>OY740767.1:140034593-140634593 GCA_963513935.1 Aphrophora alni | reverse complement strand
ACTCTGAACTGTTTACTATCTGAAGTTTATAGTCCAGGTTTAGAGACATAATTCAAACTTCTATACCGGATGCATTAAACATTTATTTGTTTTTATCGTACAGTCATTAGGAAAAATACCCTTCTCAAACTTCAAATCAATTGTGAAGTCTATCTTGGCACAAATAACACCTATTTTTCAAGAACCATATTAATTATGGTATTTATAACAAAAAACAAACAATTTAATTATAGCATATAAAATATCTTCTTTTTTTATGTAATTTTCTTCTAAATATAATGACGGATCCTGCTTATGTAATATTGCATTAAACGGGCATTTTGTATGAGAACACGAAACTTAAATTTGTTTTAACCTAACATCATTTTTATCATCAATATATTTTTTTTTTTTAATTTTACATGTTATAAACTAAATATGCTACGAGAGAATAATTCGAGAAACTACATTGACCTATTAGGTATTGGTTAGAAAAAAAAATTCTTTACTTTTTTTACAGTACAATTATGGGTTTAAAAGTAAGACGCGAAATAATTTTACTTCTTCATGTTAAATAACACATTCCATTAAAAAATTCATTCAAAGAGTATAATTTATAACTTATCCTTAATATACATTTATAGGATCCGTCATTACAAAATGTATGAACTGACTAAAATGTGTTTTAGGTTTCGTAGCATATGAGGTACACAATATTGTATTTTCACATTAACACTTTATGGGGGGGGGGAATACTTATTTGTGTTGTATGTTTTCCGCACAATATGTACATTAAAAACTTGCAGCGTACAATTATTATTAGGAAAATATAAATGGGGGATTTTTTGAGATTTCAATCATAATACATTTAATCCTTACAGTAATATACAAAAATATGTAATTATAACAGTAAACGTGAAAAAAAATATGTTCTACTTAAGGCTCTATTCAAATGAAATATTTCCTTATGGGCATTTGTAATACAAATACCTTGTATTTGTAGTAATATTATTACATGTTAAAAACTTTTAAAATGAAATTTTCCGATTATTTTTAATATTAATACAATCACCCTCTTATTATATAGTACACTCTTATGTCAAATTCAAAATCAATATAAGAAACTACATTAACATTATGATTTAAGAATTATTTAAGAATTAAGAATTAAATACTTGAATCAATTTTGATGATTGCATATTTTGTAGGGTTGGTTAAAATTACATTTCAGAGAAAAAATATATTTTTCAATTTTACTTTTGTATTAGTATTTCATAAACACACAATTAGAAGGTACATTTGATATTATCCAGTCGGTATTGTTTTGGATATTTCACCAAAATACGGTTTAAAGAACGCTTGAACATTTGCCACTTGTGTATGTTTTTCATTATTCCCCATTAATTTAATTTTTGATATTTGATAAAGGATAATTTGTTGATTTTATAAGATATCCTTAATAAATTTCTATCATATGTTAGTGTAGTCACGTATCAGTTCCTAACACAAGGTACTTAAAATATTTTTATAATAATAATTACGTTTTTTAATATTTGTGGATAAAATACTTTTAATAAAAAATACATATTTGAAAAAATTAAACGATATTCAAATTTCTTCAGATTAAAAAAGTGCACAATGAGTTAGTAAAAAACAGTCCCTTCAGATTTTTTTTTAAATACTGTTATAGCTGTAATAGTGTCTAAGATATCTGACATAAAGGTTACCTTGATTTTTCGTGAATTTAAAAAACTTTTAATATTTTATAAACGATGTTTGTACACAGACAGAAAGTAAAAAACAATAACAATTTATTTTAAAATACACTACATAAAACATTTCAACTACAATTTCGTATCACTCTTATAGAAGGCAACAAGAAAAAATGAATTACTACAATCCATATGTTCATTTCGAAAACATATGAATCACTAAAAAAGAATTTATTCTGGTTTTAATTTATTTCAAATTATTTTTCGTGTATTATTTACGTACCTTATAAAAGAGAAGGAATATCACCTTGTCCCTTAACTGTCCCAACGCTACTGAGTTGTTCATTTACCATAAAAAGCGTCATTGTTTGACGCACGCGTAGAATGGTTTTCACCCCCACTCGGAAAAGAGGATGTTAATTGTAAACTCATTGTTGTAAGGCTTGAGACTAAGCGTATTAGTGCAACAAGTTAAGTAAGTTACAAGTAATAAGTAGTTGATTTGTTGAAATTTTTATTTTTAAACTTATAATATGTTTTAATATTATATTATGAAATTCAATTTAGAATGTGAAATGACAGAAATAAATTTCTTTAAATCAATTATAATTTTCACCAATAAAGAAATTACCAAAACACATCGAGAAAAGATTAAAATTATTTTGTAAACTAGACGAAAATTAACATGACGTAACTATTGGGAATATAAATATATTATCACGAGGTTAAAACCTATTTTATGTACATTTTACAAGAACAATGCTATAAGTAGGTACAAATACAGTGTCAGCTGATAAACCAAATTTAAATTTTATATTATGATAAAGAGTATAAGTTCTTTTCCTTTCAACATTTTTAAAACTTCCCATTTATTCTATTAAAATTTACCCATCACGATAAAAAATAAACAAAAATATAATAAAAATATTTTAAAAAACATACAGAATAATTCAAATATTTAAACAATTAATTGTTTTCCGTTATTTGGAAAAATCCAATAAATCAATTTATTATCAAAACACAAACTCACTCGTAAATATAGCAAAATATAAACACAATCATACATGTAAATAAATAACACTAAGCTATGTCTCTATTTAATTACATTCATAACAATACATTTCTAATATGCAATGTTATTTTTTATGTTTAGAAGATTATACAACATTTTATGGAATTTTTATAATATTTTAGATACTATCTTAAGATTAAAAATTTAGCAAATAGTAAATATTATTACAATAAAGACAACTATTTATATTTAAAAGATTCATTTTGTTAATTCACTAAAGACTCTCAGTCAATCAGTAATAATGATTAAAAAATTTAATTCACAATATTTTGTTTCGACAATTCATGAAAGATACCTAGTTAAGATTGACACGCAAATTTATACCATAGCAACCAATAATAAATAACAACTCCTGATTAGGTCCTTTAGTGTTTAGAATTCAACCTAAAGAATATGTTAGCCCTAGGTTACAACAATGTGAAACTATTGATAAAGTTATTGACACCTTATTTTAAGCTATTCATCAACCTGATTCTATGTTGAAATCCTAATAACTTTATTTTGCTCTTTCACGTATCAATAACCGATTATGATATGAAGTATAGTAGAAACATTTTAAAACTCATGTTTTGTTTTATGCTATTAATATTGACAATATCAAATCAACAAATACATGATTTTACATAAAGGTTAATTCAATCCAACTTGCACAAAACCAACAATCTTTCACACATGTAGTGTGATAGTAAAATAATGGAATAAATTATTGATTCCATAAAAACCGGATAGATATACAACTGTAGTTAGAGAAAACCTTCTATAGTCAGACAGGAGCCTTAAAAAGAAGTGGACACATTTTCACTACCACCAAGAAATATTATATATTATTGATTTTGTTAGCAACATCAACTGTATGATATCATTTCTGATTATTGACATTTCGTCTGTTAGTTATTACACCCGCAGAATGTTTTTAAATATTTATCATTCTTGCGGAATGGCACTTTGAAAAATTCTCAGTGGATTTTGATTCTATGATACTTTATCAGTGAGATAATTTGTGATTATATTATTTCACAATTTTCGAACGTATTATATTTAAACGTAAAGAACATTAAAGTTTAACAATTTTATTTTTTCCTTGTTGTTGAAAGTAAAGACTCTTTTGCACAACATCGCCCTATAAAAAATGGAAACAAAACAATATCAAATAAATACCCTTAACCCTCGAATACCCTAATAGCGTCAGGGTTAAAATGGAATAAGTTAGATCTGACAGGGCAGAAGAAAGACAGGAAACCCCAAATTTACATGTAAGAGTTCCAGCTAGGGTCTCTCAGGATTCCCAAGCTCATACTTTTTTAATTGTTTTTTTTTCTAAATACTTTAATGAAGCCAAACTTTGTATAAAGTATGTTCCAGTATCACAAACGGGAACTTTTTGAAACACTAATGTTTGACTATAGCATTTTTGTCACGTATTAATATTATTACGTTAATATATTTAATTTATTTAAATTATTTTAAAAATAATTTAAATTTAATATTTCATATACCGGTAATGTAATTCAATATTTAAATTTGATGTGAAATGTTCGTATTTAAAAAAAAAAAAATATTGTTATAGTGATACGACATAGTAGGCTATATCATCTCTGGATATACTAGAAGCTTAGAAATTCCTTTTATAAGTACAGTAGAACGTCGATAATCCGGATTAATTGGGACCGGACCCCATCTGGATTATCAAATTATCCGGATTATCGAAATTACATTTAAAAACGGCCAGCCCGCACTATTTGAGAAAGAAAGTTTTGTTTCTATCTATTATTGGTAGGTAGAGTATAAGGTCTATAAATTAAAAACATGTTTTTCAAGCACTGTATCGTATTTTATTTACAGCAACATGTGTACAACGTACAATAAAAACATCAGACACTACATATTCTTGCTAGAGACAAATCCGGATTATTGACGGTCCGGATTTTTGACCTCCGAATTATCGACGTTCTACTGTAGATACAACACCGGATAACACCTTTTTTTTAAAAAGTCAACTAGAGGACGAAATAAAAGGACGAATGGATTATAGGGCGAATGAAAGGAGGAGAAACGAGATTGATGGGAAAAACATCAAAAAATATTCGTTCGGATTGACTAAAACATTAGACGGGTGTTTATAAGGATTACTTGAAATTTCATAAAACCGTGGTGGGAAGAAAATGATATGTATAATCCGTTAAATAATTATTATAAGAATGAAATCGATAGTAAAACCTGTTGGTACATACTTGGTTCTGTGGTTCTTCCTAAAACAAATTAATAACACAATTTTTAAAATACGTCGTGTTCAAACATTAAAAAAGTAGTTTAGCCAAATTATATGGTTGTGGTTTAACCGTAATAAATTATCGCTTAGAAAGTTTTTAGACAGGACTAAAACAATTTAAAAAGCTAACTTTTCGTTTCAATAATCACAACAACATTAATGAATTAAAATTTCTTTTTTTTTACTTATCTGTCGATTGTGTTTACATAGTTACAGTTGTATTTCAAATATAACATTTAAGTTTATATTTTCAAGTATGAAAAATCTTGAAAATATTATGCAAGTATTATGTAATCAAAAACATTTAAATAAAACCATAAAATATTTCTTACTGATAGGTTTCTCATTTATTTAAGGTTTAAATATAAAAAACTGTTTTCGTTATGTAAAAGAAAACTTGTCACGCTTTTTAATATTAATTTTGTAAAAACGGAGAATTTGTTTGTTTTTCTGCATATTTTTGTAAAACTTTGCATTTAGATTATTCAGATACTACTGGTTAAAACAGTAAACTTCTTGCTCATTTCATTTCGATTGGTAATTATAGCCGTATAAATTATTCTAGATATACATTTTTCGTTTATTTTCTATCAGAGGAAAATCACAAATGCCTGTTTTCCTTTAAAAGATTTGCATGAGGAACTTAACACATATTATTTACTCTTTCATCATTACTCACAATATAGCATAAATTTAAATATATTCATACTTATATATATTTCGGTTTCCATTCAATAAATATAAAACTTGCTGATGAATATCAAAAATTTACGAGTATTTAAAAACCTTTTCAACGCCAGTAACATACATTGCTTAACAAAAGACTTGAAAAGGTTGTTAATCACACTTAAGTGGTATGATATTCCGAGGGATTTAAAATAATTTGAAAAGTATTGCGTCAAATATATCACGCTTTATTTGGATTGATACAGAATTAATACACGCTACGTTGAATTAAAATACAAGAAGTCATTTTTATTAAAAATATGTTCATTATTCCTTGTTTTATTGTTTTATAGTTTTGAATTTAAATATAAATTGTAATTTATTAATTACTTCTACAGTATACGAAGTACAGTGCAGTTTGGTAAATGCCAAAAATTGCAACCCCTGTTTTTGGACTGATCATCACGTTTCCTTCCAGAGGGAAACTGAAAAAAACAATTCACATGCCGTTCTTCCGTATTCCTTGTTATTTGTTCATATCTCGTGTGTTATTCAATTAATTTCCTTTTAATTGTATTTTATTCAATTTTTTTATTAAAAATAAAATCAACTATAACACACTAAATATACAAATTTTTATTCTGACTTATTGTACCAAGCCCACCTTTTTACGACAACAAATAGCGAAGTTATTGTCAAAAATGTAATTTCGAACCGTGATACATCAAGAAAATGACATATTCGAAACGTCACTGCACGAGTGTAGCAAGTGGAGATACGAAGCCCGCTAGGGCCGAGACACAGATACTTTTAAATATATACACACCTACGAGGCACGTTAGCCAACGTTAATTGAAAGAATATTAGCTATAGAAGCCAGTAGAGATTTTTTGTTATATACACATCTACAGCTGCTAGGACCTAAACGGTTTCAAGACAAAGCGATATACTGAATTACTTGAATCAGACAACCTTATGTAACATTGTGTAACAGCTGGTTTCAACAAACTTACTCTACTGAGGAACCCCTGTTGATCAACAATACAATTTAACATTTTCTACAAGGCCGAAGATACAAGCTTTTGGTCATTACATTTAGAGAATTCGTTTACATTTCATTGTATGATCGGGATAAATTAGGACCACGGTGGTTTCCATCAACTTGGTTTTATCAAGAATTATCGTTTAGTCTTTAATTAGGAGAAAAATGTAAATCACAGTTGAGTACCTGATAAATCTGTGTCAGTAAAATAATCAAAAGGTCTAAAAGATTTACAATATTTTTTTAGTAGAAGCAAAGACGCTTTATAAATAAACAAAACAACCAAATATAAAATATCAGGATGAAATATTGCGTTATCAACTCGTCTAAAATAAGTAATTATTGAAACAAGATAATTGCAGTGTATTAGACCCGAGTAAACACGAATAGTTCCGATGATAAAAACACCCTTCAATCCATCATGGGATGTTTACAATTTTTCGAAAAATATTTTAAATGTTAATAATAAATATTATATGAATATATGAACAATTAAGTAAATTCAGTGAAATGTGATTAAAACAGATGTTTTAAGTATTAAATTACCCACTAAACAACTTACAAATATATCGACGTACAGTATGTATTACGTACATATTACGATTTCAATTCCAAATTATTCAATTAGTTTAATTGGAAATTGAAATAGATACAATCTGACGTGTATAACTCTATTATAATTAATTGAAACCCCTCTTGATTGCTTAATTATAAATATAATAGATTTATAAATACTTTATAATAGTCGACAAAAAATTAGTTTTTCTTACTGAGTTTCAATATTATACCATGGCCACTTAATAAAACAAAAATACATTAAAAAATAAGCTGATGGATGCCATCATTGTGCGTTATCTTAAAATGTATTACGTCCTCTAAATGTAATAGCCAAAAGTTGATTTCTTAGGCTTTCTAGGTAATGTTAGATTGCATTGGTAGATCAAGATGTTTTGTCTGTAGGGTCAGTTGGTTTAAAAAAGTATTTACACAGATATTTTGAAACTTTACATCTGTCACTGCTTTCTTGATATCGACTCTAAAGAGCTTCGTAGATGTGTATATTAGAAAGTCCCCACTCGCTCGTGTTAGTGTCCTAACCATAACAAACTACGTAACTATGTATGTTAACAAGTCTCCACTCATTACACTCGTGTCGGTGAATCGTTCCTGGCAGAATCTAGCGACAGTACGAATATCATATTTACTACGTAAGGCAGAGTTTGGTATTACATTTTCGACAATAACTTCACTATTTGTCATCGTGTAAATAGAAACATTACATGCAGAATTAAAATATACAATTATATCTAGTTATATGTTGAATAACACGAGATAGAAACAAAAAACTATTTGAAATGTTCTCCATTTTGACATAATCAGTTCGATTTTTCTCAATTTCAATAAGGTACTTTCCCAATTTTATGTTCCTATTTTAATTTATTTGCCCACTAACGAGTACTTATCGGTAGTACTCGGTAAGTTTGTTTAAAACAGTTGGTACACTAGTTTTGTAAACCTAGTAATTATGTGTATCATTAAACCTTTGACTTTAGCCCGGTTCTAACGATCGAAGTATATATAAAATATTTTTTCACTCTCGTGTTGATGTTTCGATCTTCCCGGATCCATCCTAAGTATAATTTACACGACCTCGGAATAAATAGTATTAGATTAAAATCAGGTATTAATATCGTACGGCTAATAATTTATTTAATTTTTCCAGCACCAAAATATTTTGTACATGTGATTTTGTACAATCGTTTTGGGTATAGAGCAATATAGAGCTTACATTCACCAGAGAGATAAATATAGAGGAAGAAAAACATAGAGGAGAGGGCAAACATCATTCCCAAAAGACTCGGGATATGTTAAAACTAACATAACAGCAAAAACACAACATTCCTTCTGGATCCATAACATTACTTTCTCTATAATGCTAATATTTGAAAAAGTAAACATTAAAAAGTTGTTTTCAAAATATTACCAAACTCGAAACTTATAAATAATCTCCTTTTTCGCGTCACATAACATCCTCTTGCTCAAGTTATTATTAACTTGTTTTCGACACTAAACAGTTACAAAGTTATCGGATTGCGTAGTACTTAGTTCGGTTAAATATAACTTAGTTATAACATGTTTGACAATAACGAAGTTAGCAAAGAGGGGAAGTACAGTCTTATAATATTAATGTGAACTTGAGTGTGAACCTAGTCGGCAACGTCAGGCTTTATTAAGTTATCTAACTTTAAAACAAATGTGTAGAACCAGATCTGCCAATGTAAACTTCATAAAACTTTCTGTTGAATGATTGTATAGCTTATAATTTTATATTCTTCTTTTAAGGGCTTCATCGTGCTTTATAAAAAAAGAATGAAAACGTAATAAAGATCTCCAACACTATAATAACGTCAATGTCGGAACAAAAAGAAGTTGATAGAGACTTGGTGGGAAAGATAAAAGAAAAGGATCTAACAAAAGACTACGTAAAAAAGGTGTAGATCCAGCTAGATTCCAATACCCGACTCATAATAACCCCCAAGAGTAATTGCTTATAATACTTTTTTTAAAAGGCGTACATCATTATTCGATTCTTAAACGAACGTCAATTATTTTTCGTTAAAATATTTTACATTACAGAGATTTCGTCACTAACAGCGGTATTATCAGATAATAAATTCAACATATAATCCCTTTATATATTACACTTATAAAAATTTAAAATGACTGACGAATAACAATGAATAGGCCTACACTATTTTTAGTGCGAAGTTTTCACAGTGTCCAATAATATCTATAAAATAATTGCACATTTTTTGTTACGTACTCATCAACAATTTAAATAACTATCCAAGTAGTATTGAAAAATACAAAACGAAACATGGGCGGATATTTTCCATACTTTGACAACATTGACATATTTTGGTCATAACTTATTTTTCATCAACACCAAGTGTTGAAGAAAACAAAACTTACGTTATATTAAGTCTTTATAAGGCCAATTTTAACATATTAAGCTGAGACATTGGTACTTTGAGCATTCACTATCACCCTTTTTAAAATGTTTGAAAGGAAGATAAAATTAAAAATATACTGTCCTATACTAGTGTATGATCAATCCGGAATACATATTAATAATAACTTATTCTACCTTTATTGCACAACGACTATATTTCGGAAAACTTAGCCATCTATTCAAGTATAGGTTGTAAATATTTTGAATTTTTTAAATAAATAAAAATACAGTATTTTAATATTATATACTGTCACTTAGCATATTGATGCAGTGAATCCCAATCTAATTTATTTTTATTTATTTATACCCATAAAAATATATAGGTCCATATACAATGAATTTACAAAATGAATAATAATTATTAGAATAGAGAAACAAAAATAGTATTACGAACAAAAACGTATGCATTATTCTTATAAAACAGAAACTATACACCTACATATTAAACAAGTATATTGAGCTCTATTCCGGCAATTCGCATACATCACCAATTAAAAACACGATTAAATATATAAAAAACAAAGAAAAATCTATATGGAATTGTAACATTGTGCAGTTTAAAGGGAACAAGAATAGAGTGGTTGGGTTATATAACACGAATACCAATCTGTAGAATGCCCAAAAATTTTTCCTTGTTGCAATGTTTGACACAAGAAGGCGCTGGCTTTAGGATGTGGATCTAAAGTCCTATAGCGACCTGTGAAGAACCTTTGAATCAGAAATCAGAGATATAAACCAGAGTGTAGAAAGGAATTTTGAAATGTTGTGAGAGAGGTCACAACTCATATTGAATTAGTAAGTGTAAATTATCTTATTTCAATTTGTAAACGTTTAAATGATACGAGTCTAATGATTTATACTTATTGTATATCATATTTCCACACAGCTGATGAAGTTCTTTGTAACAGTAAACAATGAAAAAGATCAAGATGAACTCTAAGAAGTTTTTATATTAATTTAAATAGAAGCATACTCCTAATCGACATTGTAAAAGTAGATTTTATTCGAAGGCTTGTTAACGAACAGGTGCAATCAGTTAGCATAAAATACATATCATCATAATATAAAAAACTATAATTTTATATTTTCTAGATTAATTTATAGATTTCATAGTTCGCAACATCTATTAAATAACTTTCTATAGAATCCCCAGCACTGGAGCTAGAAAGAAGATGTCATTTGCTTTTGCTAACATTTTAATTTTTGTACCTTCTGTAATATACATTATCTTGTACATCTCCATATATATAATTTTCTATATCATATATGTGAACACAAAAACATTTAGCATTGAATAAGTTACCCTGCTTAACTCCCAATTGTACCAGAAAAAGATCTATAAACCCAGACAAATCCTCAGAATGAAGATTCCCGGTAATGTTTACAATTTTAATTGAAAACTCCATTTATATATATTGTATAAAATGGCATGTCTGTCAACTGTATCTAATTTGAAATCTATTTCACGTCTACAAAACCTCTTTTTGTTTATGGTTAACCTATTTTTCATTTCTATCGTATAATAATGATAAAGTTTAAGCTAAAAATGTTATCAGCAGTAAAATACTTTTTAAACCCCACTTGAAGTCTGGTGACGAATTTTTATCATTTAAAATTTTCCAATTTCATTCAGAATTACTCCGTAAACACCTTATAAAAAATCCTTCGATAATTATCCACTGCATCTAATTCTAATTTATTTGTGGAGGGGTGAAAAAGTGATTCTTTAAAACACTCTGGAGTCTTTCTAATGAGTATATATTATTGTAAACATCAAGTAAGAGACTTAAGGATATTTAATGGCTCATTTTTAGGAATTCATATGGAATACTGGAAAGCCAGGGAATTTTTTTAAAGTAATTTTTTTTTTTATCAAAGATTTTAATAAAATTAGTGTGAAATCAGAATTTATGAATTTAATAGAAACTATTTTGACATCGTGTGTTGTGTTTTACTAGACGGTATAGCTGGTAAAAATGTTTCAATAACGGAAAATCCATTCCTCATATAATATCAAATCTTATTTTAACAGTATTCATACACTTAAAATTCCACCATAATGACCAGAAATCTTAATGGTGCATATATTGTTTACAAAAATGTATATATGCAGGAATTAAAAAGTCAAAATATCGCCGTTTTATTAGATTTTGTTCATGCCTCATATTTATTCAATTTATAACACAATAAATTAGAAACACATTTACTTATTTCTATTCTACATATAACGGTACTAATCCCTACTTTTTACAATGACAAATATGCAGTTTATTGCTGAATATGTAATTTCTAAGCTCCCTAAAAATGTGATATTCTTATAGCCCCGAGATCCTTGGGGACTAAGTCACCGACACAAATGTATCGAGTGAAGGCTCCTTCACATAGGTACAACTTTGAGGACCGCCTGGTGTCGGACAGCAAAGCAAAGCGAAAGTATACGTATTTATAAATACACACCTACAAGACCAGTTAGGACCTAGTTGACGTCAATAAGGTGTTAATATACGCAACTACGTGTATTATAACTGTTTAACAAACTCACCCTCGTTAGCAATATAGTTTAACAATTCTTACAAGACCCAAGATATAACGTTTTTGCATAACTTTAAGAGAACTTACTTGTATTACTTTGTATGGTGGTGCAGCAAGTACCACGATAAACTTTTTTTTATGTTGAGTCTGCGACTTCCGGCTGTGGCAAGAACATGAAAATCTAGCACTATTCATACATAAATTTATAAAATAAACGAAATAAATTGTAAATGCCAAATTAAAAATATTTAAAAAGGGATATATTTGACATATCTTAGAATAAATGCTCGGTTTTACCATTTCCACCAATTAAGTTTATTTTATATAGTACTTTGAAATAAAATATTGCTCTTGTTTTTACTTAAAATTTAGAACTAGTCTACTCCCTCCTTCAACCACAATGGGAATCAGATACAATTTTTAATATTACAATAACCCCTATCATAAATATCTACTGTGTAAACAGTCTTTTCAGTTAAGGACGGGCTAACGTGGCTCCCCGTTTACTCTGTAAACTCACGTTACTGTTAATATTATTGTTCCCAGCACTAAGGAATACTGTTTGAATAGTAGAAACGTGATTGGCAGAGTCCTGTGTTGCGAAACTCTTTCGTTTGTTTACTTTCAATGTAACCATATTATATTTCAGTCTGTATGGAAGGATGTAGGACATGGTTGTTAAGGCGGGCGATCGTATAACAAACAAAACTTTTCTCTCAACACCACAGTTAAATGTACAAGTTTATTTTAGTATTCCAAGTCTTAAAGGAGATCTTTACGACTATCTCAACAATTGTTTCTGATCCTCAAGAAAATAAACACTAAGTTTTACCCAATACAACTTTGCATTTAAAACTCGTCCCAACAGTTCTGCTTTCTTTCAACCATTATTAATCCCTTTTTTCTTGTACTTTGTAGAATAACGTGATTATAAATTTGTTAATTCCATGCACTATAGTTTTACAATACTTTCATATATCAAATGATTAAAAGCAAAATAGAATTAGCACAATTTTTAAAACAATATATTTAAGAAATATTATTTACTCTTTCAAAATTACGTGTATATGAAATGTTATTTACTTTTACTTCCCTAATATACGAAGTTGGGGTAAGTTTGGTAATCACCAACAATTTCGACATCTGCCTTTTAAATGCACGATTCATGGACAAAAGTGTAAAGTTTCGACATGGTTGTGACATCCGTTGTGGTTGTTGTTTTTTTGTCATTGTCGTTCATACGTAAGCACGATATAGGACACACACTTACTTGAAATTTATTTTAATACTTATAATTTAATGGTTGTTTCTATATTCCTGAAGCCATAAATATGATTCACGTACTGCTCAAGCTAGATTTTATTTCGTACTTTTGGTAAAGAATAGTGCACTTTTTCGTTTAATACTAAAATAATTTCTTGTTAAATATTTACAAAAGTTTCTTTTACGTAAAGAGAATAGCATTGTCAGTCTAATATTCTGAAAGTTTAACTAAAACCTAGTCTTCTAAAGAATATTCTGATTGAAATATTATACTCCTTTGTTTTCCTCTGTAAACTATTTTCTTGCAGAAACTTGAAACCTTTACTACAGAGAGCAATGAACGACAAACGCGCCTTTACTTTGTAGAGACTCTTATTTCAATAAATATTTGAGCGTACTTTGTTGAGGGTCTGTAATATATATTTCAATAATATGTGATCGCATCTATTATTACTGTTATTAAAAAATAATAGTAATAGTAGTGGTAGTGGTAGGGGGTGACATGCACTGCTACCTCTAAAGATGTATTACATCCAATACTACTTCTACAACGTGAAGTCCAATCTAAAGAAACCCCTTAAACCATCTTCTTTTACCAACTCTTTTGGGAAGTGAAGTACATGAAGAGGGCCTCTACACCAATCTAGTAGTCATCCAGACCTTTAGCCTTTTGTGCATTACTGCGCCGTATTTGATTAATAGATGTTATGGAGATTTCCTCTCCCCCCCCCCCCTGGTACAATCTACAGGTCCCGCCATTTTCTCTTTCTAAAGTATTCGCTGATTCTACAATACCCCGATGGTAACATTTATGTTATCTAAAGGCTTGTTCCACTCAAATGTTTTTGCTCCTGTTTCTTCTAGTGACGTCTTGTGCTTTTGTGATTCCAGGTATTATCTTACCCCTGAACTCGCTCAGGCCTCATCTCAATAGGTCATCTATCCCACCAGGTTGTCCCAGTGACGATAACCAGTATTCCAACATTCAGAGGCATCTTTGTTGAGTAATTCTTCTAACGTAAGTGTGATTCCTTTTGAGTGGCCTGTTTGATCTTTATCTACTAAGTTTATTATACCAGCTTAATCTCGACGAAGATATCCCTCATACTGCTATTGCATGCATTAATTCAACAGTAAGTTTTGTTGCAGCTAGGGAAAGGATGATCCCGCTGGCCCCGCTTTGTCGGGTAAGCTAAATACTCTAAGTGTTCTGCAGAATGAGTATGCTGCACCTATTACTCGCTGTCAGTCACTCCATTAGGACGGGTCACGATACACATTAATTTAGGTATGAAAATAAAAAAAAAAGGTGGAATAAGAAATATAATTGGAAAGAGTTGATGTAAAAAACGGCTGACAAAATAGATTAAGAAAGATACAACTGTACTGTAATAGTAATAGTCGAGGTCACAGGAAAAACAATATGATGAGTAGAAATCTGAGGAGGCTGTTTGAGTGGACACCACTGTGCTTGGGTTTGCCAACCGCTACGCTACGGTATTATTATTATTATTATTATTATCATTATTTTCCCCATATTTGTAGTAAGCGGAAAGTAGTATAAAGACAAAAAAGTTCATATTTTCGAGGATCTGTTTTGACGGTTTTTGACTCAGGAAAAAGATGTGAGATTTTGTTGACTAGTCTTACCCTTATGGTCTGACTATATTGATTATGAACATGACAATCCCGAAATATCCTTGCTATATTTACATCATTCTTCATCTAGTTTGAGTTAAATCCCTCATTTCATTTTTCTTTTCAGATATTTGTCTCTATTTTCTTACCACATCAATTCATATTCTTTTATTCACATTTCTCATAAAACAATCATGAGCGAGAGGTTTTTCGCCTTCAAATTACAAGTACAACAAATTCTATTGATCTTTGATATATCAATGGACCGGAATCTATATTTAAATAATTGAGCTACACCATCCCTGTCTATAACTCACAATTGGTCCACAGGTTTTCTATCTCCTGCTGAAAAAAATACATATAAAAAAGAAGGAAGATTACTTGACTCGCACAAGATACTGATAGTGCTGTTTTCCCCCCTAATAAGAAAGTACATTTTAGTAGTATGGACGTGCAACTTAGAATCTTGTGTTACATTATAAACTCTTTATTTGGTTTAGTCTTAAATTAACATTTTTTATTATAGTGTATATGGAAAGAAGTGTGGACATTATTGTTAAGACGGGCGATCCCAAAATAAATAAAAACTATTCTCTCCACAGTTAAGAGTAGAAGTTTATTTCAATATTCGATGTCCTTCTCTTCGGGGAGATCTTTGCAACCATTTGAGTCAATGTTTATGAGACTCTTGATAATATGCACTAAGTTTAAAACCCACTGAAACTCTAAATAGTATAGCTCCGTCTAACGGTTTTATAAATAGAAATATATTTTGTTTCTTCTGAATTGTAATAAAAATGTATTTCTAATTTAGAAAAAACAAATTATTTTCCATTGTTTTAATGTATTTTTGTGTGTTTGTTACTTAATGGACCCAATAAGTTTGTTACGATTTTTTTCTTCTCGCGAATTTGTTCTCACGTAATAACCGGCTCAAACAATTTTTTTCTCGTTTCGGATTTGCTCTAGACGAAATAGGATACGTTCCAGGTGTCCGGCAACATATGGATCGGAGGATAGGTTAATGGAAAGGTTCTTGGCTCAGTTTCAGGGTGTTCAGGAGCGAACCAGAGGTTTACACTCTGCCCTTAATAGAGTTCATCATGGCCAAAGGTCCATTCCGGAGAGGTTGGGGTTGAAAGAAGTTCTAACCCTATAGCTACTAATCGTCGCGATTTCAGATACAAAACATTTAGAAACTATCCTATCGTAAACGGCCTGCATATCTATGGGCCCATGGAAGGAAAAGGCTGAATATTCTCCGCATTCTTTCTTCGCAATAACTTTCGTATATAGTGATATCGAACAGCTGATTAAGTGTGTAGTGGAGTTTTAATTACAAATTTTTTCCTAAAAAATAGTTTTTTATTAGCCATCATCTTAACCCTACAGGAGAGTCTCTAACAAAGTTGGTTTCTATAGCAACAATTATTAGAACATTATATAACAGATGATCAAGTTTGTATTTATTACTGCCAGGATCAACGCCCTATCACATTAGAGATTTTTGAATTCAAATATCTTAGCCCACAGAGTGAATTTAAAAAATCGGGGTGCATCGCGACCTTCGGCTGGATCAATTATAATAACCTACAAAATGTAACTCAAATCGTTAACCTATTACCTGAGAAACAGAATTAGTAACAAAAATAGTTTTGATTTGACAACCAAAAAGTTGTGGAAACACTTGGACTAAACAATAAATATCTGACTTGCAAAATTCAATTTTGACGTATTAATTCAATAGTAATCGCGACTATTTATGATAGACATATTCAATTATAGGTTGGTAAAAGGACTTGAAGGATGAAGCATTAAGTCTATTTCACTGTTAGTTCTACGTTGCAACTCACCTAAACCAAAACATATCCCTTCAACTTAAAACGCTTGTAGTAGGCGTATTCACTACAACACACGCTTCGCTTCACATAAACAAGAAATTGGATTTCCTTTGTGGACACCCCAAGCGCTTTACCTAGTAAAGTTTTCGGTCTCTACATACAACATGTTTACTTAGGGCGGTTAGAATTAAAATATTTTGAACTTAATACTTGGAGGGTGTAGTTGTTTGAAGAAGATGGGATGTCGATTGTCCAGTTGCTTTATATTAAAATCGTCCAGACAAAAAGTAAAAGAAAATTGAACGAGGAAAGAATGGTTTTATCGCGACGAAATGAAAAATAAAAGTAAGAAGCATGCATTTCTGTGTAACCTGTACCTCAAATACTTGATTGACTTTCAAAAAGTATGGTTATCAGGTCTATACTTCATTCAAGGGGGCTTAGTCACTTTCTAGCATTTAGAATTGTACTTAGAGAAATATTCCTTACATCAGGAATATTTCCCCACTTTATATATTTGGAGTAATTAATGATGAAACATAAATTTATACCAGCAGGAGTTCTATTGATATTCTCATTAAAGACGGACAGTATCTGTTAATTATTTAAGTTTCTTGAAGACTACTTAGCTGTCAATGTACACTGACAGTTAACACGTTTTAGTACAGGTGAAATGTCAAAATCCAAAACACGCTGTCTGACTACAATCGTTGCATCGTCATATTTGGGTACTGTGAGAAGTTCCTATGTCCAAAAACGAATATTCCTAATAAATACTATAAAAAATAATATTAAGATAAAGGATCAGACGTACAATACTGCAGGACAAATTCCCAAGAATATAAAGACATTTGTCAAGTCTATGGTGTATTGAAATAAATGTTTCTAGAGAAATGAGCAAGCTACAAGTAATATCCTGAGAATTGAAATATGTGAACTATATTACAAACAAAGTACTGCAAGTTCTTTATAAAGGAGAAATACAATCAAGCAACTCCCGAATATATTAACCAATGAAGACTGTAGTAAAAACAAAGCTAACTTGAAATTATTAACTGCGTTAATAAACAGGTGGGGGTGACGCTTGAAAACTCAATCTCACTCAAATTGCAATCATTAAACCAATCAAATGAAATAACAATGTTATTCTAAAATAAAATGTATTAAGAATCAAAATTTAAACAAGCTCTTAAATCAAAGTAATTACTCTATTTCAATGGTAAGATAAGCCATAAAAAACATTATGAAAACAAGTGAATTGAAACTTAAAGTGCTAAGAACAAAAATAAAAGAATTAAGTAATTTGTAATTTAAAATATTATATTAAGAGATATTTCATAATCAAAATCACTTTTTAATACAAAAACTAAAATTAACTCAAAACTAAATTAATGCCTGTAAGACCAAATCATATCCTGTAAACCTTAAATATTCTTAAAACCAAATAAATACCAATAAAATCAAATTTATAATCTCTAAAATAAATTTAACATCAATTGATTTTAACAAATTGAATAATTTAAAGATTAAAAATTCGTTTATTATAATATAGCAGATATAAGGATCTTACGATAACTACCAAGCAGTTTTAAAATATCTAAATACAATCTGTAATTAAATCAGAAAAATATATAATTTAAAATTTTCTATATGAATATTATAAAAATATTTTTATTTCCTAAAATAACAAAGTAAGTAATTAACTGTGTATTTAGACAATTAAGTAGTTCTTACAAAAAGGGGAAGTTTGATATAAATAAATGTAGAGAGAGCCGTATACAAAACAATGGTGACTTCCCTCTAGGAATGAGATTTAAAATACTCTTTATAATACAATAAAGAAGTAAATTTTGTATTACAGACATCATTGGTATATAAATTACTGAATTTATTTAGAAAACAAAACATTATAAATATATTTTTAAATCTGTTTTGTCAATATATTAATAGCTTCAAATCATTTTATCTCGTATCTTTGTAAACTTAATTTAACCTATATAAGTTAACCTATAAACACTTCTCATGCAAAAACAATATTCAATAGAGAAATCAAATCTGCTGGAGCCCACTGTTAAAAATCAAAGTAAATTAAATTCAAAAAATAAATTTCCAAAGTGTGACATTTTATACCCGCCTAAGTCTCAAGTAATGAGTCTTACACAGTGGTTTCTTACTATACATAGTCTTACAGTACCCAGCAGACTTATACCACTAAACTCTTTAACTGAACTGTGTATGGAATACAGAAATGTCTTCAACTTAAGGATTCTCAAATTTCATATCTTGGTATATATACCAAGAGTCTCATAACACTTTTGGAAACTTGATACACATTAGAATGGCGTTAAACAAATGAAAAGATATTAAAAATATACGATTTACACTATTGACCGAAGGTACTTGGTAAAACTCCAAAACAAACACAATATTTATTAAATTCAACAATTTAATTGAGTCTTTCCGACGATGGTTTCGCCAGCAACGGCATTTACAAGGCAGCTTAACAAAGTCTAAGGAAGATATTGAAAAATACCATATTATATTACAAAAAGAAGAACAGTTACTTAGCTGGGGGGGAGTAGAAGGGCGCGGGAAACCTTATGACCACGTGTTTCCCGCGCCCTTCTACTCCCCCCCCCCAGCTAAGTAACCGTTCTTCTTTTTGTAATATTTGGTAGTTTTCAATATCTTCCATAGTCTTTGTTTCAGATATTAAGAACTTTAAATTAGCCAGGATTTCGGTAGGGAAAACAGTGGAATATGGTAATGATCTGTTCATATACGTTCCATCAATGAGAAATAATTAAAACCGAATTGACTGTTCAATTTAAAACCATTCCTAAAAATATTCTAAACGGATAAGAAATTCTAGCTATTCACTTGACAATATACTCTATCAGGAGTGTTGCATTTTAATAGTTTAAACTGTGAAAAGTCAAAATTTAAATTTTCCATGAATACTTACACATTAGAAGAGTAGAAGTTCCAAATGGTTCTAATACCAAAGAGTGCAGTACAGTTTGAACTACATTCACACAAATTAGTCATTTTATTAATGAAAATATTTTCTAAGTAGGCCTAAATTGATTAGAGCCCAGGCTACGTTAGTTTTTAAACAGTATTTCTGACGTTTCATATATAATGACTGGTTTTATTAATTTTATAATCATTTCTACTGAATAAAAATGTATCATAATTACAATACACTGTTCAAAATGTAACAGATGTTTTAGACATATTAAAATCAAAAGTTTTAAATAAATATTATTTTTCTAACAATACTCTATACAGATTAAATTACTATTACCTTATCTTAAACACTAAATAATTTCAAAGGATTTGTACTACCTACTTAGTTCTTTTAATACAATAGGGAAGGTAATAAAGAGGGGATTGTAGTCTTGTAAAATTATTATCAACTAATAATTATTAATTAATTAATACAAGCGAGACTATTATTATTATTACTGTTTTCCTCAATTCTTTGAAATAAATTAATTATAACATTAATAAAAATAACATATTTATATTCAATTTAGGAAAACATTAGCATTAAAAAATATTTGATGTTTAATAATGTTATTAAATTGCTGATAAAAAAAACATAACGTATTCGTTTATTTAACTAATTATTTTGGATTGTTTTCACAATATTAAATTAGTAAGTAAACACAAACATAATGATAACCTTTGCCCACATCAAATATAATAGGTTTGATAAAAACGTTATTTCAAAATAGAAAACTTTTTATATGATCTAGTACCGTAATATAACTGTAAATAATTAATTAGGGCCTATACAAAATTCTATATTAAAGTAAAATATATAATTTAGTGTTAGATATAAGATTAGTTAAGAGTATTATATTAGTTAGATGTTAACTTTATGTTATTTAGAAAGCCGCGAGGCACTTGTTAACACCTTAATATTAGAAAGCAAGTTTAGGCAACGCCCCGTTAGTTTTGTATAAATATGGGGTTTGGCGCAGTGCTAGATTAGTTAAATTTAAGTTAAAGTAACTCATGTATTACTGAGGATGGCGACTTTGTCAATGAAACGCCTGTGTATAACTAAACGTAATTTTCATGAGATCTTTATTCTTTGATTTGTATTCCATATTATATGTATTAATAGATTGTGTTAATAGTTTCTTATTTAATTAATATACAACATGTGTTTGTTAAAATTGTATCTTATAAAAAATAATCAACAATCAACAAACATTTTTTATAAAATCAAGTTAAATATCTACAACTGTTTAGGCGTGGCGTATGCAATATGACATCAGAGAAAATTGGAAAAAGCCTATACATCGTCATTTCAAGGGGTAACAGATTATGTTAGGTTCACTTTTAGTTGTTTTTTTCAGAATGGGATGAATTAATCATGTTATTCAAAACGTGTTTACCCAGATTAAAAACAAAATTGATTATTACTTTAGTAAAATGATTTCAATTAAATTTATAATATAATAAAAGAACAATAATGTCCGTCTATATGACTTCTTTAATAATAAAGTAGTTACTTACTTTATAATCATATGACGCGTTTCGGAACTTGTTCCATCTTCAGAAAATCGCTCTGCTGAGGTCGTTAAAACATTAAAATAAATTATTACACAACACGTATTAAACGTATTCGATGGTGTGCACACGCGTTGATATTTCCTGTGTTAATGTGCGCGTATATTTGTATATGGTTTGCGATATATATGTTTAATATATAGTTAAATATCACCCTGTACATAAATACACATTTCTTTATCCTAGTATAATGCCCAATTGTTTGCATTATTGAAAAAAAAAATGCTGTAGGCTTAGCCTGTATTAATATAAACTCATTACAATGAAAACTTACAAAACTTCTCTATTAAGAATATTTTTTTAATACACTAAATTTGAAATCCAATTCCTTAAGCCCACCTTAAGATTTATAGATAATTCAATTCTTACCAAAACACATATAATTATTAAACCTACCATTGAGTAAACAATTAACAGTTGGCTTATAGTTAATTTAGTTCAAAACCACAAATTTTTAACTTTTGCAACATAAAATTCTATGTCACATATTTATATCATCAAATTTTATTTAAAAAATCTTAATTATTATTATAATATACACAAATTAGAATGATTAGGTTTTTATGATCAAAGCACACAGATATTATAAACATAATATAAAAAAATCAAAACTTATTGGATCTTACCTTGCTTAATCAAGAACTGTTTTAAACATATATTAATTATTCAAAACTTCAACTTTTTCCAGTACACAAAAAATATCACAAGTAAAACATCACAACAAATTCACAATTAACTTCAACATTATTTCCCCAACGAAACGGTTTTATAAAACGTGTTGGTCTACTTACGGTATTAGTACAAGTGCAGCCTCCTATCTGTTGCAAAACAAACGATTGTTTTCGAATATACATTACGTAGGACAAGATTTACTGATAGGTAAGAATAGAAATGTTTAACTAACAATTAAATGATTGTGGAAAGCTTTATAAGCAACAAAGTTAGTTCAGTTGTGAATTTCAAATAAGGAGAGCGAAGCTATTGCAATGTCAGTCAAAGGAACAAGTAACACCCCCAGACTATGAACTCACCACTATATTATAGGCTACTTAGGCGTATTTGCGTACCATTTTTGGTTCAATGTATATATTCATGTATAGACTACATGTAAAACAATTAGTAGGATGTATACAGGGTTTAAAAACTATCCGGGACAGTTAAATAACTTTTGAATAACATCGGAAAAACAGGAAATTAAACATTTTTTTACACAACCCAATTTCACAAAGAAGACAATATCCCCCTTAACCAACCACCATTTTTACCAGTTTTTTTACACCCCTCCCTGTAAGTTAAAATTTTCAAAAGTCTCTACCTAATTACCTAATTATGATTAAGCGCATTTTTTATTTTTATTTTATATTTTTTTTATTATTATTATTTTATTTTTTAAACTATCGAACGTGTATTTGTACACAAAATTGTCAAATACTTAAGCTTAAATATGAAATACTATCTGTTGTAATTGTCTGTAGAAAGAAACATTATTGATTTTTTTATTTGCCGAGTATTAGAAATTATTAGAAATATAAAGTAATTTTGTTAATCATAAGAAATATTACACCTATAAATATATATATATATATATATATATATATATATATATATATATATATATATATATATTTCATTGATCTTCTCGTTTCATATCCTCAGGAAACCTAAAGTGCTTTTCTTCGGCGAACGGTACGACGTATTTTCTTGCAAGGTCAGTACTCTAAATTACATTTTCAACAATAACTTCGGTATTTCTCTTCATAGAGCTGTAACACAGATATGAAAAAGGGGAAAATAAATATTTTAAAAGTTACTCATTTTAACAAGCGTACTCTTTAATCCGCAATGTCAAATTTCTTACACTTACTTTTTTTCCGCTATACTTTTTACGTACTTATAACAATGAGACCAACGATGGACGGACGGTATGCCGAAAATCACATTTCCAAATGTACCGTACACTAGTTAAATTGGGTAAATAATACGGTATGTACAGGGTGTCCCAGAAAGAAACCGAAATACTTCACAGGTGTATTCTTTGGATCAAAATAATGAAAAGCGTTTATATAAACTTAAGTCCGGACACTCTTCGTTTCTAGACAATCTCTTTTTTCTTTTTTTTTTAATCGTTATAACTTTGGAACTATATAGCATAATGAGTTCTAATTGAGCATACTCATTTCTTATGAAACTCTTTATACGTGTACTAAAAACAAAATTTTCATTTTGTATTGTTTCAAAATGGCGGCCGTTACAAATTTTTTAACAACGAATAACTCGAAGACCGTTAACTTGGCTAAAATAATTAAATCCCGCCATTTTGAAATTATAGAAAAAAAAGTTGTCGTTTTTAATACATTTGTAAAAAAAATAATTAATTAATCCAAATTTATTTATAACTCAATATGTTATCTACACCCAAAGTTAAAATATAAAAATTATATATAATCGTGGATTATCTAGAAAAGACATAAGGGTGTTTCGCACCCTTTGTTTACATAAACTATTTTCATTATTTTGGTTCAAGGAATACACCTGTGAAATATGTCTTTTTTCTTCTGCCACGTTCTGTGTAATAAACGTGCTCCTTTTATCTTAAATTCTTAACGTAAGAAAAGCGTTGTGATTCTCTAAAAATTTTGGAATTTTCGTTTCAATATTTTTTTTAAAGTGCCACTAAAAATATTCTCTGGAGTATTCTCTAAGCCCCCTTGGTTGTCTCGTATTTATGGTACTCGAAAATATGTGGAAATGACAGCCAAATATTTGTAAGGAGCATGCAAAGCGATCCTGAGCGTCTCAAAAGACTCATGTTGCTATAAACGAACAGAAAATATGTTTCCCTACTTTGCTTTGGTTTGATCCGTGTCAAACAGATCCTTTGTCATCTCACCTGCACATTCTTTCCTACATTTCCTGACATTTTGAGTATAAAAGTGACAAAACTACGACCAAAACTATAGAACTCTGACCTTTCCCTTAAAAAAAACAAAACAAATAAAGCATGTAAAAAGTAATAATTTATATTAATTAACAATAACTTACTAACAATAAACATTACATTGTTGCTTTTTATTACATTGTTGCTGAAAAACAAATATAAAACCAAAAATTGAAACTATCATTCTTTTCAAAACTTTTAGACTATGTTGGTGTTTTTCTATTTTGTACTCTAGGTATAACACTTGATAACGAAGTTGATTTATAATTTCGAAACTTCGTGTATTAGTTTTCATATACACAAATAACACAAAATGTCCCATTAAAACATATTAATAATATGAACAATCCATAGTTATCAATTAACTAATAAAGAAAAACATATTTTTTTGAGGTATTTAATAATTAAAAACTCTTAAAATAATAATGAATGTAGTTTTGATTTGATCCAACCTTCGTGTTTTGTAATTCTGAGACAAATAAAACTGTCTGGAGGTAATCATTATTAAACAGAAATATGCATTCTATTTTTTTTTTAACACACATTTTCTTGACATCAAGAAAAAAAGACGATTATATGCACAGACATCTTTATATCTAAGAAAAGAAAACATAGCTTTTAAAAAAATAATAAAGCATCCTAATAAATATTAAAACATTTTCAAATAACAAATTCACACACTTAAACATTTATACTAAGTTAATTACTCAAATGATTTTTAAATTATTCAAATATAAGTATTTCAAAATTAGCGTTGTCTGTTTCAATTAGAAACTATCAAAAGTTGAATTTATTGATAGAAAATTTAATATTAAATGGCATAAAGTTGAAATGTTTCGATGATTTAAAGGAGTAAAAATTCATAAAAATTGTTATGTTAGGTTATGTTACATATAGTTTAGATTACAAATGTTAAGTTTATTTCGGAGAGATACGGTCTTTACATCGGCTTTCCCTCTGTCTGCACCACTTTAATTTTAATACTTCATAAATAAAGAGATTCATAAGAGACAGAAGATTCAAAATATTGAAACGAGATTCAGTACATGCCGAGTTATGACGTTACCCAGATAATTATTATCTTCGGAATAAAAAGAGTAATTTTTAATTAATTATAATTTTCGTAGCATCAATCCGTATTCAGTTTAAGAGGTAACAAGCGCTTAATAAATTATTTAAGAACTTTGAGATTGCATGCAGTGCATAACAAAATATGTTCTTTTGACGACATTTACCCACTTGTAAACATTACGTTCAACACTAAATAAGGTTTGTCGTACTTAGTTTAGTCAAGTAAAATGTGCTTATAACCATGTTTGATAACAACAAAGTTAGTACTGTCTTACAATATCAATGTGAACTTGAGTGTGAACATAGCTGACAACGTCATGTTAGATTGTGTTATATAACTTTGGTAACGAAAGTGTAGAACCAGTTTTGGAAACGTAGCCTTTGTATCATCAAACTTATTGAAGATTTATCTATCAATAAATAAGTAAATAGAGGAGTTAGAAGGATTGTATCAATGTAAAGTATACGAACAATGCCCGATTCTGTCAGATAGATAGTGTTGTCAAACTTTATTAGTTAATGAATTGAATCAGATATGACACAAAACTTCGTATCATGGACGCGTTTCGGGATTTCTATCCCATCATTGTATGGAACCTTAATCATTCATGTGAGTTCATCATAAGTTAAAACAATTACATAACATAACATAAAACCACAACACAATTAATTTGTATGTGCGCACTCTGTGGCTACCGGACTGCCCAGGTGTTGTGTTATCGTTCGCTAGCCACAGGGTGAGCACCTACAGAATAATTGTGTTGTTTAGTGTTGTATTATGTAATTGTTTTAACTTATGACGAACTCACATAAGTGATTCAGGTTCCATATAATGATGTGATAGAAATTCCGAAACGCGGCAGTAAATTTTGAAAGAAGTAGGCCTACTCGACGGATCAAAAATAAAAAAGTTATTTACTTTAACTTTTATTATATCATTTTATTAATATTGGAGCTTTAGGAAAAAGATAAATTTAAAAATTAAATTGCTAATGCTTCAAACAAATTTTGGGTACTACAACTTCTTGATCAAACATGAAAAAATAACGGTAATAATTTTGTGTTCTTATCGCTTTCCTTAGTGTATATTCTAAAGAATATTGAATTTTTGACCAGCCGCCATCTTAAATTGGAGTAAGAGAGTGACCTCTAGTTTTCGCAGTTATCTTCTATGAAACGAGATCTATACAATGAGGTATTTACTCGAAGGAGTTTTATGTATGAATATTTAGATCCCCCCCCCCATAAACCTAATTCCTGGGTGGGATCACTTTATAGAACAAAGCTAATTAGATTCAGCTTTCTATATCTTTTCCAGTTTAACAGATTTTAACTATCCGAGGACTTCTTTTACACTCTGTATTTCTTCAGTAATTTGCTCAATTTTAACAGCTGTCTTGTGTAACGCGTATCTTCGACGCATTTTTCTTGTTATTTATCATATTATTATACATCATTTCATACTATCGATTCTCTCCCTTCACTATAATTTTATTGCAATGTAATTCTCTTCCTGATATAATTTCTTACATCCGTGATTTTTTTATCTCCTTGTCCACAACATAAACTTATATTTGTGAGTCACTACTTTTAAAACACCTTTTTTTTCTTTCTTTTTTTTAATAAACAGTTTCATTTTTATACATTTCATTTAAAACTACAAATTTGAAATATATACACATCGCATTATTGCAGGTGTAATATCGACCTCAAAAACACCCATCAAATTACCAAGGAACAAAACCAATTGAGCAGTACTGTCATTTTTACAGTACAGAATAGAACATTATAGTTTGGTGATAGTCAAATGAATATTGTGTTTAATATATGATTCTTTCATCGCCAGAACACTCTCAAAGATAGTCATCTAGTTATCAATTTGTCTTTGGTTTCAAAAGTCTAAAGTCTAAAAGTAAGAAAACTCAAATGTAGCAATTTCACCATGGTCAGTCAGCCATGGAAACTTGTTTCTGACCCCTGCCTCCCCCATCAGTACTTCGTGCACTAATGGAGATAACTTTGTTGCATATGGTCGTTAATTCTCAAATTTTCCAAGACACCACTGCAGATATAAGAGTGTTTTTCGGACTATAACGTTTACTGGAATGTCTTCTTTTCATTTGGAAGATACTTGACCTCAAAAATGAAAGCACAGTGGAATATACAGTGATTTACATGCTAAAGTGCAGAAGCATAAAACGTGCAATCATGTTCAACGTAGTAGCGATTTGATGATTTTGTATTTGCAAACTTAAATAAAGTGCAAAAAGTTTTCAAATCGAACTATTCTAATAAAAGATTATAATATTTGCTGGACAAGTTTGTCAATAGCAATTAATTACAATACTTGCCTAAGTACTTTATAGATATAAACTATCCTTACATCCATATATTTTACAATTTACTAATGTATCTTTGGTAAGTTGTTATTTACAACAAAAACAAAACATACACAACAATCTATCTGACAATATAGCATACTCTCAGGAAGAAAAATTATTTGAAAATACAAAAACATTACAATGATAAAGACAATACATAAACATTCAAGTTACTTAGGAACTGCACTGTTGTTTAATATTACCGGAAAATCAAGAAAAACGAGCTTAGCTAAACAACTACCAAGGATTAATGACCTAGAAATACACGTCCTATTTACGTCCATCAAAAAATGCTCTGTAGAAATACTCTACTATATTATAAAACAATTTCTTGAGCTGTTATTAATAAGAAATATCAAACTAAAACCAAGTTTTTTTTTTTTTAATTATGGAAGTGTTTACGGTATTTTCATGATCAAACATGCAAGCAAAGAAACATTTATCTTCATCATAATCTTTTAAAATGTATATTTGCTTTTTATTCTAGTTTTAAAACAATTTTAATAATTTTCCAGAATTAAATTGATAATAATTTTCATAAATTGTAACATTGGATACGTTCCTCTGGGATAATAAATATATCTTTCGTAACTCCATATAATGGTTATGTTTGTAATAAATTATAAAAGTTATAAATAACTTTCATTTTATTGAGATTTATTTGCTCAAAATAGATTTTTTTTCGTCACCATTTATAAATGTAGGAGATTTAAATTTTAAATAGAAAAATCCAGATTTTTAATATGTTAACGTCACTAATTTTTTTAAATTTTAGTATTTTTTGTTTATTTTTAAATTAAGAATTGTTTATTTTTAAATTGTGCTTTAGAAGATTAAGAGGAAACTTTTGAGTTATTCCTAGGGGTGGTATTATTTAAACCTCTGTACTTTTTCTATGTTAATTGGTGTAGCTGTAATTTAGAGTTGTGTGAAATATAAATTATCACACATTTCGAGCAGCCATTTTGAAAGGTTAAAAATATTGCGAAAAGACGTATAAAATTAGGTAAAATTAATCCATGTTGAATTTCTATATTTTAGAAATTAACCACTACCCTCCCCCCCCCCCCCACCTGTCAAATGATAGTATATTTCATCACTAGGAACAAAAGTGAAGCTTTTCATTACAATCTCAAATTTAACTTAAAAATGAGCAAGAATCGAAAAGCTTCTTTTGGTCCAAGTGATGAACTATATTTTTTGTTATACTGCAAATAATATAAGAAAAGAATTTCACAAAAACTAAGATGTTATAACCTTAAATTTACCTTCAAATCGCTGTTTTAACGGTTATTTACAATCGAGAGTATTGGTTGTTTTTATAGGTGCTTTACAATCGATAATTAATTCCTATAAACGAAGTAACAGCTGATGACCTCGAACTCAGTTGATGTTTTTAGGTACTAGGACTAAAAAGAACAACTTTAGTCTCTCAATGCATGTATTGAAAGCTCTTTTTGAAGCAGTATGACGAAAAAATAAAATAAAAAGATTCATTGGGTACAGTTAGTGGATCAACTCGTTTGCCCACCATGTATAAGGCTGGGTCCGTTACCCCCCCCCCCGTATACATATACAAAAAAACAAGTTATAAAATCTTCAACGCATAAACAAAATAACTCTATAAATAATTATTGCATGTGACTTGTGAGATAATATTAGATAGAATAAAACTCGAACACAAGATCTCACAAAAATTATGTTTACTTATTCAAACGCGATTTAATCAAAACTACTAACTATTAGTTAGTTATAGTTTAGTTATAATAGCTCATGTGTAACTGAGGATGGCGACTTTGTTGTTGAAACGCGTTTGATTAATTAAACGTAATTTTTGTGAGATTACAATAGACTTGAAGGTAAAAGAATTTTTTTTTTTTTTTTTTATTATGACAATAAATTGATCACTCTAGTGGCGACGCAAGTAACACTTAAGAAAAAGTAATTAAACAGAACAATAGGTCCTGAACAGAACAGCTGTGTTCTTCATTAAATAATCAACATAATATAGTTATATCATATATAATGAAAAAGTATTAAAACAATTCAGACTAAAACTACAATGATATTTTACAAATATAAACATGATTTATAGCAAATACAAATTAAATTTAAAGACATTCTATTTGTTGGACAAATTAGATTAGGCCTAAACACATAAACAATCAAGATAAAAGGGAAAATAAAGTTAAATGTGATTAAACTAATTAATTTACTTTTCATTTATGAATGATTTTATTTTACTTTTCTCTTAAGGAGCTATTAAATATTTATATGTAAAATTAATCAAATTTTTAATTAACAGTATAGTTTTGTTTGTTTGAATTTATTTGTAATAAATTAAACATTTTAGGAGAAAAAAGATGCAATACATTTTCAAATACTAATATTGAGTAAAAAGTTAAAATAAGAGTTACTAGAAATATCCGAGGAGAATCTGTTATAGAGTAAAACATTCCGAGATGGTTATATACAGCAGACATTGAGGTGAAGATAACAAGGGATGAAGAGTTTTTTGTACAGAAAATAATAGATATTATTAGAGATTAAAAAATACGTAATTTGTTGGAAGTACAATGAAAGAATAGTCAAGGAAATATTCCACAGACCAGAGGAAGATGGATAAGTGGAAAACGAGATTGGATAACTTGGAGGAAGACATGAGAGAGATGAAATGAGGTGGAGATGAGTCTATAACAAACCAAAATTACTTGATAGAGGTTGTCCGGAAGGTCAAAGTTCTAAGGTACGTAACGGCAAGGACATACATGTGTGCGAGATAAATACACTTTCTTTCAGTCTAAAAGAGTTTCAATACTTTTTGCCCTCCTTCTGCAGTACTATTGCTGCATTAAGTGTATGTCTTCCACAGCTGCAGTGAGCAGAATATATGGACTACAAAGAACATACGTGTTTCTTGTACAAAGTGTACGTATTTGTAACCTGTCACTTTCAAAACAGTCTTAAGTAAAGTAATGATAGTGCACTTCAGAAGTCATATGTAACTACAAGCTTCGCAGTGACACCAACAAATACTTGTTTCTGGATCCATCTTGTCACGTAGAATTTTTCTCAATATGTGTCATTCTGAAAAGATTTTTTGTTACGTTTCTTTGAATTTTTCTTAATAAAGACAAAATATAAACTACTGTGTCCATTGGGTTTTAAATTAATAAAGTACAAGAACAAAAATAGATATTTTAAAAATCTTCTATCATATTAACTCAACAACATATTTCGTTATAAATTTATTTTGTTTGTATTAAGTTTTTTTTAATTAAAAGATAGTAGTAGTTTTGCAATTAAGCATTTTTCTTTAAAATCAACATAATTGTTATTGTTCACACACACACAAAAATATTAGAGAGCAAAACTCAACATAAAGTATAACTTTATCTAAAAAGAAATATATACCTACACTAGTATTTTTTATTAAATATTATAATTAAATACGTCGTAATTTCCAGAGTTTTTGGATGTTTACAAAAAAATAACTTTATAAAAAATCCATTAGTTGCGTCTGACGTTCAAAATTAAAACTTATATCCATAAGATTTTTTTTGAATGTAGAGTAAAAATTGTCTCGGACAAAATTTTTGTGATAACAAGAAACTATAATTTCTATTTTGTATTTATAAATTAAATACGTATGAAAATGAAAGTTATTCAGAATGTATTGTTAGTTTTTCTCACAAAAACATGTTAGATTCTTTGATGAAAATAGGACAGATGTTTTGAAGTCTGATTTCAATGTAGACGTTATTGTTTTTATCTCATTGTTTAAAGGCAAACAGTTATCTACGCCTTATAAAAAAAGAAGGTAAGAACGTAAAATAAAGATTGCTAGCCTTCGAATACTCTAATAACGTCAGGGTCGGAGGAGCTATAGTTCATCAAGTGAGACCTGATAAGGAAGATGAAAGAAAATGATGTAACGCAACACAACATAAAAATGGTGTTGATACAAATAGGATCTCTTGGGATTGTCACACTCTTACTCATTAAATTAAGCCCCAAGGGTTGTACATTGTTATTAGATGAATGGAGATCAAACGTTGCACTTGAATTAATAATATAAATGCATATTGTTTATTAGACCACTATATTATTACAAAATAAAATAAATATATTTATAAAGTAATATATAATTTTCATTATTTTACAGATATAAACAAACAGCATAACAAACGTATCTTCAAACACAAATTCACAAATACATCATACATGTTATTCATATAAACACGTACAAATTTAGTGATGAATTAAAGTACACACGTGAATATAATAATTGCATTCATATTTAAAACAACATTCGATTTTGCCACTGTTTTCTTATCACATCATTAATTACAATAAATTTGGTCATGTAATCTTAAGCTTCAATGTACGTTCTTTGTCAGAGCATCATTGATACATTACAGAGGTAGTAACCCTAATTAAGACATTACGCCGAAATTAAATGTTGCATGTTCTTGCTTCAGTAGAAAGCGTCTTGGTAAAACACAGAAATTATATTCGCTTACACTGATTCTGTTTAATTTTTCCCGTGTTAGATTTGCTTTTTATTTTATACAAATAGTTAAATTGGGCATTAAAAAAAGTTAAACTTATTCTGAATTGTTAATGATCTTGATCCCAAAATGCAGTTTCTATTTTCATTTGTGTAACAATAGGATTTCTGCTTCCCGAGGTGGTAAATTGTTTTTCATTTTCATTTTCTAAAATATATTCAGCTTCATGAATGATAAAATCTAACTATTTTCTGATTCCCTTACCTAACAATGAACTTAGCATATCATCTTATAGAATACTTCACCTATACTAAATGTTTGTAAAATTATTTTGCCTAATATTACATACAGTGTGATTCAAAATCGCTCGGCAATATTTCGAGAGAGAGAAAAATAATATCTTCAGAAAAAGATAAGATGTTGAGTAAAGAAAAATCTTTTACCAATATAAAAGTAAACCAATACTCTATTTTGTTTATTTTCAAAACGGCGTACGTTTAAACAGAATGCAGAATATCTCAAAAACCATTAAAGTTACAAAATATTCATAAGGTACAAAAGATTTTCCTCTTTTTATAGAAAACTAAATGCTTATAATATTTTTCCTGTGGGTGAAAGGATAATAATAACGAATGTTATTTTTGTTTTCGACAAAAAAATAATAACATCATTTCTTATTATTTGAAACAGCCCAGATTACCCTATTCAAAAATATTATGCAACTATAATAATTATTTTTAAAGAATATTATAATATTGCCCAGAAACGTGTATATATATAATAATAATATATAATATACATTGCCCAGAAACGAACCAAATACAAATGTTTCACTTAACAGTTTCAAAATGCTGCTGGTGTTTTAATGATAATAAAAATAATATCTGTTATCCTTCGCCTACAAAAATTAAGCAAATCATTTTTATAGAAGAATATCTTTTGTTTCATGTAAATACTTTGTAAGTTAATCGTATTGAAGATATTTGACGTTAAAAATGTTAACGTCTGCCAAAATTTTTTTTAAACATAACCCATTTTTTCTATTATACTGGTGAATGGTTACTTAAATAACGCGTGTACCAAATCGTCAGTTAATCATAATCTTATCTATTTCTAAACGTATCATTTTTTTGTAAAAATTGAAAATGACCGACTGACTGAAGAGTTTCCGGACTTATCTTTATATAAAACTTTTCCTAATTTTAGCTCCAGAATCAACTGTGTTCAAGTTGAAGTTGTAGGTTGATAAAACAAGTATTTTAGTTACGAATGTATAGCTTTGTAGAATATACATGGAGTAAATGACATTGGATTAAACAGCGATTAGAACTTAACCTACTTTGTTAGAAACTTATAACGTAATTACCTAATTAGCAATAACCGTTGTACTGTTTAATTGAAATGACTGATATTGAAGGTGGTGTTAAATTTAATTGACTTGAGACTAGGTTAAATGTTTAAACCGTATTGAGGTAAGTATTCTCTTATGGTCAATTTTAAAATAGTAAATCTATTGTTTACTTTCTTAAAATTGATGCACAATTTCTTTTTATTCACCTGTTAACTTATGTGATTGGTCAAAATATCGAGCCCAGTATTTTGTGAATATATCCGTTTTGGGGACATGAGTCAAAAATGGTTTCTGGAATGACGTCAGTCTGTTATTTGTCATACTTGAGACGCCTCACAGCCCAAACGAGTAGCGATTTTAATCGGATTTGTGGGTATATTTTTGTCAGGCCTTGAAAAGCCACATAAATTTTGGTGATAGCTACCATAAGAAAAATTACAAATTGCGATTTTCTCTAAATAGGTTCTATCTTTTCTCAAGTATATTTTGGAATTAAGTTTTTGAATAAATTAAATTTAGTAAGTTCTGTAATTTTAAATATCCTGGAGTAGATCTAATAGGAAGCTACTTATTCTTTTGTTGTAATTTGTAATCTTATGTAAGTTTATTGTTTATTTTGCTGGGTTCGGTCGGCTGCGGTTTTGTCAATTTCTAGCCAATAAAAATTATTTTATAATGTTATTTTTCTTTTTTATGTGTATTTCATGTTTAATTTAGATTTAGTAAACATTCATTTATAAGTTTTACATATAATAAAGCCCCTAACAGGTTTATAACATCGGGGCAGTTTTTTTATTTATTTGTAGTTTGTAGTTTGTACATATATATATTTCTTTTCAATTAAAAAAAATACAATAAAAAAACTAATTTTAAAAAATAAAAAAGTATAGCATTTACAAGTATTTACAAAGACACAATTAAAACGTATTGGTTGCAATCTCTCCAGAAATTCCTGTTCGTCAGCTATTAGTAAAAAAACAACTAAAAATCTGCCTTGGGACCGATATAAAATACTTAATATTACAAAATTGGCGTTGCCATTTTCGTTCAAATTTTGATAAAATATTAATGACCGGAACTTTGAAAATTGCAAATAAAAACAAAAATATTACTCTCTATTATTGGGGGGAAAACAATTCAAAATAAATTCGATTTACGTTGAGAATTTGTTTACGTGTAGCTAGTTTATATCTATACTTATTAAATAGGCAAGTGGTTTTTTAAAGTAGAACTCCTACAGATATTAATCTATTGTTGACGTTTGAGGTGTCATTGAAGATGTTTCTAAAACTATGGAGTATAAGGGAGTGATATTAAAAGGTATAAAAGTTGTTACCATTAACCCTATACTAATTTTAATTATGGAATATTAAACATATGTAAATAAATCATATGGCTGGAATTTATAGACATGTGTGAATAAAAACACCTGGCTTTATATTTAAAAATAGTTCCTACGGGAAAAAAACACTTTATAAATTAATCCAATCAAATAATTTCAGTTGTTAAAGTTACAAACAAAAATAATTTAAACCAAACTAAACAAAAGTGTAGTTGTGTTTGTGTAAACAAAGTGTTGTTTTTGTTTTTGACCAAATGTGGTAATCATCAGGTCGTTTTTATTGGCTTATACAATGTTTTAAAATTAGATTTTTAAGTTTTTTAATAGATTTTGCAAAGTTTTTTCCCTTTTTTTAAGTTATTGAACTGTTTCTCATTGTACTTTTAATAGTAATAATGCCTACAATTAGAGGGAACAGAAACTTATACCGAAGGCGTGTTTATCACCGCAACTACATGAGAATATTGCATAAACTAACACTAAGGATATCAGACGAAGTTATATCATTTTACAATTAGACCAATAGAGAAAGTTTGTGCAAAGTTTTTCAAAAGTTTATTTTACTTCTTAAGTTACAAATTATGAGTTTCAATATATCAATTTATACAGAATGTAGGCATAGTCTTAACCAACTGTAAGGCTTACAGGTTCTGTTCGTTTCAGTTATAAAAGGTTGTAGTCCTTGCTTCTACAGAATGATGAAAAGTTCAGATATTATGTTTTGAACTATTTTAAAAGGAATTAATATTTACTTATAGGTCCCTAACTTTTAATTACATATTTTATATTAGCCCAATCTTATGGGTTTGAAGTTATAAAAATGTTATAGGTAGTTGGTCTTTGTACTTTCAGTCATTAAAATGTATAATCCATATGTTTTTTTAGGGATGGAATCTTAGGATTTATAGCTACAGTTTTTTCTGATATATCTTGTAAACTATTATTCTATGACAATATTTAAGTATATATTAAACACTACCAAAAAAATTATTGAAAAACAGTTCAAACGTTCTCTTCTTAAAACAGTCCAACCACTAGCCTGGGACCTACTACCAGGGACTTAATTTAATATTATTTACATTCAAAGAAACATTTATTTTGAAACTATTAAATGAGTTTATTTAAACAAAAATTGTATTGATACAATTAGAATTTGTTCATTATATAAAATCTGTTTGTGGATAAAGTTAATTACTGTTAATCTTTATTGACTTGTAGGTCACGTGATTATAATTAAACTGCCTGTATTTGATATGCATTGAATGTTCACTTCATTGATCAGGTTTATTAATTAAATACAATCATTACAGTAAGATAGATTAAATTACAGAATATTCCCCATATAATATAATTATTTCAAGTCTAAATTAGAGTGTAGAAAGGAATAATTCACAATTTTTACTTGATTTGAATGTTAAAAGTTGTTTTTTTTTTTGTTTTTTTTTTTTTTTTTTTTAATTAACATTGCATATTGTGTTAATATTTCAGAATTTAGAGCAAGAACTTTGCAAAAATGAAAGAGGAAGTGCCTAAGAAAACTATAAAGGAGGATATAATTTGGAGAATAAGAAAAGACAATGAGGTCTAAGAGTTATACACTAAACATGTGATACGAATCGAAAAAAGGTAAGGCCTAAAATGGGCAGGTTACTTGAAAAAGTTAGGATTTTAGAATTTATTCCTAATCACCAGAGTTTATTAAAATATTGAAGGCTTAGGAGCTTAGCTTATTGTATGCACTAGACATAATAAATTTCCCCCAATCCCAATAGATATAATAAATTTCCCCCAATCCCTTGGATTTACACCTTCAATCATGTAGTATTGGTTTACTTCTCTCTGTTTCTTCTTTACTCTTGACCAACTCTTGTTTTTAAACACCAAATCTGAAGCTATCGAGAGGTAAACAGTCTTATTTTATGCACTTTTTTTAAACAGAAAGATGTTTTCGCCTTTATACGATAATTAAAAATGTAATAAATTTTAATGTAATAGCAGATATTTCTTGTTGAAACTCCATATTCAAAGATAAAATAAAACAATAAAGCTTAAAGTTTCAAAATATTTTAATAATATAAATGAGCTACAATTTTTTCGCCTTGCGGCATCATCGGCAACAGTTGCCCGATGATGCCGCAAGGCGAAAAAATTGTAGCTCATTTATATTATTAAAATATTATGAAACTTTAAGCTTTATTGCTTTATTTCATCCTTAAAAATGTAATAAATTTAATTTACTAACTTCATTTATTAATGGAGATTTAATGGATAAATCAATTTTTTGTAATGAAACCTATAAAATATGTATGTTAGTTGTAGTAACTAATGTTATCGTTTTGTTTTCAGAGATTCATGGTTCAATTCACGCATGGGCTAAAAGAGATAAGGTGTTAACTCAATTTTGTGAGAAAATAAGGAGCTGTGATTGGTTGCGAATTCTGGTAGTGAATGATAGAATTATTTCTAAGAGATCAACCTACTCGAGCCATCAAAGTATGCTCGGGCCATCAAAGGCTGTTGTGCTATTATATTAATATATTCTTTACAATTACATAACAGGCCACTTACCACCTAATTTTTAACAAATTTTAAAATGCCTTAAATCGCTATTTTAGACTATGTTGCAACTGTGAGTAAACTGGTATATGTACATATGAATTAAATAACTCCCAAATAATTGATATCGATTTGCGGTTGACTAGAGCTTTTGAATAGTATGTGATAGGTTTTGAGTTATTACCTAGTTGTGGCTCAAAAAGTTAAGGTGTTATCATAACACCATGTGCAAACGTGATGAGTTATGATTGACAGCTCATTTAGATTACATATTATATAATTACGGTGACGAAACTGTATGTGTTTAGCACACATTTTTGGACCGGTCGACCATCTAGTAGATGAAAGACTTTTTCTGTATCATGAAAAAATAATAGGTATTAGGGTTGTAGATTTTTTTGTATGCATATATATTATTTTTAACACTATACATTCAAATAGTTACTAATCTTAAGTAACGACGATAATCTTCTTGTGATTAAAGTAATATTCAGTTAAGATGAAATAGAACAGTGTTAAATAAATTAATTTAGTTCTATAATGCTTATCTAGCTTACCTTCTTAAAATTCGTTAAAATTATTAGCGCATAAAATATGAGTAAAATGTATCTTATGTAAAGAAAATTTCATATGACGTTTACCTTATAATAAACGTCTTATGAAATTTTCTTTACATAAGATACATTTTACTCATATTTTAGATGTAAGGTTTTTATACTTTTAGAAGACTGTAAGGTTTCTCTTTGTTTGAACTTAGTGGTGTCGCAGATTATAGAAATATATTTTCCGAATTTCGTTAAGAGTATTTTGGTTACAACTGACAAAAATTAATAACACACGAACTGAAAATAGCCAATTGATATCTTTTATGTAAAGCCTGTAATTTACTCCAATAAACTTCTCAAGCAGTGTTTACAATAGTACCTTTGTTGCTTAATCTGGGACTATTGTATCAAACAGCTGATTTCAAAAATTGACAGCACTAGGTGAACAGGGATATCTGTCAACATTGAATTTATACCCAGAACAATAAAAATGTGAGAGTTCATAATGTAAATCGAACGGTTTGACCATGGACCGAACATATTGACATTGAAGTTACTAGACGTGGGCAGTTAGATAGAACCTCAATTATTTGAACTTCAAACAAGGGTGGGCTTATCTATTCTGCATGTAAAATCAAACCTGCTAGTAAATTCAATTTCACATTGTTTAAAAATAACAATCAATAAAGTATTAATAAAACTGTGTTTTTGATTAGAAAATGTAAAAAAGTTATAATTTCAAAAATGCATCTTCACGTAAACATTGTTTGACATATTTTGTATACTGAAGAGTTAAAAAAAATATTCAAATACTGTTTAGTTTATCGTTAAATCTTAAGTTCTGTAATATTATTTTACATAAAAATGTTTTGTGTAAGTTTTTTGTTTATTATCAAATGATACACGTGTATCTCTAGGCAATAAATATGTAGGTTAAGTGTTTGTTAAAGTTGTACGGAATAAAGCAACGTGTGCAAATTAATTGTCCTTAGGGAGCAGATAATGTACTTCACAAAGCGCTCCATGTGAGTTTACCATTATTTAAAAAAAAAAAAGAAGTTTTCAGTTATACTAAAACTATAATTTAGCTCCAGTCCATTTAATATTACACTATTTTCATATAAAACCAAAACAATCACATAATCGAAAGAAGAAGTCATTATTTTTAACTTTCATTTTACAACATGACTTTGTACACAATTTTTGTTTATTTCAGTGGTTTTTCTTTAAAAACTGTTTATAATGACGTTTGAATTAAACATGTTTCTTTAATTCAAATTGGTGTTGTTACATAAGGTAACCGTGCTCTTTTGAAGAGAGAAATCTTATTTTTCAGAAATATTATCAAAATAGGTGAAACTATTCAAAAGTTAGTAAAACAAATTGATAGGCTATTATACGATGTAATGCAAGGAGACCCTCTAAATGTAATATCCAAAAGTTTATTTTTCTTAGGCCTTGTAGGTAATGTTAAATAACGTATGTCTTATCCTGTAGGGTAAGTTTGTTTAGACTTTTTGGACCACAATGTCGGGTCTATCACTACCATCTTGAAGTCGAGTAGGTGATAACAGTTCACACATATATGTTATTAGATTAAAGAGTCTCCACTTGCGTGGTTCTTATCTGTGTTTTAGCTGTGGCTGACTTCTAAGTTGTAAATATGTAAAGGATACATCACTTGCTACGCTTGCGTCGGTGATTCAACTTTGTCGGATTTCCTAACTATATGAATATCATATTTTCATGGAAATTTAGAGTTCAAAATGTTGACAATAACTTCGCTATTGTCTTCAAAGAGACGTAGGTTTGGTAAAAATTATACGCAAAATTGAAATATGAACATTTGTAATAAATGTAATGTGCTAAAACTGATTCTACACGAGATATGAAGACAAAATGTTTAAAATGGCTCCACTTTTGACATATTAACTTCGATTTTTTCTGATTTTCAATAGGGTTTCATATGAGCACATAATAATATATCAAAATGTATGATTCTATCCTAATCGTTATGGCTTCTAGAAACATTTTTACGATTATTAAGCTGACCTCATATTTCCTATACTGGGTAAATATTAACATCACATGAAAAGCTATATGGCTTAAAGGTAATTATTCAAGAAGGAGACTAAATTTATACAATTTTACTTACTGGCCATTATAAATCATCTTCGAAAAATATCGCTACTTTTGTAAATCGTCCCTCACATTTCTCTATAGACCGTTGAAAACGTGTTAATAAAATCTGTTTGTTAAATAGTCTAAAAATAACATTAACAATATTGACTGTAGCCTGTTAAGTTTAATGTTTCTCGTGAAGATAATTTGTGAAACACTCTGTATTCAATTAAGTAAAAATATAGGTGATAATGAAAGAGTCATTGCAATTCATTATTCTTGACTTCGACAACATCTGTCTTTCAAATTTGAATTTATTGGTTTACCAATTGTTACTACATGTTTTTTTTTATTTACCAGTTAATAGGTATTTTTTGATTAATTAATTTTTTACTGGATAAAATACTATTTTTAGCAAATTTATCTAAATTTATTTAAGTGTTTGTAGTTATGTCATTGGAGGGCAAAATATCAATTTGTATAACATGATCTGTAGCAGATTATTGTATTAGGAACGGTAGAAACATTATAATAATAAGCCGTTTGAATGCCAGCCATTTTGAGACTGTATATAGGGGTTTGAACTTAGTTGTGTCGCTGATTATAGAAATATATTTTCCGAATTTCGTTAAGAGTATTTTAGTTACAACTGACAAAAATTAATAACACACGAACTGAAAATAGCCAATTGATATCTTTTATGTAAAGCCTGTAATTTACTCCAATAAACTTCTCAAAATCGGAGTGATTTTATTTGTCCATATTTAAATGGTCATATTTTTTACGGAGCAAGGTAGAAAATATAAAAAGATAACAATATTAAAATTCTACTTTATGTTACTGCTCACACAATACTTGATACAGTGAAATATACCAATGTTACTTTTTTGGACTGAACCGTATTTAAAACGGACACGTGAATGATAACTTGACAAGTATTTTTTTGACGCATCTCATTGCTTTCATTATGCTATAAGATATACTATGGTATAAAACATATTAAAAAATACACTATAAAATTGTTAACAGAGTTACATAAGCTCACATTGTGGATTAATATTCTACAAAGTGGAGTAACAAGCTTTTCATTTTAAGTGAATTTTGTTGAAACACTGCTTCTGGCGACTGCTCCATTTTCATGGAAGTGTCCGAGTGAATTGAGTCAAGTTCAGCCTTTCCTGTCATATTTTGACCGCCGGCTATGAAATAATTTACTTCAGTAGAATTTACCTATTTTTGTTTTTCATCTACTAAAATTGCATTTCAATGTTCATTGTGATAATTCTTAGCAGGCAGCTTAAATGTACATAATTAAAATAATCATGTGAATCAATAGCCCTTGAAGAGTTTAGTTCTGTTACACGCACCATTACATCTCCCGTCGACATAAACCCTTTGCTATCAGAATTCGCTAATTATTTACTTCACCCCACTATATGTGGCCATCACCATATTATTTTGTTTCTAATTGTTGCCTCTCTATAAAACACGTTTTCTTATTACTATAAACCTAATTAAACAAGCTATTTATTTTTTAACGACTGTCATTGTAGTAGCCATTTTTATAAAACTAAACATATCCTTCAAATTCTTTAAACCTATATAGTACCTAGAAGACTTAACTATCACTGAGATAGCCGTATTTACCAATGATAAATTAAACTTTATATCTATTCTTTGATAAGTCGTGTTACTACAACATTCATTAAACTCTCAGGGAGCCTGTCACCTCTAGAGATTGCATCTCTACAGACAGTAGATGCTGGGAGTTACGAGTGATATTAAGTAAACGGAAAACCTCTTGTAGAGCACCAGGATTATGGTTGAAGCTCATAACGATTATCACAGCAGGGAAGTTGGACTACAGTAACAGACAGAAATGAAAACCACCTCTTAGGGAATATAGGGACGCGAAGGTCTCTAGAGATTTGAAACAGAACAGACTCCACGTAAGATAATAATAATACAAATCACTTGGAAATTCGTGTTTGATTTTATATGCCAAATGTCATAAAACATAAAGCATAACAAGTGTTTTGACTTTTTATGACAATTTTTAACCATCACTTACAAAAGAGATGAATCGTTTATGATTCACACAAAAAACACCAATAGATAATACAATTTTCTTACAAAAAATAAATTGCAATCAATATAAACCATATATTATTAAACAGTTTTTTTACAATATAGGCTACTACAGTTATTCCTATGAATAACAGAACAAAACGTTCTATAGAAACAAACTGAAATAAACCAGTACTGTTGTAAAACGCAGATTTTTAGTGGATTAAAACTAAGTGTTTATTTTCTTAAACTACATAATCATTGATTGAAATAGCAGCAAAGATCTCACAGAAGAGAAAAACATCAAATACTAAAATAACCTTGCACTGTTAACTGTGGAGAGAAACGTTGTTTGTTTGGCGATCGCCAGTTTTAACAACAATGTCCACACATCCTTCCATACAGACTGAAAAAGAAATAAATATACTTTCAGTGTACACAAACTTAAAGTTCATTCTGGAATATATGTTTCAAAATTGTCGATGTCAAAATAAACCTTTATCGATTTTATAATATAGTATAGTGATTTTAACAATAGTTGTTTTTTGTTATTACAATCGATTTGTTCCCCTCATTCTATATGTAGAATGCAAGTTCAGTATTGTGAAAGGGGAAAATATACTTTTATTTTTATAGATTATCTGTGTTTTTTAGACCAAAAACACTTTTAAAATGTTCTGTTGTTCACTGTAAATCTTTATATATGTTTGTATTTTTGCAAACAGATCTCACTACACCTATCATAATCAGCGGCGAATTTAATTTCAATGTCTTTCAAGACCACTCGTTACTAACTTCATGTTTAGTGAGTTCACTCTGTTATATTGAAACTCCGGTGCCGTCGAAAGGAGTGCATTGAGGAAAGTTGGTACTGCCAACAATAGATAATCTTCTTTCCTCCTTCTTCCTTTTGAGTGAATGTCAAAAGGCTCAAAGTTCCTAGAACTAGTTTGGCTAAAACTCATTACTTTCATGAATACGGAAAACAATTAAGTGTATTTTATATAACAGATATCTCAATATATCATGTCATTTGTTTCTAACTTTTCATATCACACACCTATCATCTGTTAAAACACAAACTGTAGAACAATCTTTTGTTTCTTTGATTTCCTTCCCAATACCAATAACAATAATACTAGCTTTTGATGAACATTGTACACTTAATGATTTTATCTATCCGTATTCGCGACACAGACATACACGATTTTCTTTATACTTTTCTGTATGTATATTAGCCTTTTTTTTTTTTTTGTTATTATTTTTTAAATCGTACATTTGAGATTGAAATTGTCAATTCGTAATAATGATAACAAATCTTTCGCATATTTATTATCTCGATGCAGTTTACCAATTTAAATTAAACTAAGTCCAATAATTTATTAATGACTAAAGTCCACTTTTAGAGGTTAACACAGATGAACGAACTTCTTAATTCAAAATATTTAGTAGTGCCAACTCTGTATTATTAAAATGTGATTTTATAAACAGAGTGACATTCCGTGAAACGTAAGACTATTGTTTAAATTGCCTACAGTCTTCTGACAACTGGGTGAACATTTTTTGTTTACAAGATAAAGGTGAGATTTATATCTCGGGTTCAAAACGATATATTTATCTCGCCTTGTTATCGGAGGAAAATCCATGGTTTATTTATAGGATACATGTCAACTCGGTGAGGATTTATAACGAATACAATTATATATGTGTCCCAAATGCCGTCATGTTAGTTTGTTAATAACACCTATTTACTTAAGCAAAAAAGAAGAATTATTTGATGTTATTTACTAAATATTCGGAAGGCATTCATACACAACCCTCACCTCTTTATGAAATATTGCAAAGTTATTGTCAAAAATGTATTGTCTGACGCTTACCTTCCTAGCATGTGAAATTCGGATAGTTATGCAATCCGGCAGAGCGAGACACCGACAGGCAGAGGCGAGTGGAGTCTTCTTAATATATTTACTACCGGCAATGTGTTAAATCAGACATTGTATACAATTTAGAGGCATTACATAGACGCCTAAAGTTTTGTCTAAATGCTTTGTCTATATATTCTATAGAATACCCGCTGCACTTCAACCAGAGTTTGAAATACCGGGTTTTTCCATTACTTTCAGGTTAAGTTACGTTCATTTACAGTAAACATTTAGTACACACGCTATTTTCTCCATTTGATATTTTTTATATTGTAAATAAATCATTTTCTGACCTAATCTGTTCGTTTAATATTTTGCCTGAAGAACCGTAGGAATTTTCAATGATTAACAAAATTACTTCATTTCATACACTGTCTACAAATGCTTAGCCAATGTATAGAATGCCTAGGTATTCTAATGAATGCTTGGATTTTATACATTGTCGGTATCATATACATATAAAAAAACACGTTAGTACCTAGCCAACGCCAAGAAAGTAATGATATACAAAACTACGATGTTAAGAAAATCTGTGTAATAACTGTTGTAAACAAACTTACTACGTATATTAGTAAGACCCCTTGATCTATCAATAGACTTTATCATTTTCTACAAGATCCAAGTAATTATCTATTGATCATTACTTTTAAAGGATCTGCTTGTATGCATTGTATGATGATTATGGGTAAGTACCATGATGGTGCCCATCAATTATTTGTTTAGTCGTGGTTTTTGTTTTTACAAATATTTGGTAGTTAAATATTTTATAATATTTGTTTGTACAACAAAATACAAAAATACAAATAACATAATAAGGAAAAACCAATAGTTTCAATTTTTGTACAATCCCATTTCAGACATTATAAGAAAATAAAACACAAATACAATATAAATGTATTTCCATTAATAATCCATTACCTGTACTAAATAACGAAAATTAGAACTTGGACCGCAACGTGGACTAAATTGGCATTTAGGGTGAATAATAATTGATATTATGGGTTAGAGAAAGACACAAACAGTTTAGTTTGAATAATTGATAATAGTCAGACTGAATATAAGCTTATTCTTGTTTTAAAGTTAATTGGTAATAACGGATTGTACATTGTTATTATTATTAGTTTATTTGGATATTTTCAACGATTTGAGTGTATAAAAACAAATACATGATGCTTCGAGAGTATTAATTAACTCAAATTGTCATGGTACAACCATACTACGCTATGTTGGTATTTTTTCACATTCTTATCCCCTAAATTTATCACTTGTTAACGGCAGTTTGTTTATACTCTCGAAACGTCATGTATTATTTTATATATATACACAAATAATGACAAATATACATTAATAATAATTATACTAACAAAATCTATTCTCGATAAGGCTGCGAAAATATAACCTTGTTTAGCTTCTCGTAAGTATTCTTTCTAATAAATCATCATCTGGGATACACACTATCACATTCTTGTGATTCAAAACAACCATCAGCAAAGCTTTCCTTTTCTGATAATTTTAGAGAGGTAAAAACACTGAAAATTTGTCATTTATTGCTCAATAGCCATATATGATGTTTCTGAGGATTAGGTAAACTAATATGGCATTCTAATAAATTTATGGATATTATAATGCTCAATATCATAAATAAAAACTATTTTGTATAAACACTTAATTTTTCTAAATTAAATAGAAGACGCTACTAGTTTCACTAAATACAGCAACAGATATTCAGTGACCTGGTTTGCAGGCTAAAACCATTTATGAAACTCCAATCAGATTCAAGATCTTGCTGTTTTGATTTGGAAACTAAACTAGATTACTTATTACCGTTCCAATTCGTTGAACGATGTAAGAAGGTATGTATCCATATATAGAAGATTGAAATAAATTCTTCTTAGTCGCCTTTTCTCTTAAATAAAATTATTTTGTATTGCCGTTATCTAAATGTAATTATTCAAAACAACAAAAATTTTATAATAAATTACGATTCATACTGTCATTACTTATTCAAATTTTAAGGGAGTTACTCAAAAATACATTTAAATATTAGGAATGAAACAAATATAATCTGAAGGTAAAGTCAGTTAATTTTTGTAATTATTGTGAAATTCTTGTAACTTAAGTAAACACTAATAACATTAGAATCTTTATCAATTTACAATTTTCTTAATAATTCGTAATATGTTTTTAAATGCAAAAAGTCAGTCCATCATTGCCTTTAAAAAAAATGAAAATAATAACATAAATTAAAGACTCCAAATATTAGACAAGGTCAATTTGATAACCTTATTAATAACGTCAAGGTCAGAGAAAAAAAGAGTTGGTCAAGAGGAGAGACCCCATAAGAAAGATGAAGGGAAGACATCTTACCCAATACTAAATGAAAAAACGTGTAGATTCTCTTGATTGACACGCCCGTACTCACTCCCCGGAGGTTACAATATCGTTCAAAGTTTTCTACAGAGATCACGTGATCGTATAATCATAAAATATTTATATTCTCAAAATAAATTAAATTCCTCACTATTTTTTTGTAACCGTCAAACATGTATTGTACGGGCGTAGCAATCCTGAGGGACTTCTGCAGGAACTGCACGTTTTTTCATGTAGTCTTGGATTAGATCGTTCATATTTCTCATGTGAATCTCTCTTGACCAACTTTTGTTCTCACACGACTCTGTTGCTATTAGAGAATTCAAGGGTTAGCTGTCTTTATTTTACACTCATTTCCTTCTTTTTTCTATATGACAATGATGACCGAGAGATTGTTTGCCTTTAAACAACAGGAGGAGGGGGGTTGACGTTTTAATTTGTAAATAGTTTTATCTATTATTTTTGTATGGACAGACTATTAGGAAAAATTCCTAAATATAGCAATCGTCTGAGTTTTATTTAAAAAACGTTTGACATCTTAAATATTTGGAACTTATAAATAATAAAAAATATAGTTAATTTAATATAATTTAAACATATATTACATTAATAATTGTGAAACACTTCTAGGGTGAAATATCCAAGGTAATATCAGGGTTATAATTAGAGGCAGTTATCCTTCTCGTCGCATCTTCGTAAAGAAGAACAGAGTTTCTGTAATCCATCTTTATTAAATAAAATAACTATAACCGGCTACCAACAGAATAACGTACATCATAAATGCTATTTAGATATACTCATATACACATTAATACAGATTAAACTTTACCTTACTCACAAAGTTTACAAACAGAATTTTGTTTTTTAGATTATGGCGCTTTATCGTAGAAAATCATAATATGAAGTATGAATAATATTTTATGAAAATTACATATTTTTTTATTTAACAAGGAACTTACTTAATGAAGGAGTTATAGTTTAACGTAATAATTTTCTTAATTAAAATGATCTCAATGGACAAGATTAGTCAATTTTCGTTTTAAATCTGTTTCCAAATTTTTGATTTTGTTTGCCTAGCATGTAACTGCGTGTTGGAAGTTGTTTTATTGTTGATGGAAATTATCCACATTTGTTTAACGTAGTTGTGCTTTTTTTACAAAATTTTGTAAACAATATAACCTAACAACTTTCATCATAAATTCAAACTGAGTAAAACCGAATGTAACTGAAATATAAACAAATTTATGATTGTCTAATATTTTATATTATGAGCGGTTAATTATATTAGCATACAATTTTTTTTTAACTAATACTACCGACGTACTAGGTAGAATTCCATTTTTATAAATAAATAAATTAACAATTTTTAATATACAATAAATTTTAATTGAGACGTGTCTCAATTAAAATTTATTGTGTAGCACAGATTGCTAATTTATTCATTCATTAACATGCAATATGATTTGTACAATAATAATACCAGTTAACCAAGGCTATCTGTAAGTTTTCATTATATTAAGCAAAGCAAGATTATGAAAGACAGCTGTCAGCTGCAATAAGTTGTTCACAACAACCATCTTCAATAATTATATAAACTCTTCATTTGTCAGAATCAGTTCTCACAATTTACAATCACAACTGCAATTTATGTACAATTGCATCTGTTAAAACTATACGTGATCAAATTCAGTAGATATAAAACTGCAGGGTGTAAAGTAAAACTAAGAACTATACAGCAATTTGTATATTATGATTTTGTTTTATGTTAGATAAAAATAACAACTTATTACTATCCTGCAACCTATAAGGAAAACAGTTTTAATTAAAATAGTACGATGTGATTAAAAAAAATAACAGCCAAGGATCGCAATTTTAAAATAAGTCTTGAAAATTGCCTTATTGTTGATTATTTTTATCATCTAATTTTTTTTTAATTTTATTTAAAAAAGTTTAATTAATATGGTACATTTTAGGGGGTATCTCCCAGAGGAGGTCCCTATCTAAACATTTTTTAGAATAACTAAATGAGTTTTAAGTCACTACTTTTTTTTTTCTTTTCAGGCACCTCAGAAGTTGATCGGATGGTAGTTTGGCCGGTATTTCTTGCAATAGTTGATTCGTGTGCTTAGAAAATGTTCTGGATAACCTTGTGATGTAGAACAGTTAACATATCCAGTATTTCGAGATCCAAGTGAAGTGTAGAATTTCGTAAATAGCAGGAAGCATCTGTTATGAGCCTTAAGAATAGGTTTTGTTGCTTTTTAATTCTTCTGATTTTTGAATTTGAGACAGATCCCCAGATTGTGCAGCCTTATCGGTCTAACCAGAGTTAAATAAATCAACGTTTTATATTGCAGCGGAAGAGCAGAAGAAGGATTAAGGATGTGTTTCAGGAGGTGTATCCAGTTACTTATGGTTTTTACAGTGTTGGTGATATACAAATTCCATGTCAATTTGATGTCTAATATCAATGACTACATAAATACTATAAAACACGACATGGCCATGTTAAATATTCTACGCTTATTCTTGAGTTGTCCAATACCCGCTAGGTCGCTCTGCTAGAAAATCTGAAGTTGATGTGACTGGCGCTAGGTGGCTCTACGGTCAAACAATGTTTCAGGCGGGTAAGAGAAAACGCACTGATGCCACATATGGGACCAGAGATGCGAGGGAAGGTCGAGAATCGCTTATCTCAGCGCACGAACTGACAACACTGACTATGCTGACGGAAGTAAGTGAGAAGGTTTGTGAGAGAGAGGTCAACAGTTGTACAGTCTCAACCAAGTGGGATGCGTACAGTCAAGCACCTGCTGCTTGCGCTTTCTGATAGCTGTGTGTCAAACTTGTGACGAACAGCACCCGTAAAGCGTAGACTATTTCCCTATCCTATGTCGTGTCTTTTACTATTTATGTAGTCATTGCTAATATTAAGCCGAAGTATCTAACTGATTCTGCCACAGGGATTTAATACTTCCTAAATATACTGGACGATAAGTCGTTTTTCCTTTTTAAGTAAATATAACTAGTTCGGATTATGTGGGTTCATTTACACTTCCCACTGTTTGTTCCATGTTTCTATCTTATTGCAGAATTCTTGCAGTTATCGACTAATAATATTTAATGTTCTATATTATCTGTATGTTAAAAATGTTACCTTGTTAACAGTTTTTAATAATACAATATTCATTTAAATTGCAAGAAGGTTTTTTTTATATAGAAAAAACGCAATTTATATCCCAACCAGTACTCTCACAAGAATATATTGACACTTATGATAAGATCAATGGAGATATGTAGTATTTTAGATGAACACATTACTGTCGTTATGAAAAGGAAGAAAAACTGAACATTTTAAGCAATAGAGATGAGAGAGCACAATAGTCAATCCAATTCTACTGTGAAGTAATATTCCGCTTTGGAATTACTGGAGAGAGACTATGATAAGAGGAGGAATTTTACTCGTTAAGAGTCCGACACTCTCTGGGCGAAAAGCCCAGGTGAGACAAGTCCATGACAGATTGCTCCTTCCTCCCCTAAAAAAAAAACTCCCTATCAGGCCATTTAAAGTACGTTAAAATCAAATAAAATTACCTTAATTATATTCGGTATAGATTTTTACATTATTAAAATCAAAATAAAAAATAATTCTTTCGGTACAAATCATAAGATCTGGATTAAAGAAATCTGGGTCCACTAAAAATAAAGAGATTTATAACAGTGAGGTTAATAAAAATTTAGAAATACCTATAAAAACAAAGTGTTGTTATAAAATTGTTTGTAAATAATCTATAAAAAAATGTAAAACTAAAAGCCAATGCAAACCAATTGAACAAATCAAACGAAACAAATGGTTAAACTAAAATATTAAATTATTATAATTCTTTGTAAATATTAAATATTTCATTATGTAAACACGGGCTTAATATTTCATCCTAAATATACATATTTTAAAATACTGTAAATAAATACATTGAATCGTTACTTGTTATAATTTAATAAAAAATAATAATTTTTACAGCAGCAACAACAAAATTGTTCATGTTAATTATTTATTTTTTTAAATGTCACTATTAAAGTATATTTTTTTGTATGTTTACACATTCTCTGATAATACGACTGTGGGTAAACTTTTAAAATTTAAATTTAGATTACTTTTTCACCTCTATTTACCCTTTCGTTCTTTCTCAGCTTACAAATTGGGTTTTCTTCTTTGGAATTTAAAATGAGATCGTTTGTTGTTAATAGAGTGGTGTTTAAAAAGAATTAAAACAAATAACAATGTTTTATAACGACTCTTGTGTTTTAAATGCACAAAATTTTATATTATCTATTTTAAAGCTCAAACACGAACTTGAAAACATCAAGGCTTCCAATTTAATGTAAATTCTTTTTTAACATTTCTTTTATGTATCTTCAGCTTTTTTCAAAGAGTGATAATTTCAATGATCATTCATTTTCTTAAGTATTTCAGTTTAAATTCATGCATTTATATTACAAGTTGGACTCCACCGTCAACATCCAATTTGCATTTATATAAGATCGGGATGTCAACGCACTGTAAATCCACTTCATTAAGGCGAGGTAAATGGAAATGTTTCTTATCTCTTTATTACTCACCAATTAATATTTGATGATTAATTATTTTAATGGTCCTATCTGACTTTTCTAATAAATATTGGAAATACAATTTTGCTGTATACATTTTAGAATCATGAAATACAGAATTGCATATTATGTAAGTTATCTGCACTTTCTTCAATACATGCTCAGATGGTACCACATGGAAGGCGAAAAAATAGTTTATTTTCAACTATCAAATAACACATTTTACTTTACTATTTCATAATATTATTTTAAAATCAGTATAAATAAAAGATTCTCAAAGTATGCTCAATCATTATTATTGTTAAATTTGTAAAATAATTTATAATGTGAAGTTTTCAACAACAACATTCAAAGAATAATTATTTCATTTTTATAAACCAACTTCAATACAGTAGAAGTTATTAAAGCCTGTATGTACAGATAACAGTATTTTTTTTAATTGCTACATCTTTCCTTTTCTTTTATTCGCGAACAAAATAACATTGTTAGTGATCTCAACTAAGCCTTTGTGAGTTCTATTTCGTGGAACAACTTTGGAGAAGGAAATCTTTTGAGATGTTGAGGAGGATCAAAGATGTGTTTTATTTTTACATTAGTGGAAGTTTTTAAAACCGGAAAAAGTGTTTTCTATTTTTTTATTCAATTTATTATTTATGTTGTACACAAATAAATAAAGTATATACATATATGTATGTAGTATTTTACACAGAATGAAAATAAAGTGAATAAGTAAAATAACCCATGCCTAAAAATCAAAGATTTTTTAGTGGATTATAGATAATTATTTAAAAATTTTATTCGAAATCGGTAAAGACAATTCTTACCAAATCAGACTGTGAATATGAAAAGTCTTTTGTTTATTCATAAAATTATTGCTAATCAAAATTTATTGAAAACTGTCCTTTACGTTCCGATAAAGACATCAAGAGATATGTTTGTAATTTTATTTTTCCGAGAACATTTTTTTTTTTTTTTACCTTTTTATCTAGAATATAAATCTTTAAATTCTAAAAAGAAATAATTATATGTTACTTGCATAATTATAGCCAAAATGCAACGTATTTCGAACAAAATTGTCCAACTGTTGTCCAATTTCATTAAACAATCCATCTATTATGTAAAACATAATTTTTACAACTTTGGAGAGGGGTTGCTGGATATTATCCAATAAAACCTCAACAATGACATTACCTCAACATATACCTCAAATCGCACTACATTTTTCTCATATGAAAATAATGTAAAAATTATATACAAAGACTACATGAAAGTAGAGATGAGGTATCAAGTTACTATACGTGTTTTAACTTTATAAACTTGGATATCGTGGTTTAAGCAAAACAAAGAGCTTAACTTTCAGAGTGAAAAAGTTGGCAAAACCTTATTGTTCTACACTTATTTAGAGATTTATTCAGTGACAGTTCTGTTATTTACCTTAGAGAAAGGGAAGGGGATTACAGGCAAATGCAAATTTAACAGATGTAAATGTATTTCTATTTTAGCAGTTAAAAAGATAATGTCCATTATAACTTTGATTTAGGTTGACATATATAAATTTACAATTTTATAAAAATACAATTGGTTAAATTTCAATAAATTACACCACCTTTATATACAATTGCTTATGTTTGAGGAAATAATATGTACTGCATAACCGACTATGTACTTGAATATAACGGTTTTTTCAAAAGTAACTTAAAACTTGAATTGACTATATACATACCCGTATACTATATACAAAAACAAGTAATGTTACGAAAACGAGTACGAAACAACAAGTAAGAGGTTTGAATGAGTTCAAAATATGAGAAAATCTGTAAAAAAGGTGCAAAGATGTTTCTATTTTAAGTTTTATCGCTCAAGACTTGTTCGTGGTTTGTTGAAGGATGTTTCCAGTTTTTTGTGAAATTGTATTGAACAAATAGAGATAAGGAAATGAAGTTTTGATGGAGATATATGGTCCGGCAAATGTTGTTGCAAGTTAGGTAGAGCTATAAATCAGAACAAGTTAACAATGTAACAATCATGAAACCATTGAAAAACGCTTAACTGAAAAGGGTTCATAGTTTGGGCAACTTAAGCTCAACATTTAGAGCGAAAACATGGGACCGTAAACGATTAATAATACCTATATATATAGTCTGCATACATATATAGTTTATATTAGTCTGCATTCTTTTTCTAAACCAAGCAGTAATCTTTATAGTTAAAATCACACTAGTTAAAATCCGATTTAAAACCATATTTAACTTAATACCTGTTCTTCTTTAGCAAGATAAGTATTACAAACTTCAATAGAGAGCAAAACTCTGTGCTAAAGTTATTTCATTGTTTATTTAGAAAAACAAATTCAAATAAGCAATTATATAAAAAGAAATAAACTTCAAAAAATTAATAAATTAATAAAAACTACAATTACGTTTCAAATACTAAATCGTCATTCTCAGGACATTAACTCCTGTAAAACATAACTGATAAGAACTTTTTTACTTAACTATCTATTTTTGTCACCGTCTGTATAAGGTTTTTATCAAACCACAAATAGTAGTTTGTGATATAATGAGACTAAAATTAATTAAAGCAATCAATAAAGGAAACATAAACCAAATATTTAGCGTCGGGTTGCTAGATTCTGGTAGACTTGATTACAAAGTACCAAAATCGCAGTACACATCAGCTGTCGTTGCCCTCACGTACTAATGGTTTATCATCATGTAAATTGTAATGGTTTGTGTAATTAAATGGAGTACATACATTGGCGCTACCTTCCGACCATTTCCTTGCAGATTTTTCACTTCTCCGTCATTGTCTCACATTGAACTTCCATATTTCTGAAGTTTTGGCCTCCGGGTCATTGGCCAAATTTTCCTCTGTGTTTCTTCACCTCATCTTAGTTTCGTTAATCTCCAATAATAAACTTAAACTCTCCTGCTTCTTATTCCGTCCTATCTCCCACACTCCACCTTTATTCATTACCCAAATTCTATTTCTTTCTAGAAAATAAAAATAAAGAGATACTCTATTTGCTTCTATTTTTTAATAAATTAATTTACCCACACTTTCCAGTTACATTAAACAAATTACATTCATAATATACTACAATAAATAAGTTATCAGTTAATGAAAATATATTTTTCGTGTACAATATTAAGCTCTATTTATTAACTGATACTATATTTAAACCAAATGATTGTTCAGTGACCAATTAGGTAAAGCTAACACATTGCAGAGGTAATCTACCCCACACAGACGGTATTAAGTCGTTTATCATGTCCAGCCATGCATTCAATGTACTGCTAGAAATATGCAGAGTTTATACAGGATAGTATGATGAACAAACAATCAAATTGGGTTATTAAAGTGTTCCACCAGCGTACGTACTCCCACCTTTAAATTTTAAATCAGTGACTAAAAATAATTATCTAGCGTATCTTTATAAGACTGAAGTAGCTCAATTTTGACAAGTAGTACAGCTTTGCCCTTTTGTTCAAATTAGGCTTTTTGGGACAACTCAACAATTATAAAAGCTAACCTAAATTGAGCGATAAACTATTTTAAAGGGGAAAATCCAAAGACTAAATCTTCACAAATTCGTTGCTTTTATAAAAAATGACAAGCAATAGAAATTGTGGATATCATTTTCTTCTTAAAACTGAAAGAAGTTTATAAAGGAAGCAGCAGAGTTATAGATTAACAATGGTGTCTTTGCCAAAAAAATTTTTGCACACAATGAAATATCTACTTTTGTTATAGATGTAAAATTTTAATGTAATTTATAAAATTATGTATTATAGCACCTCATTGAAAACCTCTTAGATTCGGAATTTAGTAGTTTAACTTTCCATTTTTTATAGGACCAATTAATAAAAATTGATTGATTCTTAAATGTACGTATCAGGTGGTGTTAAATCAGTAGAATGAGAGGGATGTTTGTCTGCTCCATAAGATTCACGGGGTTTTCAAAGAGGGGATGGATGAATCAACCAAATTGATTCCCCAGTTTTATGACAAGTTGCCTATCCACGAGAAGATGTTGGTTTTCTTCTCGGTAGGATATTTTTAGTCTCTCAGAAAATGAGTGATGCATTGTTTTCTATAACGTACGTTATTTACAATCACCAGATCTGTTTGTCTTCCACAATAAAATAAAAATACAGGTTGAAATTTGCAGATACCTCACACTTTCACTGGAGAGTAGTGTCTAATAAATATGCCTGGTAGAGCAAAACCAAGAAACTGAGTTGTGTCTGTTTTTTTTACATATTCATTTAGATAAACGTGACCCTCTTCATAAAACCAAATATCAAACAAGAAACTTGAATCGTCATTTACTAATATGTAAGCACAGTACACTACTCTTGCCATTTTATATACAATTATTAAAAGTTGTCCAGTCTGTATCTTTTAAGACTGGACATTAATTGCTTGAAACATACTCCTCACTGATATTCGGCTAATGTTCATTTTCAAATAAGTTCACCGTAAAAAAACCTTTCTGTGACGATTGCAATACCTAATAAAAAGTTACCATACTTGACTTTTTTTAGTTGCTATTGTAACTGGACGGTGGCGGGTACAATCTACCTATTGTGATGGTAGGCTTCCAGTCCGGAAGAATTTTTCTGTTAATCGGTGTTGGACGTTTAAAACGGTGCTGAAGTTTCATTTGGAACTTGTACCATACTAGGTTTATTTGAACGTTCATTTAAGTTCATAAATCTCTGATATGAAATGTTCTTTACATAAATGAGCACAGTTTTAACCTAAACCTATTCAGATGTCAACAATTTACTTTGCTGAAGAGAAGTAATCTTTTCTGAAATCAACATTACAAGGTACATAAGGTACATAACAATAAAGTTTAAAAACAGATCGTGAGTGATTGGCTTTGTATTATTTTGCGTTTTTAGTTTTTTTAATTTTCTGTTGCATATTTCACAAGAAAATTTGAACTGTTGTTTCATACTTCAGTGAAATGAAATGAAGTTTTTTGAAGAACCTCTCTGGAACTTTTTCATAACCTGCACATTTATCTCCAACGGCAACTCTTTTAGTATAGTATTAACTGTGAGAGGCATGACAAGTTTCTCACTAGACTCTTTTTTATCAAACCGAACAAGAAAATGTACGTCCCTACATAAGTTTTCTTATTCTCTGAGGGAAGGACATGTTGTCTTCATCTCACCTTCTTCGTAATATAAAGAAAGTTATTGTGGTGCGTAAAATAAATTTATGACATGATTGTTGCGGATATATCCGTTTTAAGTACTCTGAATCCAAAATAGTGATACCCCAACACGAATTCTTTTTTTTTTTTTAGTTGTTCTCTTTTCACCTATATGTTAATGAAATCGCTTGTTGATCATTTTGTAATATTTGCAACTTACGACGCGACGGTAAAAAATCCTAAATCGGCATTGTGGGAGATATTACGACCAAAATGTCTTTTTTGGGTTCTCAGAAGCTACACTTTAGTCCTCAGTAAGTACGGGGGGGTTTAATCGCGAGTGACCCTAGTTGGATCTTCACCTTTTCTTTGTAATCTTGAGTTAAATCCTTCTCTTTCATCCCTCCTATCATCTCTCTCGACCAAATCATGTTCTCTTCTGAACTTGACGCTATTAATGTATTCGTGTACTAGAAGCTTTATTTTATGTTCATTTTTCATTTGTTATAAGACTATAAACACCTGGAAGATTTTCGCCTGTACACAACAAGGAAAAAGCTACACATTAGCAAAAATGTCATCAAAATTATAAAGTTAATTTATTACAATATACAAATATTGTTAGTTGATGAGAAGCTAGTCTTCCCAAAATAAATGTTTGATATTTGTAATGTTTTCATTAAAAAAAAAAAATACGCTCATTTAAAAAAAAATAGATTTTTTGTAATTAAATTGTACCAATTATTTTAATGTTTGAAATCAATTGACGTTAACAAAGACAAAAATGTACTAGAGAGGTGTTATCAAATTTGTTTCGAAGTTCACTACTGTACAATGGAGGATAAGGAATAAATTGTTGTTGTATGGTTTCTTATTTGAGCAGCACGAGTCAGATAATCCGGCTAATCCATTGTGTATGGTGTTCTGCCTTACAGCTTGACCTAGTTTTGTTGCTTTCTGTAGAGTTGGTTTAAGTAAAAAGTAAATCTTTGCTTCCAGGCAAGTGTCCTTATCACTATTCTAGAGAAATATAAAATATGTATATCCTTAGGAATGAAATCCTTTTTCACCTTCGACATAAATAATTCAATAACTAGTTAAATGTCAATTTGCATTGTGTTACAAAACCACAACCAAACGAATATGGTTTTTCTTCATATTTTATGTTATTTTTTACATTTAGATTAAAGATTTTTTATTTATTTTAAAGAGCTAATTGGAAGACAAGAACTTATAGTAAATAATCAAAGTAAATTGTTCATGTATCCCTCTCTCTCTGATGATCCTAACTTCACCCCAATATAAAGTCATTGTTCGTTCATTAATCCCCTCTCTCACTGTCTTCCAGCAAAAATAACATTACGTTTAAACTACTTTTTTTAAACTTGACTTTCAAAAACTTTAAATCTAAAAAAAACATAGAAAATATTCCGCCTCTAGCAGCAAGTAACAAACTATTTAATTTTTCATTGATTCTAACAAACACTGTGTTCTTTACATACATTTCTGTTATTATTTTATTATCTCTCCTTTGTGTCAAACTTTGTATTTAAATTTCAAAAAAAGAATTTTAAAACCAATACTTTTTTTAAAAATTACATCCATCTAAAAACACGAAAAGCTCAACCGAAAAGTAACTGAAACTCTTATGATATCAAAAACATGAATTTAATCTTTAGTAAAGGAATTGTTGATATTAATATTTCCTTTAGGATCAAAACAGAATGAGAAGAGAAACCTTAGTCATCACTCTAAGTGAAGACAAAGGCAGATCGAATAACTAAAGCGTATATCCCTTACGTTTTTTTCTTTTTATAACTTACAGAGTTCCTCGCCTTTTACGAAATAAAATATACACTACATCAAGTATATCAGCAATATAAATAAATAAATGCTCTCCATGTGTCATTATTCCACAAAGACTAGTTCATTTTAAATGTTTATTGTAGTAGAGAGAATTTATAGTACCCAGCACATGATTGACATGTCTTCTCGATGAACAACATTCAATTCCGCTGCTAGTTTTTGTATTTTCAATGGAACATATTTTCATTTATTTATTCCTTCTTGTTGTTTAAACGGAAAACATTCTCGGTCGTCATCGCCTTGTAAAAAAAAGGCAGAAATGGTTATAAAATAAAGACCCTTAGCCTTCGAATACTATGGAGCTTCAGAATAGCAAAAATAAGTTGGTTAAGCTAGATCCGGTAAGAAAGATAAAAGAGTGAGATTAAACTCAAGACTTCATTTCAAAAGGGGTAGATTTCATTTTATAGGGTCACTAAGAATTGTTAATCGCTCACTGAATGAAGCTCATCTAATTAAACCCATTTTTATTAAATACAACAATCGCATATAGTTTTCAAATTGATCCGGTAAATGGAAAATAAATTACTTTAAAATATCATGATAACATTATAAAATCTAATTGCTCAAAACATTTATCATCCACAGACACTGAATTATTAAATGAAATGGTCAAAACGATCTCCTCTCGATTCATCACCATCACTTTTCGCCATTCGTCCAAACGGATATAGGTCAAAACATTCCGTGGACCATCTGATTATTATTTAATTTTTATATAAATAATTTAAAGTTTAAACCCATTCGTAGATATAAAAAAACATAATAAACATGCATATTGCTAGCTATGAATCTATTATTTAACCACAATACCTTCATGAGTGTATTTATAGCGAATAATGTTATGACAATCCCAAGGGTATACTATCTGGATCGACACTTGTTTGTGTATTCTTGGAGTTATATCCTTCTTTTTCATCTCTCCATGATCTCTTTCCAACTATGGCGCAATTAAAGTATGAGAGGGCGAAGGGTTTTTCTTTTTGTTCTTTTCTTTCTTAATATTGTAACGAAATAGAGAGCTCCCAAAAGGTCAGTGCTCGGCAGGCCATAAATTGTAAAGAGTTGAAAGGGTTGACAGCTAGAAAAACTATTCTAACACCAGTCACGGATCTCAAGGAATCAAATAAACCATTCCAAAAGTCAATGCCTTCAACCGAAAATATTTGAAAAGGACCAAGGAAAGGAATTGCGTCAGTTCTGAAATAAGGTACAAGATTTAAAATAAGCCAATGAAGGAAGAGGATCGGAAGAAAGCGTTTGAAAATAAACATTATAAATAGGGATGGAAGAGAAGCGCATGAGGTTTTTTGGTTGTTAACTGATTGAAGGAGGGAGTTCCGGAGCAAGTGTTCTTTAGTAGAAAAGAAAATCGTTGTGAAAGATTTAGCGGAGATCAACCGTCAAAATTTAATAGTAACTGCGTCGTTTTTTTTTTATAAGTAATTATTAATAATCTCCGAAGAATAGTTAAAAGATAAACGTCGTTTATAAGTTTAAAAGAGTCGTCGTCATAAAAGCGTGTGAGTAATAGCGTCGTTATAAAAGTGTTTGAACAGGAATAATCATACAATAAATTTAAAAAAGTAATCACGGGAACCAAGTTAAAGGAACCAGGAACATTGGAGCTGTGATAAAACTTCCAAGCCGATATGGACAAATTAATGGACAATCTCAATTAAATAAACTACCACCAAATTCTATTTTATATTATGTAAATTATAGCCACCAAAGAACCTAACGAACCCGTAAAGAGAAATTAAATAAAATCAATAAATAATAAATTTCAGTTAGCCGGAGCATTTTATAATAATAATTAAAAGTAAAAAATTTAAAATTAAAAATTCTGATGCACTCTTATTTCTTTATTTTAGGTTAAGAGATTGTAGAATTAGTAACTTGTATTTAACTATGTACTTAGAATAAGTAGTAGGTTAAGATGTTAATTGTATAATTTATTAAGTGCATCAAATTTGGACAATAATTGGTTTTTTTATTGTAAATGATTTTAAATTTAATTTTATAATTAAAGAAAAAGTTAAATCCTAAAAGTGTCAAAGTGTTATTTGTTATAATATATATAATTTCTTTTTTTGTGGAAAATTCCAAATTTCTTAAATAACTTAATCATAATTTATACATCTATCATTTTGTACTGGATCAACTTTTTGAAGTGCGGTTTGCTGCATTAAACTCTGACAGTAAAGCCCTTTAAAATGATGGACAACTCGGCCATACTTTTATTCAAAATTTTCTTCGTACTCCTGATGGGACGTTCCCCCCGTTTTCCTAAACAGTCACTCATGGTGTGCAAGAATAGTTCTTTAGATTCTCATAGTGTAAGTCCAGATTTTTAGCTTTTCATTGTCATTTAAACAAAAAATATTAAACCATTGCGGGACTTTTTGTACGCCCGGTATATTAAACTACAACGTTCAAAATCTGCAATATTAGATGAGAACGAAAAAACCTTCAAGTAGTGATTAAAAAAAGAATCGAAGTTTTTTATAATCAACATTCTTTATAGAGGGTGGCGTATTGGAATAGGGCAACTCCAATTCAAATATAAATGTTAATTACTATCAAACCCACCCAAAAACTGCATATCAATAAGCATCTTAACCCTAAATATTCCAGTACACAGATTTACAACACAGCACAGTTAATTCATATATTACAAATATAATGTACACAAACAAGTATGTAATTAAATCCATCCCGGTCTTAATATAAAATCTATTAAGTACAAAGTCTCATTAATTTGAATAAACAAAAGCATAGACTTTGAAAGTAATATTTCTTCGGTGACAGCCATTAAATAGTACATCTTTACGTCTAGTACATAAATAATGATTATTCTGTTACCGTACTTAAGAATCAATTCGTAAGGTTCACCTTTAATGTATATAAAGCCATTGATGTTATTACAATTAAATAATTTTCTCTTATGTTTATATTTACAAATGGAAACTAGTTTTAATGAATATAAAAATCTACATAATTTAATACTTACAACGTATAAATTAATTGCATATTACCCAACAAAAATTAATAAAATCTAAATTGATTACTAAAATGTATTAACATTGGAAACAAATCAATAACTTACCTTAAATTTTAGAAAGCAAACAAAACAGTCAAATAAAAAAGTATGCCGACTTATATAAAACATATTATAAAACATACCCGCAGGGGCTACTAAAATGAGTATGGACGTGGCAGTCCCAAGGGATACTAGATCCACACTTCTACTCAAAGTAGGCCTGGTTTATACACCTATCATTTCATCTTTCTTATCCAGTCTCTCAAGCAATTCTTGTACACATCCGATCCTGACGCTTTTAGAGCATTCGAGGGCTAGAAGTCGGTCTTTATTTTATGTTTATTTCTTTTTTTAATTAATTTATTTTTTAACAACTTGTTAAAAACTTGAACAACAACAAAACCAAATTTATCTCATAATAAAAACATGTATTACAGAATATAATATATAAATAAAGAGAAAAACGGCTAGAACCATTATAAAAGACGCACAATATTATTCATCTAATATAATACAAATAATCATGTGGTAGTCTGTCACACAAGAGAAACTGCAAGATGTAGGAAAGTTTAAGTGTCTGAGAGTTCAGTGTTAGCTAAGGAAAGAGATGTATTTTAACCTCAAGAAATAAGAGCAAAGATAGAGAGATCGGAAGGATTTAATACAGAATCAACGTGCAAAAGGGAAAAAGAGAGTGGAATGGTTGCAAGACTTTCAAACAATCCGGGACGGTAGTCAAGAGTAGGTCATGTTTCCTCAAACTTTCCTGTTACCCTTCAAGGAATAAATTGCTACGTTAGAAGGGGTGATCTTTAAAATGTTTCGGTGAAGATAGAATCATATAATAAAAATAAATTACACGGGCAAGGATTTTTAGACTAAAGTGTGCTGATGGAATCACTACTCAATCTGCATTGTACTTGGGATGAATCGTTGAAGCTCTCGGTGGGAGATAATCTGGGAAGTGTGGGGATAAAAACATCTGTAGAACAAAGATAGTCATTTTAAATTTCTTTCGCAGTAATCCTTCGATTCATCAAGAACCAAAAAGGGAATTCAGTGTTCTTTAGTGGTGGTTCATCTGAAGAGTTCAACAAAAGACGGTGACTGATTTTTTACTTGTTTATAAATGGCGAAAAATCTACAAGTCACCATGATCTTGTAAAAAAAGAAGAAAATAATATAAAATAAAGAACTCTTGCCCTCGAATACTTTAATAGCGTCAGGGTCGGAAGAGAAAATTAGTTGATCAGGAGAAATCTGATAGGAAATATGAAACAGGTGGATCTAATCCAAGATAACGTGGAAAAAAAGTGTAGATCCAGCTAGGATTCTTCGGGATTTCAAAGTCCGTACTATAGTAAGCCCCTGAATGTTTAAGATATATTATAAAGACGACTAATCCAATAGGAATTTATAATCAATGGTTCATGATACTTGTTCAGTAATAGTACTGTACACATCCAAAAAGTATTGTTATTAATGCTTATAGTACAAATTTATTATTTAAACATATTGAAAATGTAAACCATTTATTAAGTAAAGAATTTTGAAACTTTAGGTGGATGGGGGGATTTTATAGATTTAAAAATACTTAGTATCTGTTCATCTTCTATTCACCGATTCATCTAATGTTGAGTTTGTCCAGAAATTACCGAAAAAAATGTAAACAGTATATTTATTAAACTAGGAATATATACTGCTGTCAGTGATGTAATGATGTTCTATGCAAAATTACTAATATTCCTGAAAACATTAATCAGGTTGTGAGATTAATAAAGACGTGTAAAAAGAGGAGGAAGAGTTATTTAAACTCGAACAGAATTTCGTATTGATTCTTTTCCAAAATGAAGGGTTTTAACTATTTACAGTTGCTGTGCTTCACCATCTGTCAGCTTTGTCTAAAGTGTGTTCGAACATTGTTGGAAAGTTTCACACAAACATTCTGTCACATTTATTATTTCAAAAGTTTTTTGTCTTGAGTGTTCAATTACTGAATGTCAGCTAATAACTTTTAAACCGGAGTTCTATACAATGCGTTTCTCTTTTCAAAATATTTTTTTATGCTATCGATTAAAAATATTTACGATATTATACATTCAGACAAAGAAAAAAATTATGTAACAAAATTGAGCAATGTTTTTCACTCATAAGCTGCATGCACACACAAATATTAAAAAAATCAACCTGTCATATTGTAGAAGGTGTAAATATGTTTACACCGTAATATCTCTCTAGAATGTTCTTAAATCTCCAGGAGAGATGAAAGAAAGGATAGGAGCCTTCACGACTTCACTTCAATGAGTTCCTTGCTTGGCAATTCCCCAGCTGAATCTACATCTTTTATGTAGTCTTGGGTTAGATCCCTCTTTTTAATCTTTCCTATCAAATATATCTTGACCAATACGGTTATTTTCCTATCCTAAGGTTATTAGGGTGTTCAAGAGCTAGGAATCTTTATTTTATCGTCTTATTTATATTTGTTATAAGGTGACACGACGTTGATCGTGAGGTTTGCTTTTCAAAGACAAAAAAATGGTAGGAAGGTGAGATCGAGGAAGCGTGAATCTACACATTTTTCTCAATTTCGATAATCTCCCGACTGCTTGGCTAGTTTCTCACAAAAGTGATACTATCGAGCCCATATTCTACACTGGGATACTTTTTCGGGGATATATGGAGGAAGAAAGTTCGAAAGAAATATTTGCTCCGTCAATGTTCGCCTGTAAATATAGTTAAACATAATATGAAATGTAATAATAGATTACACAGTTTAAAGTTTAGTATAACAACTGCTGACTTTCTCCTACTTTAACATTTTGAATATTATTATTGATATTAGCTTAATAAAACAAGTGAGGATAAAGCCTCAACTTACTACACTCATATCATCTCCAATTCAATTAACAACTTCAATTCTTTCATGAATTTTACTTGCTTTTTCTTATTTTGATTTAAAGAAACTAAACATTTATTTTTTACAACAATTTTAATTCTGTGAGTAGAATAATAAATAACATCAAATAATATGTAATCTATTTAGCGTTTTAATTCTAAAACTATTAAAGTTTCTAAATGTATTTTAAATATCATGCACAAATCAAACAATTTCGTTCGATATAACACAGTGGGATATTATTATTGCAATAACATGTTGCGACTTTTCACTTTCGGGAGTGACAAAATTACGATTTATTAACCTTAATAAAATATAAATCTTAATTTTTACAAAATCGTATGTTTGTAAATATATTCCAGGAATGATTTATGAAAATCATTGACCAATTTTGTTTAAAATGGTTCCTAGAGTTTTTATTTTGCAAGATTTACGTGAAATACAATCTCGTGACTTCAATATTAAGACAAATCGGTTTGTCGTAAAAAAATAAGATCATTGTAATTTCTCAAAATCGGCTGTTACAGTTTTACTAATTGTTTCCCCCATATATAAGACCTAAATTATATTAAATGTTGAGCTTGACTTATGAGAAAAATTTTACAGTATACCAAAAACACAGAACACAATTCTCACAAAAAAATACGCCTAAGTATCGGACGCGTTTCAACTATAGTTTGATTGGTGTAGCTCGTGTATCACTGAAGAGGACGACCTTGTCGTTGAAACGCGTCTGATACTTAGGCGTATTTTTTTGTGAGAATTGTGTTCTGTGTGTTTGGTATACTGAACACCTAAATTAACAAACAAACTTTTTTTGTAATCAAATGTTTGTTTCTCTCTAAAAAACTATTTTACTTCTCGCTTACACTAAAGGAATATTTATTTCATTTTATTTGTCTATTTTTGTAAAATATTTAAATAAATAAAACCAAAATTAATTTAGTTGCTCTACTATTCGTTTATAAATAAATACGACTACTAATCACCACACACAAGTTAACTCTGCTCTGATGGATATCGGAATTTTTTCCGTCATATCGATATATTCGAGTAATTATCTTGACGTTACAAACTTGTTCTCCGTATTTCACCTTGACTTTGTACTGAAGTTGATTAAATTCGAAACCGAAAGTTATTCATACAACCATGTACCATCAAGACCTCATAAAACAACAGTGCCTTGTTAAGAAACTCGTACTCCCCTCCCCCTTACTCATTTCAATGAGATTGAGATAAGACCTAATCTTTCTATTCTGCATATACGACATACGACTTCTTTCTCCTTTCATCACTAATTTACCGTGAGCGTGTCTTGCTTCCAAGACAATACTATATTTAGATTTCAAAAAAAATTGGGTTGTCCTACCCTGACACACCGGTTCCCTTACTGTAGGTTCAGATCCTAAGAATCTAGATAAAGATTCTGTACTAAATAACTACCTCACTGAAACCTTCGATACGTCGATACGTAATGTAATAATTAAACTTATAGAGGGAAACTCGTGACTTCATTAACAAAAATTCGTATTCAGGACTGTTATAAAATTTGTGACTGAATTTGACACAGAGAAACTACATAAAACGAAACTTTCATCATTGGATTAATTTACAAATGTTTAAATTAAAAATAAAGTGATAACAATTGTTTTATTTTACATACTTATATTTTCGAAATATTTTTCCGACAATATTTTTACATCGATTATTCTTTAAATTTCAACCACAGTTGTCATTAATTTTATTTTCTAGTTTCTGATATATATACTGAAATCCTCCACACATCCCAACACACAACACATGCTTACAATCCTTATGTTTTGAATCCAGCAACGAATAAAGAGGCAATACTTGTGTGTTATCCTTCCTTACGCATCAATACTTGGTAACAAAACAATCCCCATGTTCAACTCGTTATCTCCCTACGTCATAAGGTTATATAAGCCAATAGCAAAGCTTCTCAAACATCAATCTGTTACAGAATAGAAGTGTAAGACAAATGCGTGTATTTCTCTGTTTTCTACTTATTCTCAAAACATAGTATCGAGTGTCAAAAATTATGCAATTTTTTTTTAAATTAAGATTTTAAAATATCTTTTTGTTAAAGGTGCAGTATTTGGAGTTATTCCAATGTTATTTTTTTTTATACTGGTTAGTTAACCGACTTTTAACTACTGCCGCCATTTTACGGCATTGCCACCCTATGCTGGACCCATTTTTTAGAGGAAAACAATCAAAAAATATGTTTCAAAAGGTGAAGAAGTTTCAGTGCGTAAACTATATATTTTGTTCACTTCAGGCACACAACAGTAAAATTAAATAATTTTTCCTAATCTTTCATATCTAAAAACGACTCCCGTCAGGTGCTCACTTTAGTGAGTACAAACTTGTTAATCCCAAGTTACCCTAACTGGATAATACATTTCTTATGTAAAGTCTTTGGTTATATCTCTCGCTTTCATCTTTCCTATCATGGCATCCTTGACCAAACTCTTATTACTTTCCAGTCCTGACGCTAATAGAAAACTCGAGGAGTGGGTCTTTCTTTTACGTTTTTTCTTCATTTTTCCAAAAACAACCCAGATGTTTTTCGCCTTTAAACAACTAGATAAAAATATCCTAAGCTAATTACATACCGTATGCAAACAACCAAACGTGGTAAATTATTCATTGAACTGAAGATTAAAATGTTTGATATTGAAATTTGTGTTATTCTATCATTTTGTGAGTGATCTTATTTGATTTCGATTTAAATGTTACATTCCTTTCAACTTCTTTTCACTAAACAATATCTTATGTTATGTGTTCTTAATGTTCTAACGACCTCCAAGGAGTGAAACTATTCTGATGATGAGATATAAATCCCGAAACTCGTATTTGTTTTATATGAAAAACATCAAAATAAGTCACAAGACGGAAAATAAAGTTATTATTTTAGTTATAAATAAACAAATTGATTTATTTACAATAAATTGTAAAAAAAATAATAACAGTACTCGTAGAAGAAAAACAAAATTCAGAAAATAAAATACAATTTACCAATAATACTTTAAAATAATAATAATAACGTTCTGAGCGGAAACACTTTTTTCATAAATTGCACTACATTGAACGAGAGAGAGTTAGGTATATTGCACAGCAATACAAGTTCCAAAAACTACCTAATAATTTTTCTTTTTTACCTGGACAATATCCTACAAAATTATGCTAAATATCAGTGAAATGTTTTCCTACTCTAGTCGTAATACTCTGAATACAGAAATTTAGAAGGTTCAATAATATTGTATCTTCTGTTTTGCCCTTAACTATATGGAAGACGAAAAAATAATATTCCTGTTCAATAGTATTCTCAAAAGCACAATGAGTATTTTCTCTTGACTTAACATTCTCAGAAGAGATAACATACATTTTAAAATATAATTATTAATGAATATTAACATAAAACAGTGCTTGACTATTCATTCAATGTTATTACACAATGTCTTAACTATTCATCCTTACAGTAAGGTCCAAATAATTTTGAGAAAATAATATTTTCAGTTACTAATGAAATTTTCGCCTACATCCTTAAGACAGCAAGAATTTATAAACATTACAATTACAAAGTATGATTTCGAATATTAAAAAGTAACCCAAAATATAAATATAACAATAAATTAAGAACTAACTATAAGTCAGCATTCAATAATATATTTACAGCTATTTTAACTTTTTTTTAATAGTAACAATATATGTGTAAGTTTTTCAGTCTAAATTTAAAAAAAAAAATGTGCCATTTTTTGCGTAAGATAATTATCCAATTTGAAGTAAATTAGTAAATAAGTGATGCAGATATTTGGGATTAAAATCTTTTTTTTTTAATTGCCAGATTGTTTTTATCAGATTTTGAATGTTACATATTTATGTTACTCTAAATCAGAAAGAATACAACAATAATTAGTTTTGAAACTATATACTTTCCATATAATAATAACAGAATATTTTTAAAAATTGTTGTTTAAATTCATATTTGAACAGAATCTATGAAATGTTAGCGTCTTTTTATGAAACTGTACTTACTTCTATCAAATGTTTGTAAAATTTATTTTGGTATCTTTTATTATTAAATTCATATTTAATGGAGAAAGTTTAAAGACGAATAAAAAGTAATTGATCTAGAGATAAATATAAGTAAGTTTGAGTTGTAAGGAAAGAAAAAAGAATGTGGTTGTATGGAGTGGAGAAAACTGTAGTGGAGAGGGCAAAGTACTTGGGACTGAGATTTAATAAGTTTGGGAACAATACGGATGCAACTGCTGAGAGAATTAATGAGGCAGAAGCTTGACCAGATCACTGAATCCAATTTTATAGGATAAAAGACTCCAAACGAAACTAAAAGAGAATATATATTGCTCGAGTGAACAGTGGGTATTAAGTGGAAGTGTGGATCGTAAAGAAAAGGGATGGAGATCGATCAATGACAGAGGAAATGAATTTGTTCCTGAGTAGTGTACATGAGAAAAGATTGGATGGAATAGAAAAGTTTTTATAAGTTGTAGAGTAGAAACTGTTTGTGGATCACTTACTAACTTTGTCGTTACGGTAGGGTGAAGGGCGGCATAACACAGGCGATGGCAGTAAAATGGTTGTGGAATATTGACATGATGGATTTTGATATAAACTGTAGATGGAGAGACGGTGAGAGATTAAGGAATCCTATCAAATATAGGTAAATATATATCTCTTCTTTATTAAAACATCATAACCTAGCTGTTACTCATTTGGCACCATCCAGGAGACGAGTGTACTTTTAAGGATTGCTACAGACGAGAGTAACTTTGTTCCCCTTTCCATAAGTCTTCTGGATGGCCTCTAAATAGTGGATCCACGAGTAAAACTCAAAAGCTTCTCCCTTAGAATGTTGAACAAAATTCATCCTGAGGAATATTTACTAAGAATGTGTACAGGTAACACAGCTAAAATCGATGCAGCTGAGATGGGAGCAGAAGTACTCTGCTGCCTCTCCTCCCAATACACTCCAATTAGCAGTAAAAAACCAATTTTGACAGTGAGGTCGAGGCGACTCACCTAGCCCTACAACAACTAATCTTCCGACCCAATATCTTCCGGAAATCTGTACATCTGTTAGACTCAAAAGCAGCCATTCAGGTAGTATTTACTAATAAACTACCTAAATCATTACGATTTGAAGACATCAAACAAACCTTTAAATATTTAACACGCTATAGAAAATTTAGTGTTCCAGTGGATCCTAGCCAATTAAGGGGTATTTTGCACAATGAGTGTTCATACATCCTAGCTGTGAAAGGAATGATGTCTGCATGGTTGTGGAGCCACTGGAAATGCAATCAGCCAATTATCTAATACCACTAAAATTCCAAGACGTCTGTAGTAAAGAGTCAGAAGAACAGGCAATGAAAAAATATGGGACTGAGACTTATGAAAACAATCAAGAAGAGACCCAGAAGAGAAGTTGTAGCGATACGGATTTTGTATTGGACGTGATTGTCTCGGAGCACATTTTGCTCGCAATAAAGATCCATGCCCCTCCAGGATTCAACAATGGATGCTGATCACTAACCGCACTGCATTGGACTCAATCATATTTTTTAATAAGGGATAAACTTATGTGGACTTTTCTGTGACGCCAAGAATAAAATTTAACAACTTTTCAAAAAGCCATAAGACCAACATTATCTTCTTCCCTAAAAATATTGTCGGTTCAAAATCATCATAAAATCTAACGAAATCCATAGATATAAAATATCTATTCAAAATCAATGATAAAATTATGTGTAAATATAGATGTAAAAAAAATAGAAACACTATAAAAACGCATTTTTCGCTGCTTTATAGTTTTATTTTACACAATACTGACTATACACAACAATAGAATATGTAAGGGAACAAAACCAAAGTATTTTTCACAATAGACATACACCATTAAGGCCTATATTGTAATAAAAAGAACCCATTCTTCGAAATAAAGACATTTATTAAGTTTCTGTACTATATATTTCTTGAATATTTGAAATATTTGATATTTTTATTATAACAGTTAAATACAGTTATTTCATTTTTTTGTATCTTTAATTTTAATCAAGAATTTTATTATTTTTTCTTCTTATTCTTTTTTTATGGAAAGGTTAAAATGTGGGGTTTGATATTTTATAATCGACTATTATTATTATTATTATTATTATTAATAATAATATTATTATTATTATATTTGACTATATCCTAAATTCAAGGAATAAATAAAGCAATAAAGCTAAAGTTTCAAAATTATTTTAATAATATAAACGAGCTACAATTGTTTCGCCTTGCGGCATCATCGGGCAACTGATAATTAACAAGCATTGACAACTATTCATACATACACAAGTAACACGAAACTGAAATACAATAGAGAAATCGGGAATGGTAAGGGGAATGACCTAGCAGGTAGATGAATGTTGATGAACTATGTTAAGGATGGGTTTTAGAAGGGGGTGAAAAATTTAATACAATTTGGCCATTTAAGTTAAAAATAGGCCTAAGTGAAATAGATGTATTTATTTCTAAACATTCTAAATTATTTAATCTATTGCTTTTATTTCCTATATGTAAGAGTTTAACATTCAATTTCGGATTAAAATTATGATTTGAGTCCAAAAGGTGGTTAGCAAAATTAGAGTTTCTATAGGGATGTTTCCAGCTATTTATATGTTCTTTTATCCTAACTTTATAGATCTACCTGATTGACTATAATGAAACAATTGTAGCTCATTTATATTATTAAAATAATTTTGAAACATTAGATTTATTGCTATATTTAATCCTTGAATATGGAGTTTCAACAAGAAATATCTGCTGTTACATTAAATATATATCGTAAATTGTTCATTGCTACTTCTCTGAGACCAGATATTAACAACTTGACAGAACTTAAGGATAAAAACTATAAGACTAATCTGTATTAGTTGTAAATGGAATTAAATTGCTTGGAATGAACTTGACATTTTATAACTTTGTGTTGCATTTATTTCTCTAATCGATTGGATAAATACATAAGTTCTTATAGTAAAGAACAAAGAAATCTTGTTCTGAAATCAAAGAACAAAGAGAGAATATCAGGTCTTCTTAACTTTTTCAAATTGCGCGCGTGTCAATGTAGGTCATGATAAATGAAACCTTGGTGAAGACTTTCATGTATCCATTTGAACAGATTGATTTTGTTGTATGGCGCAATTTAATCAGAGTTACGTTACAACATGGGCACAAGTTGTGATAAAGAAAGTGTTGTTATTGAGCCTATTCATATATTTTTAAGTAGTATTTATGCAAGAAAACATAATATTTCTTTTCTAAATTTAAAATTGTTTTATAATTTAGTCTAACTAACTATTAAAGTAAAATTAAAATAAAATAAAATGTATTGATAAAATTTTGTGAATAATGGTTTTTGTGTTGTCATTAAATTTAACTTGTGATAAGCACCTGATGATAGGATTTATCCTGAAATAACTATAGTGTAGCAATAAAAGAAGAATAACAGTTCCACTATTAACGTCAAAGTACAAGTTTTATGGTTATAAATTATAAAGTAGTTACTGTGCCTTAAAAATTAGAGAAGACGGAACATAATGCTTAGATCGTGTACATGATAATATCTAGAAATTTGTGTATTTTATTCATTTTTATACTATGAATCCAAATAAATTCTATATTTACAGAGTTTTTTTTACGCTCCATACCTATGATTTGTTTTATTTCTATTTTATATCCTTTTCTTAAAACAGATTTTTTGTTTACTATTAAAGAACCTTCCTGGCAGGTGGCTATTTAAGATCTTTGATTTTGGTGGAAACCTTGAACAGATATTCATTTATATAAATTTTCATTACTCCAGTTAGAAAGCGTAGTATTTAGTAAAAATCTTATATCTTTAGTACAAGCTGCAAGTAACGACTTCTGCACTTGGCGACTGATCATAACAGGTTTTTGAGGCAAGAAACTGCAATTTTTGTAGAGGTAGAAATGTATTAAAGCCATTTAATGTACTTAAATTTGAGAGGGATATTTGTTACTATACCTCTTGAATACTATAACAGCCTCAAGGTCGAAAGAGAAAAGTTGGTCAAGTTGATCTGCTGGGTAAAATGAAAGAGCCTAATCCAAGACTCCATGAAGAAAGGTGTTGGTCCAGCAAGTCTCCCTCAGGATTGTCACGTTCGTACTCACTATAATTATTGATCTCCAAAAGGTGTATAGCGAAGTAAATCACTTACCTGGCTAGCTAGCAGTTACAGAACTTTGAGTTGTTTATGAAGGTTGTGGTACTCTACACACTAAGTGAACTTTATAGACTCCAGTATTAACGCTTTTTACATTTTATTAGCCGCAATTAGTTTTACTTTGAAGAATAAAATCCTCACTTCCGCCTTTAACATGAATATCTCTCATTGAGAATAAATTACGAGTCGGACGTAAATTGTACTTAATTAAAAAAGTTGTTTACAAAGTGGTTTCGTTACTGTTCATTTCAAAAATTCTTATTTTATATGACAGCTATTCTCGAGATGTATTTTACTTCTTCATTATTATATTTTTTAAATATTACAATATGTATGTGAGACATTATTATGATTTGTGTGTGTGTGTATTTAGGTTGATTATTGTTTCTAGACGTATTGCTCATACCCAAATTAACTTTTAATATGTGTACTCATTTACCTCAGAACCACTTACAAAAATTGACTATTATTTCTTCTTATTATTCAATTGCAATTGTGATGTTCAAATTCAGTTGACATTTTCAAGCACTTTCTGCCTAAATTAAGATTTAATTTAATAATAGTTTAAACTTCCGCAATTGTACCAAAGTTGAAACATAATTCTAAGTTAAGATGTCAGGTCGGAAATTACTCGAGTTAGTTCGGAGTTGTTTCATTTTTGGATAAATGTCTTTTCAGATAAACTGAAAGTTCAAATTTCATTCGAAACGTTTCACTAATTCTGTTACTATAGTTCGTTAATTATTAATCTCTGAATTTTGTTCTGAAAAAATGACCATAGTGGAAGACACACAAAAAGTCTGTTTTCTGTTTAAAATGGATACATTTATTTTGAAAAGTTTTGCCTCATTGAAATAACTGTTAGAATTATTAATAAATAACACACTTGTAATTATTTTTGAAAAATCTAATATTCCTTGAATTACAACAATTTTAGATTACAATCTGCATTATGATATTGCATTTTGTGTACACTGTTCTTATTGGAGTTAAAATGGAATAAATAATCATCAGGCCTTACTTATAATGAATAAGGGATGTAGAGATCCCGAGGAGGACTGGATCTACCCCTATAAGACCTCCCTTGACTAACTACAGTTCCCTTTCAACCCTGATGGAGTTGATCAAAAGAAGTTTAATAGGAAGGATGAAAGATATGGATTTAGATACTACATAAAAATGTGCAATGTCATCTATGGCCCTTCAGGATTACCACATCCGTACTCACTATAGTGAGCCCCTGAGGGTATGGATTCGAAGAGGATTTCACTTCGCCACAGTACGGTCCAGACATTACTCCTATTAATTTTTCTTTCGTAGTAGCCTGATGTACTCAGAGCAAATACATTACAGTTACGATCTACAAGAGAGGATTTTTACAGCCAAAACAAATGTCTTACTTGATATGTTAGCAAACAGGTGCTTCGATTATTGTTTAGAATTGTCCTGGGCCACGAATCGGGCCCACATCGAAATCTACCAAATACCATATACAAATTAAAAATTATATTTCTATTTCAATTCGATTAAAAAGTGATATTTAATATCAATGATAAATAAAGTGGCAAAAACTGTGATCTTTTAAAGATATCCTGTATTAGTATTTAATTATTTAATTAGTAAAGCAAATCATATATTGAAGAATGATGTAACCAGGATATATTTTTGGAGTGTTTAGAGCTGGGTCCACAACATTCTCTATATGGTATTGTGTTATATCCCTCTCTATCATTATTCCTATTCGGTCTCTCTTGACGAACAGTTTTTCTCTTCCGACCATTCGAGGGCTTGGAGTGTTTATTTTATAGTTTTTACTACTTCTTTTTTTGTAAGGCGATTTTGACCGAAAGGTTTTTCTCCTTTAAACGAAAAATAATATATGTAAGTATCCTAAATGGGGAGTAGGTTTACATCTTACTAAAGTAATTTTAACTTAAAAGTAGAATTAATCGAAATAATAAATAACTATCCTTTCAACAATTTAATTGCATTTTCATGAATTTTAGTAGATTTCTACATGGACAACAAGAGTTTTAACCAGAGTTACATGGGCAACAAGAGTTTTTACCAGAGTTACATGAGAAACAAGAGTCTTTACCAGAGTTCATGCACAACAAGAGTTCTAAACACAGTCCGTGGGGAAATAGAATCCTACCAGAGTCCATGGGCAACAAAAGTCCTTACTTGACTTCATGGGCAACAAGAGTCCTTACCAGAGTCCATGCGCAACAAGAGTCCTAACCAGAATTCATGGGCAAAAAGAGTCCGTACCTGAGTTAATAGGCAAAAAGAATCCTTAGCAATATTCATGGGAAAGAAGAGTGTTTACCAGAGTTTATGGACAACAAAAGTCCTTACCACAGTTAATGGCAACAAAAGTCTTTACCACAGTTCATGGGCATCAAGAGTACTTACCAGAGTTCATGCACATCAAGAGTACTTACCAGAGTTCATGGGCATCAAGAGGTACTATCAGAGTTCATGGGGAACAAGAGTCCTTACCAGAATTCGTGGGCAAAAAGAGTCCTTACCAGAGTTCATGGGTACGAAGAGTAGTTACCAGATTTCGTGGCATCAAGAGTACTTACCCAGTGTTCATGGGCATCAAGAGTTGTTACCAGAGTTAATGGGAATCAAGAGTTCTTACCAAATGTTAAGTTCCATTATAGTGTCAGACCGACTTCTAAAACAATTTATTCATATTTATTTTGGAATATCTTCTTTTTTTGACTCTAAAAATATACTGTTTGTTTTGAGATTATTTTATAAGAACATTTTTAACGTAGTTTTATTTTTTCGTTATTGCAGTTTTAATTACTTTTATAAAAATGTGTTTTATTTTGTTTTTTAAATATCAGAGTTACATTGTACAAATGAAGGTTCTATAAAACCTACAAGAGTAACAAAGTCTGCGGCTTGTCAATATTGTATAATCTCTCTTAGAACACGAAACACCCATTTATAGGAACTGTTAACGATCAACATTTTCAACTAAACTTGGAGACTAATTGACACAAACAACCCCGGATATAATGAACTTTAAAAACCAATAATGGATTGAAATACTTTTTCTAAAAGTTAAATTATAGGTCTGCAAATTAATTCAATTTTACCTAGTATCCATATATCGTCTAAATTCATATCTGTTAATAAAAGCAGGAGATATAATTTATACTATTGTATAGTATATGTTGTATAGGACAATACTAAAATTTGTGGTAACACTTCCATAAATACCCACTATTAATTCCGTTAACTATTCTATTGACTTATAACAGAAAAGGCACAAAATAAAATAATGACTACATTGTATACAGCTTTAAAAAAGACACTAATAAATAAACAATGAAACAAATTGCGCAAACCTTCCACTAACCCATCTTAAAACAAATAAAAACGAAGCGAAACTAATCATCACTAAACAAATTTTTACACATATATTCACAATTGAATTACTAACAAAACAAAACTAGTTGTTACTAAAATTTTACTTTGTGTAGTTGTCGTTGAAAACTAAAATAAACTTTAAATATATTTAAGAAACGGGATTAAACTCTCTTCGCTGTTTCCAAACTCGTCCTTATCATTAATTAAATTTGATTAAAAATGAGTTTTTATTCACGGCTTTCGAATATCTTAACCGTGGGCCATTAATCTTCACATTTTACTAAATATTTGAACGAAAACGGTAGAGCCGATCACATATAGATTTTTTGTTTGTTTTTAACCGATAACACTAGAATCAGAATTCAATTAATATGCCCATCATTACTTTTATTTAGGTCCTAAGATGCTAAATTGAGGAATTATTTTTCAAAACCGTTATAGTCGATATTGATAAATCATAATGTTATATATATTTTTTTAATGTAGAAAGTTTTCATGTTTTAATTTTTAATTATAAAAGAGTTTGAAGATATTGCTAAAATATGCCCACATTCAAAGTTAAATTAAATTTGTCTACAAGTTTGAACCGTAGAGCACTACACATACAACAGAAAACAGTGTCAGATGACAGAGGCTAAGCGACAGGTAAAAGACGACAGGCGCGGGACAACTGGCGCCAAACGACAAAAAAATTGTTTTAATCATTACTTCGGATTCGACAAAATAACAACGGAAAATAGCTTTTCAGAGGTAAAAAGAGGTACTGAGATAATTAATACAAACACGTGTTCATTAAATGTTACGAAACACAGTATATTGTACTTGACATATATTGTCTGTCTAACCCGTTACCTTTGTACATGATAATCATGTAAAGTGACATAACTAATTTAATTTTAATAGAATTACGCAATACAGGAGAGGGATAGGGGTTGTTGGATTGGCAGCACTTAATAAAACATAGTTATCATCCTTCCCGTTGACCTATTTAACAGGCAATACATATACTTATACTTTTACATATTTCAATATATAATCAAACACAAAACTTGTTTAAAATTTAGTTAATAACTACTTACGAAGCGTGTTTAAAATATGTAAATTAGGAAGGTAATAGGCCTAAAGAAATTTTAGATATTAGATGGGTGCATAAACAAAAGCATATATACCACAAGGACACTGGTTTCTCAATCAATATTCTATTTGTAAAAGTAAAACAATCCTAAATATTTTAAACGTAGTTTATAAGCATCTTTCGTTTGGATCTGATGGGGGGGGGATCTGACGGTCTGGATATCATAAAATTCAAACAAGTTTTTTTTTTCCAATAACAGAGGTTTTATTCAAAATTGGAAATCAACATAGATAATCACTCTTTTGTGTAATATCTTATTTAATTGTGTGAAGCAATATTCCATTTATATTTCTTGAGGTGGAAGAATGGGAGTTAAAAAATAACTCTTTGAGTTCTAATAAACATCATTACGTCTTTTTGTCAGCCTAACATCTTAAAATAAATTCAAGATTCGAGTTCTTAGATTTTACATAATAAATCAGAAATTGTCTCAGTACATCTCTTATAACTGCTAAAGCTGAGTTGCCGCCAATAGGTACTATATTTAAGGATTAAATAAAGCAATAATGCTAAAGTTTCAAAATATTTATGTTTTAAAATAATAGTTTTTTAATAATTTTGAAACTTTAGCTTTATTGCTTTATTTAATCTTTGAATATGGAGTTTCAACAGGGAAAATCTGCTGTTACATTAAAATTGGTACTATATTTAGTAGATTTTTATTTAACCCATTTAGGACCTCAGTAAATTTGAGAGTTTTACACAACTAATCGAAACTACCTTATTTCAATACTTTTATTTATAAAATTGTCAGCAAAAAGATGGGCTTTTAAAATTTATGTATATTAATTCAGATAATTTGATTACGTATTCTAATTTTATTTTATCTTTTCTGTTTCAAATTAACCCCTTGAAAGTCTGTTCGAGCCAACCACCGTTTATTTATAGTCGGCCTTCCCACGAACATACCACAGATTGCAGTGAACCAAACTCCACTGAAAAAAAAACTTTGTGTTGGGATTCGAACACAACCTTCGGCAGAGATCTTTGATCAAAATATTACCGTTTGAATCCTAATAACCACTTAGACACCACAGTATGATGTGGTCAGTCATTTAACATTACTTGAGTGATGTAGTCAAAGTGCCTATTGTACCCCGTGGTTTTAGAACTAAGGTTCATCGTTTATCCGCTAGGAACGCCGTTTCCGCACTCCTATCGTCGTAATAATAATTATTTTTGATTTTTTTTTTTTTTTTTTTTTGTTATAATTATTGATAGAATATTATTATACACTTATTAAAAATCAGGATTAGAATATATGCAGCAAAATGGTTTAAACGAAGATTAATGGAAACTGCCAGGACCAAGTCATTGACACGAGAGGTGAGGTCTCATTTATATATATGTAATAGTAGATGAAATCAATTCGAAAAGAGAGCCGGATTTCTACATCATACTTCATTTCTACGAAGATTTTCTCTGCAGGCACCATCTAGATAATAACATTTTCTTCGACGTTTTAATTATATTCAAATATTAATTACAATATTCAAGTTATATATATATATATATATATATATATATTTTATGTGAAATATTTATAAGTAGATATTTTCTACTATTATTTTTATTAAAATAAGTAGAAATTTTATTTTTAATTATCAGGATAACTATCCTGATAAATATTCTGACTTCAGAGAAAGGAAATTTACTTAAGTAACTTAACACATTCTACAATGATTTTTAAAACAAGCATTGTTATGAAATTAGACCTAATATTATCAAAGTAATTATTATCATATAACTTGGTTTCCAGTGTGAATATTTAGTTTTTTTCATTTGTTTCAAACGCAAGTAAGATAATGATTGTTTTTTTTATATATTTCCATTATCACTGGGTGAAAAATGATTTGTTCAAACATAATCAATACTTTTTTATGCCGCAGCAACAGAAACAATCGCCAATTAGATAACATAGTAAGTTGAGTGGCACCATCATAGAACTTACCCAAACTATTCATACAATGCAATATTAATAGAACTTCAAAATTTAATCCTTGACCAAGAGTCAAAAGTTGGTTTCTTGACCTAGCATGAAATGTTAAATGGTATTGGTAGATCAAGGGATCTTATCAAGTAGAAAGAGTTTGTATAAAAGAGTTGTTATATCGGTTTTCTAAAACTCGTAAAGTATATTGTACTTTTGTAACTTCGGCTACACCCTACCGGGTCTTATAAATGTGTATACGTTAAAAAGTCTCCACTTGCTTCAATCGTGTCAAATGTCTCAACCTTGCCGGATCTCATAACTATAGGAATATCACATTATATTTTAAATCAAGCCAGGGTTCTAAATTACATTTTTACTATTTAACATCGTAGAGGAGTCGAGTTGGTACAATTACATGCAGATTTGAAACCTTCAAATATATATATATATATATATATATATATATATATATATAAATATTTTATTTATTCACAATTAAACATCCATATACAAATGTTAACAGGAACATAAATAAAAACAATTCTATTTATGCTAAAGACCGTAGGTGCTTAAAATAATAATAAACTTTAAACAATAACCATACAGTGAAACAAAAATATAGAGGTCTCCTAGACATTGTCAGTTTGAGACTTCCAACTAAAAATTAGCTACTTAAAAACAAATAAGAAAATAAAAAAGATTTTGGTGGCGCCGTTCAACCAGCTCAACAACAAAATTTAACACTTTAAAATTATAAAATTACAAACAAATTTATAAAACATTAATTAATACCTGCAAGCCTATTAATCAAACCAATCAAAGCCTTATTAAAACAATATTTTATCTTAATACAATAATAATAAGTCTAGCGAATAATGCAGTATTCGAACAAAAGGAGGAAACAGAGAGAGAAAAACATTTTTACTTTTTAATTTTACAAATTATCAGAATCAACTATGTACCAAAAATCAACAGTCACTCAACAATTTGCATGGAAGATTCCATATCTTCAATAGAACAAATAAAATCAAATATGTATCAATAAATCAAATAAAATCTTATATGTAGATATAAAACCTTCATTTAATGTATTGTGTTATAAGTTTAATAATACATGAGATATAAAATAAACTGTTTAAAATATTCTTCACTTTGATACTTTAAATTACATTTTTCTGATTTGCAATATAAGTGCACTAATCCCCTACACCAAATTTCATATTCCTATCTTAATTTTCGTGGCTGCTCCCTTGCAAATGTACAGACGACAACGACGACGGCTGGACGACATGTCGAAACTCACCAACGCTTTACCGATGTCATGAAATGTGAATATCCGTCAAAAATAACAAAGTTTGACATTTTTTTCAAATACCAAACGTGTTCCATACTTATTATACTGGGTGAGTAAAAATAACGAAGTATGAACATTTTGGGGGTTTTCAAACTTTTTAGATTTAAGAGTTTTTGTACTTCAAGGGAAAAATATATTTTATGAATGTATTGAAAGCCTTTCAGAAGAATATTTTTAATTTTATAATTTCCTTAATAGTTTATTTCTGTACTCCCAAAAGAAATAATTTTATTTTTTATATTGCAAGAAAATTAAAGTTAATATTGTAAATTCTGCCTAGTGGAAAATAATTTTGTATACATTGCTCCAGTCCTTGTTAAACTGAAATTAAATTAATTTCAGGCTTAATGTCAGTTTGGGATTAGCTAATTACATTTATAACTTTAACCGAATTACTGAGACGGAAAATCCGGTACAAACAGAACTGTTCTTTCATATCCCACAATGAGGTTGTTAAATACTTGTAACTGACAAAAACACTTGATGTTGTTAGTTTATACGTATGATATTTATAAAAGTACATTTCAATTTCAAAAGAATTTTTTTTAATGACAAGTATACAGGAATAGGTGAATACATTATAACTTAAACTCAATAAGAGCATAGATATTTAGTTTTATACCGCTCAGGTTTTCAAAATAAATTTATTTCATTTTTATAGTGTTGTTTAGTGGGTGTAGGCTATTTATGTAAAGTTATATCTAAACATAACTTTGTATGTGCGTGTGTGTTATGTCTCAAATTATCAGGCCTGATACAAGGTTTATTATTATTAAATTATTGTATTATATATAGGTATGAGTGTTCTTTAATAAACACCGATGTATATCATAACTCTAATATTTATCTCAGTTCTGTTTTTTACCTGATTTCCATTTCCGTAATTTGTTTAAAGTAACGCAATTAGCAAGTCCTCTACTCATTTTACGAAGTGAATTTAATTCCAGTTTAACTACGATTGATACATTTTACCTAAAGTTTTTTGCCACGATGAAAATTTTACAACTCTTACTTTCTTGAAATATAGAAAATTAAATATTTTAGTTTGGGAATACAGTACTAAACTATTTGGGAGATACACAAGTTTGTCCAACTAAAAGATACTCGCTATTGATTTTTTATTAATTCCTTATTCCTCAACCAATTCCTTGGAATCTTTACATACTTTTTAATAATATTACCTAACATTTTGTGTTAAAATTGAAATTTACTGGTTTTTATAGAAATAATGGCGACAACACAAAAATAACTTCTATGTCTCTGTACTTTTATGCCTTTTACAGGTTTAATGAGTAACAGCTTTTAATTCAAATTGAACAACAATTGCAATAAAACAGAAATTTATTACCTAATTCTTTTGAGTAAAATTGTTTTGTCTAGAGTTCATTTATCTAGACATCGTCTATTATTTATATACACACGAATGATATAAAATGTCCGATTAAACTAATAATATAAACTAAATAATAATAACATGTTCTTTAATAATATGTACTAAAGAGTTTGAAAATTTATATTAATATTGTATACTTGTATAATTAACAAACTTATCTAACAGTATTACCAAGATTTAAAAAGTAAAATTTTAACTTTCAGCTTATCTGAAAGACATTAAAGAATGAAAACTACTCAAGTAATTTCACGCCCTGACATCTCTACTTAGAATTATGTTTCAACTTTCGTGTAATTTGTGAATTGTATACAATTATTGAACAATGCAGGAAGAAATTAGTATAAACCGACATCAGATTTTTTTAACTCTACTAATCAAATCGAAAATAGTTAGTTTGAAGATTTATAGTTATTTTTTTAAGTGGTCTCAACTAAATGTGTACACAATTTAAAAATTCCCTTAGAATGAACAAAACTTGTAGAAACTTTAAACTCAAACATCAAATTAAATAAACGTATTATTTCCAACAAGGCGACTTTTTAAAGAATCATTTGATACACAATGTGAATAACATAGTTAATATACCTGATAACGAAGTGTTCATTGCAGAAATTTATGTAAATTTGTGTTTTATTGTACATTATCAGAACAATATGACCACTACCAATAAAATCATAATTTATTGAATAAATCATAAAATAGTTCAATTTTGAAATTAGTCAAATAAATACATCAATTAAAATCAATTAGAGTAAACAATATTTATAGAAAAATATCAATAACTATTTTTGTTATCATAAATAACCTTTATATTTCAGTTGGACAGAAATTGCGTACGTGTAAACAATGAGTCTGCATATAAGTAAAATAACACTATTACCATATCCGGGACTCATAAGCACAATTTTTGTTTGTCGTGGATTCAAAGCAATTTCTTCAAAAGCACTTTCAATAGCTTTTTTCGTAAACTCAGTTGTTTGTGGTGGCTTTTATCATAGTATTTATCTTTAATGACATCTCAAAATAAAGAATCCATGGGTGCAAGGTCTGGAGATGTTGATAGCATTTTCTATTGCCCCTCACCTACAATACATTTTACCATAAAACAACTCACCAAAGTAATGGAGTATCATTATGTTAAAATGAGTAGCCCTAGAATGTTATAGGTAGGTAAAATTTACAGGTATTTCTCTCCAGTGACTCTAGCATTTAAAAATTACTCCCAAAGCTGCCATGACATGAGACGCCACCCCAAACAGTACCACGTTGATTTAGTTGCCTCTTATAAACAATTCTATGGTTATTTGTATAACAACATGTTGTGTCTGTTGACGTGGCTTGATATCTTGAAAGTTGCTTTATCAAATTGTATTAAAAAACAAGACATTATCAGAGTCTCTAATTGCATAACCCTCTCTTGAAAATTGCAAACTACGACCCGACCCAGATTATCATTAAATAGAACAAGGTGTGTAATGCTTTAATTTAGTTATTTGTAAAATTCAGAACAGAAGTTCTTTAAACATCCTCTACAAGAGATAGCCTATAAGTAGTATTTTTATGATTTTGGATAATCATTGTATAATTATAAGGTCAGTTTCATCATTTACTGATGTCCTACCTAACCTGAGGCAATCAGCTACTTATGCATTTCTCTTTCTGGAAACCTGCGTAACAACTGTTTTAAACAAACTCTACCTACTGGATAAGATCCTTTGATCTAGTAATACAACTTCATATTTCTTACAAGACCCAAGAAAGCAATTTTTGGACAATATAATAGAAGATCTAGTTGTATTAAAATGTATAATGGGGATAAGTAAGTACCATGATGTACCAAATTAATTTATTATTAATATTAAATTGCAATAATATATAAAACTAATTACTTTAATTACATACGTTTAAAACTACATTAGTATTCTTAAATTTCCACAAATTCCATTGCTCCACAAATCTACCCTGGACCGTCGCCAAATGCCGATGTACTTACAAGCAGCTTATACAAAGGATAATAAATTCTTACTAAATACTTAAACACATACTGAATTATCTAACTAGGGTAACGACGCCATATGTAAATAAATATCTGTTCATTATTTTCACCAAGAAAAAAATACTTTGAGATACTATTTGATATATGCGCAACATTTCCTGCCAGCATAATTCCTCGCCTTTTGTTTATTTAATAATAAAATTTTTAAGATTTACGTTTATTTTTAGATAATATGTCGTTTTCCTAATCTTTTCTTTCAGAAGTGTAGTTGAGCAATTTTAAAACGATGTTAACATTTTTATTTTTGAAGCTTGAAAAAAAGAGAAAATCTATCAAATATGTTGTTAAACATATCCAGACGAGAAATACGTCATCCCAATTTAACAAAAATTATTAAAAATGCATTAGTAATTCTGAAGATTTATGACTGACTGTTTTAAGATTATATTGAAGAATTTATTTGTTCTACGAAAATAAATTATTCAGATTATGGGAAAAACCAACTTAGACCTAAGCTTATAATGCATGCAATCCTTAATTAATGTAATATATAGTGTAACAAAATATTTCTTTACGTATATAGTTTCTATTTAGTTATATTTTGCACAACAATGGCAATGAAGGTAATTCAGAGACAATGCAAAGTTCAGCACTTTTTAGGGTCATCTGCAGATTTGAGTGGACTTATGCCGAACAAAGGAGGGCTAGAAGAATGTTATTTACTGTAATGGTTTCCGTACTACCTTATGTAGCGCTAATTTGGCAAAAAACAACATAAATACAGGAAGGAAGTGGAAAAAGCAAAAATAAAAGGCACTTCGTGTATGCAGTTCTTCTGTTGTTTCCCATTAAATTGGAAGAAGAGAGATTAATTTCATGGTATTGAGGGAAGGTAGAGCAGCAGGATAACCGGGAGATGACGGCTGACTAGAAAAATTCTAAGAGAAATAGACTCAAGAAACTGAAAAATTAGCATGGATAGACCTTAGATTATGGGTAGAAAGGAAACATGAGGAATGTGGTTACCATCAGACCCAAATATTCAATGTTCATGGCTGCTTTGGTTGCTAAAATAATCTTTGCATTCAGTGAGATAGACACATTTCCAAATTGTCCTGAGGCAAACGTAGTTTTCCACAAAATATGGACAACCCAAAGAGACCTAATGGAAGATAGTATGGGGAAAGTAAAACTGTTTACAATTTGGTGTAATTATTGCTCCAAAGCCAGGAAAATTGGGCTGTGCTGTTTAGTTTCCCCAGTCGAATAATGAGAGAATAAAACGGAGAGAAAAGATATTCAGGGTGATTTCCGTTAAAAGAAAATAACATGTACACACTCTGATGTAATGGCGAAAAGTTAAATAATATAAGTTGCTTTATCACAACTTGTTGCTGTGTAATGCTGATACATTTGCGCCGTCCAACAAAATCAATCTATTCATTAGATCATATTGACAAACATACTATGTAGAAAGTAAAGACGCTCTGATACAATCGATCATTGGATTCAATAATATCTTATACACTCCACTCGTTTTGTACTTATCCAAACGTTACTAACATAATCGATTTAAAAAACGAAATGACCAAAATGCTCTGAAGAGACAAGATCATTCCAATGAAGGTATCTCAATTTAAGTTGGATATAAGTAGAAATACGGATTAGTCTTATCTCTTTTTATCCACCACTTCTGTCAAATTATTAATAACAGCTTTACAGTAAATAGAAAATTAACTAGACAGTCATTTAATTTTTGAGAGCAATAAACGTAATTGAAAATAGTAAGAATAACGCAATTAAAATGTCATATACAATTCATACATTATAAATAATTAAGTAATAAAGATTACCACAATAGTTCTTCAGTTTTAACTAAGTTATGTAATTATGTAAATTAGTTAAATATGTATACAATTTGCTGATACTCTTTTAAGTTTTTATTTACATAGCTATTTAGGTCTTTTCTTTCAGCGAAATCATTGAATATGTATAAAAATTACTCTTTTATTTTTAATTAAATCCATAAACTAAAAAAAAAAAAATTAATTGAATTATACAATCTGTTGTTATATTATATTTTTTTCTATTGTACATTTAACGGTGTACTAAACATTATATAGAATTATTTTTTTTTAATATGTTTAGAGAATGAAATAGACACTTTAAAACAAAATATTATCTTTAAATCTAACCGGTATTTGAAATAAGTACTTGATTGGGTTGTCAACTCAGTCTGACATTTACAGAGATTTGAGAAACACTTGAACCTCAATAGTAATTAAATTCCTCATGACCTCGACAAGAATTGAACTGCCTGCATGTGATAGCATTATCAAACCTGCCATGCATTTCACTTCGTAGAGGCAACGAGTCAAACAAACAAAATTCTTATATAACCATCCATTCATCTTATTTAACGCACCTTTGTCATCTATTTGTTAAAACCTCTCTATCTGAACTACAAACTACTTTAAGCTTAAAGGTGTTTCATTCTAGTTTTATCTTAACATTGCCAACTTTTAATATTATAATGCTTCAGATGACAAAGATACATTTAATCTAGCACTCTTTTGTTTAGAGGAATTAATTTTTTTCCTGTCATTCTGTTAACTTTTTTGTTATAAATCAATAAAATCAAATAGTAATTTGTTTTGAAAGTCTGAGTTTGAATTTAGTAACTTTAATAGGTGTAAAGACCACCAATTACATGGTTTATAACTACTATTGCCTAGAACTTTAAAGAAACAAATCTTGCACAAATTCTAAAACTCAGAATTTCTCTTTTGATAAAATATATACTTTTAGGCTGTAAAAAAATCAATTACTTACCACAAAAGCTGATTGAGGAGTATGTAGTAGCAATTATATTTAGATACTGTAAGTTTAATTTACTTGCTTTTTTGTTAAAAATTGCTTTGTGAAATTATTAAAATCGTTAGTAACGATATTAATAATTTCACAGTTTTATTTCTAATAACAGCTAAATAGATTGTTAATTATTAAAGTGAAAAGAATACCTTGAGGTATACCCGAAATATTCTCATATATCAAATTGAATCAAAATCAGCCCACCTTGTTTTGCTTTAGGGAACGGTACGATGTTTCATTTTTTTAAATCTATTGTTATGGATTTCAAACGGATATTTGTAAAACTCAACCCATCATTTAACACACACTCTCTCTCTCTCTCTCTCTCTCTCTCTCTCTCTCTCTCTCTCTCTCTCTCTCTCTCTCTCTCTCTCTCTCTAAAATTCAAATATCAGATATGTAAAAATACTTTGTTTTTGTTGTTTAGAGGCAAAAAACTCTCGGTTATGATCGCCTTAGAAGAAAAAGAAGAAAAGACAGAAATTAAAGACTCCCTACCCCCTCGAACACTCCAACAACGTCAGGATCAGAATACAACAAGAGTTGGTCAAGAGAGATCGGTTATTAGAGATGAAAGAATGCGATGCAACCCAAGACTACATTAAAAAGTGTGGAGATCTAGCTACTACGCCAATACACCCTAAAGCAACACTTTAAGGGTAGTAAAAAAATAATGTGATTCAAAGTTTATTTTATGTAACTGCACGCTTCAAAACCAAATTTGTTTTAATTAGTATAATATAAAATGAGAGATCTGAACAATACAAGCATTTGTACTGCACGTGTGTCGTCTAATAAATTCTAATTATTAGATTCAGAGAGCAATGATCACGCTTCGTCTAGCGTATAAGACGTACACTTTGAATATAGTCAATAAGGAAAGCTGTTCATCACTATGGAAATGACGAATCACTTTATGCTGTGACTTGGAGTAAATCAAACCTCTGTAAGCTTTCAATTTGATTATTTGGTACTAATTAAGTAAAAGCTCGTTATTGTTAAACACCACTTTACTGAATATTTCAACCTGCACGTTACACAATCTTTTATATGATTAAATGAAAAGACATACTGTGTCAACAACATATGTTTTTCAAGAAGCCGATGTTACTATAATTAAATAATAATCTTCTGCTATTTGCAGACAAAAATTCTGCAACTTAAATTAAATCGTCTAGTTGTAATGTGTTCTGATATAAACAAGGAGTTCTTTAGAAATGGACGTATTACAACAATAAATAGAAAAAACTACGTCTACCAGTTGTGATCTTTTGTTCAAATAACAGATGAAAATCAACAATTAAATATTTGTGAACGTGTATTAAAGAAGATATACGAGCCAGTAAGAGAAGATTTCAAAAATTAATTAATGGTTGGGCAGGTAGTGGAAGACAAGATACCAAAAATAATGCTAATATAGCCTTACATCAACAATGCAAAGAAAAATTTGAATATTAATTTACATATTCGTAAAACTGGGTATACTTAATTTAAATTAAATAAGATGTTTTTATTTTGCTCTTGTTCAGTCTTTATTAGAAATAGGTGTAATTGTATAGTGTGGGACTACATTGAAACAAAATATTATCAAGTACAAATTCTTGATATATTCTTACCAATTACTTACACATTTTATTTAATAACATCAAAATCAGTTAAAAAAAGTGGGTGTTTTTTGGCAAATATATTTACCAAATACAGAGTCATAACACATTTTAATTTTATGTCTTAATTTTTGTGGCCGCTATCGAGTTTACTCATAAGTGACAAAGTACAACATTGTCAAACGGACATACTTTTTTCTGAGCCTATGAAACGAGATGACAGTCAAAAACGGAGGTTCAAATTGTTTGCGATTAACAAACTTAAAGTTCAACACATTTATTGGGTAGGTAATAATAAGTTATTTGTCCAAAATTGTCTCCCTATTAAAATATCTATACCTAATATTTTATTGTAATAAAAGATTTCTGTTTTATAATAATTTGATTGAAAGAATGAATAATTATTAAAATTAACAAACAAATACTATATGGATTAAATGAAACATTAGGTTGGATTAAAGTCCACTAACAAAGACACTCACTGGATTGTCAACAAATAGAATTTACTCTTCATGTGACACACAACTCCAAGTTGACCTGTCAATGTCATTATCAATTATTTTCCTAGTGATCGTAACACCTTCTAAGTATCTATTTATTGTACTGAGGAAGAAAACGGAAACCCCACTTCAAGCCTTCAAGAATTCAATTCCAACTGTTGAGGTTTTTCGTTAATAGTCAAGACTTTTAATTATTTGAAGAAGTTTTAAGATTTTTTTTTTAATTTGATTATCCCTTATAAATATATTTATTTTATAGGTTAATTATAATAATAATAAAACAGTTTAACTACATGGTCTTGTAACCAAATGAACTAAATACCCTTTGTCACAACAAACCAAGATATTCTTCTTTTTGGTTGCTTCTATAGCCCTTGGTGATCATTGTTTCTCTCCACAATCAGCTTCCAAAACTCTTACCTGCAAGACGTCTCCTCCAACTATTTATTTTCATCGTCTCAAGGTTTTTAACAATTTCATTCATTTAAGTTTGGTGTGCCCTTTTACTATCCCTGTATATGAATTTTGTTTATTTTTTATATAATTTATATATATATAAGGATAAAAGTTTATAAATTGGACTATCCTAAAAATTTTAATTAGAATATATGTAGTCCTGGCTTCACCCTGACAAAAGAAAGTTGAAAATGTTCTCCGAGTAAATTCCTCAGAAATTTAAAAATCTATTTTATTTTATATAATAATGTCAAGTAGAAATTGTTGTTGTCTTATTATTATCATTAATTACTACCCACAGGATTAATCAGGAAGTTCTACCCTATTCAAAATACTTGAGACCGGGTGTGTTAAATAAGGTGGAATTTCTGAAATATTACTTCCATACTAATATAGGACTACGTGTTGTCTTATGTAATTTCTGTAAATGATGACGCAAATTAAATACTATATTAAAATCCAAAGGTTGATCTCTTCTTAGTAGACCAAAGTTGTCTGAATAGAGTGAATGGTTATTTAGGAATCCTGTTTGTTTGACTCTGCTTCTACAAAGAGAATTCTGCAAATTGAAATGCCAGGCAGGTTCAATCATGCATAGTATGCCATCCGATGCAGGAAGTTCAATTCTTATTGAGGCCATCAGAAATTATATTGAGACTCAAGTGTGATTCTCAAATCTATTGACTGCCTAATCAATTCCTTTTTAATTGTATATTAAATATTTAAGTTTAAAATTTATATACTCATTTAAATATAGATGGCGCAAACGAGCTGCGAGAAATATAATGTTTTTAATTATTTCTAATCTGTAAATACATATTTTCGGTTATTAAACTGCTGTATATAAAGGATTTTAAATGTATTTATCACCTCCATATACATTAATGTAATAATAATATTAATAGTGAATTCATTTGCCGTCATTTGTTTGTGCGAAAACCATCATAGGACGAAAATAAAACATATAGCAAAACGTGTTCCGGTTAATTCACCGTAAGACCTGACTATACAGTCACTTGTTAAACTCTTGTGACAAGGGACAAACATGTTCAACCTGATAAAACCATTATGTATATATCCTTTGACAATGATCTCTTTTCTGTTAGTTAACCATTAAACTTGGTGTTTTTATTTCTTGTGTTAGTCAGTAGTTGTGTTTACTTGTGAGTGTTTTTTTATCACGTTCGTATTTAGTTTTAGTTAGTTTGAACACTCGAGCCTAGTTTTAGACCACTGGTGTCTACCTTTGATTACTAGTTTTAACTATTAATCATATCTTTTTATGTACATAGTCAAAAGTATTTCTGTTGTATAACTGCTACAGCCGTTTCACCTTAACATGAGTCATCTTCATGCATGGCACGGGAATATTGTATACCCTTTCGGTTACACTAGGTTATACAAACATAAATAAAACACTTTATTATACATGAATTAATACCTTAACAATGCTGTAACTAGCGAAACAATGTTCGGTAAGTTTCAATACATTTGTGGTTATACCAAGAAATAAAAGTGTTTTATTTAATAAAATGGAATACCACCAAGTACCTACAATTCTTAGCATAAATAGTTCATACAAACAGGTTTACAATTTTATAATATATTATTGTCAATATACAATAATGTATTTCACTTCTGTGGCTACTAGTTGATTAGTTATAATTAACAGTAGTTCGAAAAAATCAAAAAATTGAAGCAATACTAGTTTTAGTTACTAGCTTTGTTTTAGGCCTAATAGTTATTATATTAGGCTATGTTTGCATTTTCATGTTTATCTCTTTCTCACTTGATAACGAGGGTTGATCAATACTCTCGAAACGTAGTTTGTTAGTTTTTATTTTTATTTAACCTACACACATAGTTGCAATGTTCGCATTAACTATATCAATATTATGAACATTACAGTACGCTATGTAAGAACTACAAACTCACGTTAAGGTTTTTATAAACAGTAGTAGTATTTTAAAAATGTATATTTTCAAAATTACTCCATATTATGTAGAACAAAACTTTTTTAAACCTATTGCTTAAAAGATTTCTTTTTCGTTTTAAGGAGAAAGTGATAAATGTTTCAAATTAATATTTTACTATTTGATGTTATTTTTGTGAAGTTGAAATGACCCAATTTTTTTTTATATACAACTTCATAGCTCTGTTCAGAAGCTACAATACAAAGGAAAAAAAAAAAAAAAAAAAAAAACATACTACAGGTATATAGCCTACATTTTAGTCGATAAAATAATAAAACTCTTGAATTAGTACCGGAAATGACATCACTTGGAATGGAATTAAATAAGAATCTGTTTTTCTACTCAGCACAAAAATAGGTGCTTCAAAGCAGTGAAAACCAAGATAATTGATAATGACATTGACAGGTTAACTTGAATTTGTGCTTCACACAATCTGAGTAAATTCCATTTGTTGTCAATCCCATTCGAATGTCTTTGAACTGTCAGTGAGCTAATTTAGTTTACCGTCTAACGAAAAACATGGCCTATGTAGTCCTCTGCCAACCACTTGTGTATGTTTATTACTTCCTTTTAAGACATTTTTACTTGTTGAAGATTTTAATTCACGTATTTATCGATGATTATAGTTTTTATTTACGGCTTAATTTGACTCACAACTTTTTGGAAGATTCAGTTATTAATTTTAATGTTAACATGGCATTTATTTTCATTTATTTTTTTATTTTTTTTTTTTTTTTAACAAATCCGTTACAAAAAGGAAAAACCTTTTAAATGTTTGTTGTTGTTTGGATTCATCTTAAAATTATTCTACCAATGTCGTTGTGTACTAGAAAATTTTATTTTTTTAATTAAACTGCAAAAAACATTATAAACTCTTTCTTTTTTTGTATATGTTACGATTATGTCATGGGGAAAATAAATTTATTTCTATTCACCTCTATTCCTTTATTTTTTTTTTATCTGTTGATCTTTTTTATGGATTTTTCTATACTCTTCTTCATTAATTATTCTTTTTTACGTATGTATACTGAAGCTTAATTTTTAAATTATGAGTATGTCTTGAAATCTTGTTTAAAATTTTAAAAATATAAACGTAATATATATGGTATAATACGTGTTTTAAACTATTCACTTGTTCAAATACAAATCATTTGTTATAAATAGGTACCATATGAATACTAATTTTAAATTACTTGAAGGAAATTTTATTTTTAGTAAATTATAATAATAATTTCTTTGCGTAAGATATTATGATATTATCAAAAACTTAACTGTACTAAAACTAAAAGTATTCTACCGTGAATATTTATGTTTTTTAATAAAGTAAACAGTAGAGGAAATACCGTCTTCATTCCCTTCAAATTGTTACCTTCTCATTTCACTCTACTTTAAATCTGAAAAGTTCAGTCATAAAGTGTAAACTTGAAGCTGTTTCTTCCCACTTTGCATCCTTATACACAAACATATTCTAACGTCTCAGGAACAAAATTACCATCTGCAATTGTAAATTAGCTTTTTTATAATTTAGTATTTAACATAGAAGTGTGTAAACTGTAAACTGTTTACTGTTTTCAAAAATAGTGTTCTTAAATATGTTTAGATGAAAGTTATTGTTAATTCTAAGGATAATTCTTTCATTGAAAAGGATTTTGATACAATAAATAGGAGATATTTTGTACTTTCCCTTTCCCAAAGGAAATAAATGGAAGGTTGTTCCCTAAGCTGAAATAAAATATTATTGTAAGATTAATGATCTGCGTTACTTTGCTGAAAGAATATAACTCCTTGTTATGGGAAAGGAAAGATATTACTGGTTTCTTTCCTTTATATATATATATATATATATATATATATATATATATATATATATATATAATTGTGTTCCTTCTTGTTTAAAGTTAAAAATCCTCTCTGTTATTATCACCTTATGAACTAAAATAACAGAAAAAATTTAATAACATAATGACCGCTACCTCTCGAATACTCAATAGAGTTGAAAGAGAACAAAATTTGGTCATGAAAGACCTGATGGTTAGACTACATGAATCAAGATGTAGATCCAGCTAGGTTCTTAGGGTTTGCAACTCTCATACTCACTATGAGCAATTTCTTTTAATCGGATGCTATATCATGCTTTTTTAACACAAATTCATATCTTGGTTATCTTTCATCGTTGACAAGAAATAAAACAATAAAAATAAAAGTCAAAAATTATCTCAAAAAGTAATCTACACACTTTTGATTTTGATTTTTAAATTATTTGAAAAATGCTTTCTTCCACCCAATGTAACTACACATTACTTTTGTAGTCTAAAAAAAAAAAAAAAATTTATCCAAGTTCATAAATTGAAAATGCTGTAACAATTTTTTTAAATTTTATAGAAGTTTTCAAGCCACAAAATCTGTTCTAAATGGAATTATGTTATATTTTAATAAATTTTTGTCAGTTTTCTGCCTATCAGGTTAAGAGTACATTTTGTTACTTGGACAACGTATTGTTTAATAATAGTTTATGTGAATACTGGTTAAAATTCTCTATGAAACAATTCTGGTTCACATTATTCTGTATTTTCAAATAATTTGTCTCAGTCATCCGTGCAACAGACCATTGTAAAATGTATTGCATAATTATATTTTAACAATGCAATATTTTATCGGTTTATTAATGATAGAACTGTGGTTTATTTGGATGGATTTGTTTCGTATATTTTTATAACTGAATATTAGATAATATCTTTCTAAAAATATTTTGTTTTAATATATCTCCAACAATTTTCAAATTGAATAAATTAAATAACTTAACTTTAAACCGTTTCCATTAGACGTTTAGGTCACTTAAAAAAAAAATCATGTAAATTAAAAATAAAATGACAGCAACAAATTTAAATTAGTAATTATTAGCTGACGTACCAACAAGTAATATAAATTCCCAAAGAATATACGTTTCTCCTAACTTGTTTACTTTTTAAATTATCCCAAGACTTCAGTAGCTAAAAAACTATTTAGCCTAATTATAAAATGAAAAATTGTAAAATATATGTATATTTTTTAAATAATTATCTCCACCCACATTTCCATTTAGGATTCTTTTTGAAATATTTTAGAATACAACATTTTACTACAAAAGTGTTACTTTGAAATTTCTAATATTGTCATAAATGGTTATCTTTTGAATGACGCTAAACCTATCCTGTCTTTCTGGTAATACAATCCGTAGTGAAATTTGGCTTTTTCCAAGAGCTTCCTCCATTCCATTCCATCTTACGTCATCTTTCCTCGTCTTCTGACTATCTCCCTCTTTGACTATTTAAATAAACTGAATCTGACCATTAACTTATCTAACTCTTTATTATTTAGTCTCGCTTCGTTATCGAAGGTGGGTTCAAATATTCTCCTAAAATTTCCTTTCCCAAGCCATATCCTGTTTTTAAGTTAGTGTTAAAATCTCCACTAAAACCTAAACCAATATATAAATGTCATGTGTTGATAGTTTTGGAGATTTTATTTTTTAAATAAAAATTAAGATAATTTAAGTAATATTTACAAAATATTTATTCTCTCGTAAACATCTGGAGTTAAGAAACCCACATCAACCAATTGTTTTTTCTATCGTTGACTGTATATAATACTCAAACAAAATTCACAAATCAAAGATGATGTATAAAAAAGGGTGGTCAAATATGATTGACACACTTTTAAAGTATAAACTTCATTTACAGACAAATTGTTTCCACTAAAAATCATACGAAAACTAGGAGGTCATTTTATGCGAGTTACATATATTCTTTCGAACGCTCAACGCTAAAAATGCTCTAGTAGTCTTATTAGTTTTATGTCATTTGATAGTTCCAAGTTAAAAAGTGTCAGAGATTGCAATATTGACAAAATTATGTTCTAAAAGAAAATTTATTTTTAAAACCCTGAATAAAACAAGCTTTCGAATTTTTATTGACGTTTCACTTATTCACTTGATCTTTTCAAGGGCGCACAAAATATATCTATAACGTTCATCCCTCCCCTCATTCTCCGCGAGTGAAGACGGTTTCATTTACTGAATTCATTGATATATCGTCGTAATGTTTATCACGACAGATTTACCTACTGGAAAACCAGCTTTGGCGAGTTTTACGTCAAAATTTCATTGTGACTTAATGAATCACGTCCAAGATTACTTAAGTCACGTGTTTCCTCAAACTAATTCTCCTTCGAGTTATTTCTTATGTTTAACATTCCTTTAGTTGAAAATGTTGGGAATTCTCTCAGATCGAACGTACAAGGGAATCTCAACATTCCTTCAACCTCACGTGAAAGATTTCCACTTGCTTTATCAACCGCAAACAAATACTTGAAATTAAATTGCTAATTAAAAGTCGCATACTAAAATTATATTACTGTTGGTATTTTAATATTCTCATGGACAAAGTTGGTTACAAAATATGTAATCCAGAATTAAAATTATTTCAATATGATCATCGAACAGTGCGTTGCAATCAAACGTAATAACCTTAGAAATAAACATATTATGATCACATATCCAGGCAATTTATTTATTTTAATTACTAAATTTCGGAAAATACCGATTCAGGAGTTAGGTCTTTGGTCCACAATAGAAAAGGGTGCTCTAAATTGTCGAATTTCTCGAAATAAACGCTAATGATTTAAATCAATTTTGGTTAATTGTGTTTTACTCTAATACTCTAATTATAATAACCGAAATACTAAACAATAAATGAAAACATTTTATGATTTAGTCGTACATTAAAAAAATAAATAAATAAAATTTGGTAAAGGAAAAGAACGAAAACCTTTGGATTCTTGAGAGACAACTCTTTAAGACAGAACAATTATGAAATTTATCCCATTTCCTGGAGATGCCTAGTTGCATCAAAACATCTATTACAATTTGTAGAGGGGACGAAATAACCCTTTGTCAAATAAGATCGCCCAATTGTAAAAGAAGAAACTGAAAACACCTTGACGTCCTAAATATCTATACATAACATAAACAAACATTTATATACTTGTTTTTAATTTTAAGCCTTATAACATTCAAAATTAAAAATAACCATATTTATACTATCTAAATTACTTATTTACGAACGAAATGTAATAAATTCTACTTCTAAATGTTAACCTTGCAAATTTCCCTCTGTACAACCTCTAAAATTAATTCTCCTTCATAATATTTTTAAATCACTGCGCAATGTTTACTCAAAAGAACAATAGTTCTTACCAAAATCTTATTTACCCTTTAAACAAAACAAATTAATCTACCCTAATTAATTTTAATTCGTATAATATTAAAAAAAACAATTTTCGTTTAAACATTGATACGCCCTTATTTATTTATTTTTGTTCTGGACGTAATCACTTGATAAAGAGAGTTGGTCTAGACTTTCGAAACGTCGTGAAGTAACTTTAAATATTATAAGTATTTTCAATATTAAATTCAAAAAATTATCTACAGAATTCCAGAAGAACCATTCACAAATACAATCTTGTTCTCTATAGACAATGCATTTTTTTTTGACGTTGGTGGCAAAAAACCATACCCATCATCATTATCTTAACACTAAACTAAAATCTAAATAGTATAAAAATTAAACAAAACTAACAACAGTAAAACTTTTTCGATAAAATTTACATAAATCAAGGTTGTGATTGAGCACGTAACAATGGATTTATAAAGTAGTTTATATTTTATCAAAAACCTACAAGCAACTAAAGATTTTTTTTTTTTTACATTGTTTACATAGACGTGTAGTGTATATATTGATTTTATAAAACACAGTAGCATAAATAATAAATGTTATTCGTTCAAAAAGTAGGCTAATAAAATCGTTTCTATAATACACCCTGTATATAATATTATAAATAACAAACAGCGTGTACTATTTTAAAACCACAGTTGTGTATTAATTAAAGTTCATGAAGTATAAAAGTTAGTTAAACATTGTTCCAGCACAGAAGAGAAAATTTAAGAGCTGAAATATACTTCGTCTCTGACCTACTTCAATATTTAGTATTAAATAAATTTTATTTCAAGCTCTGCATGTTTCCTGTTGATTACATTAATATTTCACTCTTCGTTTTCATTTCATTCATTTAATTTTCCCTTGTACCTCATCAAGGTACTTTATTGGATCTTTAATGGAAGATAAGTTTATCCTAAGATCTGTTAATTAAGTCCACAAAAGAAACACTATTCATTGTAACACAATTCTTAAAAATAAAACTGAATTGTTCATTTTAATTAAACTTTTTTTAATAAGTAAGTGAAATTTTGTGGAAGAGTCTAGAGTCATTCTGTATCTACAGGTGTTATTAAACGCAGATTACTTCTATATCCTGGAAAAACCATTTTGGCATTAAAGGTTGTGGTTATTTAAAAAACCTGTTCGAACGAAAAAAGAACTTACATCAAATTAGACAATCTCCTAAAGGGACATTTGCTCAGGTCATCTCAATATGGATAACTACTCACCTGAGTTTAAAAGTACTCTTCAAGCCAAAAGTTAAATCTATCCTCATGTACAGCTGTGAGACCTGAAAATAATCAAGTAGAAACAGCAAAGCGACTCGACCTTTTGTAATTATTAGGTGTGTGCAATATATATTGGGAGAAAAATGGCCACTGGTTAGAATCAGTATCTATTGGAATGTACCAATCAAAGCTCTTAGTAATTTTAAAAATATAAGGGAAGAAGTGAAAATGTAATTCTTAACATCCTCATTGTTGATACCCCCCCCCCCTCTAACTCACTGGATTTTTGGAGATATGGAGACACGTACTTTTTTAGGGGACCTTAGAGAATGAAGTAAAATTTGACAAAAATCTTTAAATGCGATTTTTCTAGTATGGAACACGTCTAAAATTCTGAGTTTAAAAAAAATAAATAAATAAAAAAAAAAAGTCCCAAAAATTATTTAAAATTAAAATATGCCAAAATTTCATTAAAATCTATCGATGCCTATCAATTGAAAGATATCATTGAATCAGGTTTTTATAATCAGGGGGCGCAGAACCGCTATATCCGCTATATATATATATTGTGGTACCACTGTGAAATATAATTAATTATGGAATACCATGTATATAATTAGTTCAAAACTATGTCAAACTGGAAATAGAATAGTTGTTGAACTATATAATGGAAATACTTCCCAATACTAAAGTAATATCACACAATCATGATATTGCTTCACTACTAACTATATTAAAACCACAACATATCAGACAATTTAAGATTTCATTAACTGAGAATGTGCAACTTAAGTGTTATCATCATGTAATGTGATATAGAAACTTCAGATTTTGGGATCTCGCTCAAGACAAATCACGTTTAGGACTGGGAAGTTTCCAGAATCACAACTTAAGGAGTAATTTACCACTATGATTACCTCCCTGTATACAGAGCGTCTAATAAATATTGTCCCAAATTTCACCAGGTTATTCTATAGTTGAAAATAAGGATTAAATAAAAAACTAAAAGTTAAATATTTAGTAAAAAACAAAATGGCTGATAATTCGAAAACTAAGCATTTCCGGAATTAAGTTTATTTGAACTTTTTTTCTTATTTTCAACTATAGAATATCCTACTGAAATTTGGGACAATATTTTCTAGACACTCTGTATATCGGGTATCCCATAAGTTAATGAACTTTGTCGTAAAATTTAAACTTTTCAGATTATTAAGTATAAGTGAAAAACAATCTACAAATAAATTTTATACTTTTTTCAGTTTATAAATTTTGAATCCTCTTAATCATACCCTGTTGAAAGGTTCAATCTCCTTTAACGATTTAATTTTTCAGTTATGACAGCTAACTACTCTCAAATTGTGAGTTATGAAACAATTAATTAACAAAAAGTCCCGAAATTTACGAAAATGTCCCCAAATAAAAATTTGATTAAAATCAGTCTACTCGTTTGTGTTATAGAGTTCTACACACGACAGACAAATATCATTCTAAAATCACTGTTGGGCTTGAAAAGTCAAATCAAAGGATCCATTTCATAATATCCGGCTGTTTTGGACGTTCAACTTCCCGGTTCTTTGTTATATGTTAAGTATTTGTGGATTGTAGTTTTGTACAGCCTAAGTTTTTTATTTCTGTTGGTTCTTTTCTTTTAAATTTTTTTTAGAATTAAAAGTAGTCAAGAGAGAAAAGAAGATTCGTTCGATCTTGTTTTTCACATATAATGTGAATTCTATTCCTGTTCATGTTGTACAAATTATATTATATGGAGATAAAAAATATGAATGATATTTATTTCTATTGTGGTATGGTTTTTAATAAGTTATGTTTTTTTTTTGGTTTGTGATAATAAATATGTTTAACTGGGTTTTTACGTGAGGTACGGTACGTGATGTATGGTCTTACACATTTATAATTCGGTCTCGTTACAATATAGGTACTTCTTTTAAGACTTAAAATCTATTTGTTTTACATGTACCTCTGATCGATCCTTCTGCAAAGAAATACAAAACTGTCATTGTTGAGATGTGTTTCAACTCTCTGAACAACTACTTACCACAGATATAAGAAACTTTTTAACAATATTTCAATAAACATTTCTAATATATTAATCCTACACTTCTGGGACGATCTAATATCGTTGTTATTTTGTTTCACTAAATTTACCAACTTCCATATTTATTTAACTAGTTTAAAATCAATATTACAGTGCGTTAGTTACTAACGATAATGACATTTTGTACTATAGTACTAAAGAAATATTATGAAAACACAAAAGATGGTTTGACTGTCACTAAAATAAGAACTATTAATGAACACATAATTTATGTCTTTCATACTAAAGTGAAAGTTACAGCGAGGATGTAAAACTACATCCTCTAACACCGTCAATTTACCTATGTATTAATAAATCTTTAATCTCACAATTAGTCATTTTCCGTAGTTCCAGTGAGAACCCCTTTCAACGTCCTACATAACATGAGGCACTCTTATAAATGATAGGATTGGTTTTCTTTAATGATATTGCACCTCAGTTTAATGTTTACAGACATTTATACTATTTTCTTTACATAATGTTTATTTAATTTTTTTCAATGTATGATGATCATCACATCCTAAATGTAAAATTCGCCACTAGAATAAATACTGAAGAAGGAAGTTATCGACGAAACATACATGTATTATTAATTTATATAATATTTACATACATAATTGTATTTTTTTTTCAGGAAAGTAGATTTATTAAAACACATTTTATAGTTTGTTGGTTAGTAATTAATAAATAAACAAAACAAACATGGGTTGAAAAATTAACGAAATCTCAAAACTGTGTATTATTTAATCCATCCAGTTTACAGAACCATTAAATGGCTGGCAAGGGAATTCTGGACATGGTAAATCGTCATACCATTCCCATGTTTCATTACAGCGTGAACCATTTCTGAAACACTAAAGTTAAACATATTTCAGTTATTTAAACGTATTTATCATCATATTTAATTGTTTTTGACACTTTTACATATACGAATAATTAATTAAGTACTGTGTATAAATAAGACAGTGTTAGTTTATCAATTTTATTTAATACTAGTAAACTGTAATTTCCAATAAGTTCTGTCAATTTGTTTTAGAAGAAAAAAAACCCCTTACTGTGTTTAACACTATTAGTATTTAAATTCACTTTACATTAAATTACATTAATAAGCCAAAATTATTTTAGGGTGGTTAAATCAAAAATATATGCTGCAGTGAGGCTTTTTAACTTTAATATCTTAAACCTTGAACAATTGAGAACAGTCTGTCAGTGTTTTTGTTGATCTGTGTAATTCGTTTGAATGTGTTTATATTGAAATACTATTTAACAGATTGTAAAATTTCACCTTAAATTTGATTAAAACATTATTTTGAAGCAGGAGATTCGTCGCTTAGTATAATTATTAATGTGGAAATGTAAATAAATGTAACGTACAATTAAATACTGATTTTTACGAAGAGCAATACCTAAACAATTGTAATAATAAGAAAAGTTACACTATTTTTCAGGCTGTATATCTTGTAATTCAATTTGCGAAGGGGAAATAATTCCAATTTCTAGAAGTTAAACCAATATTTTTCGTTCATGCTGCACGTACTAAAATTGACTACACGGTTCGTTAGATAATCGTTAACAAATTTTTATTTGGGATACAGTAATCCATTTTCACTTTTTCCAATAATATACAGATTAGATTCTAAAATCAATTTAAAAGTAATCCCATATTTCTAATCGGAAAATTATTCCTCATAATATATTTTTTTTTTAATAATCTTATATCTGTTTACTGTATTAAACATATTTATTTAAACCTTTTAATGGTTATTTTTTTAATATTTTTACGTACCATAATATACAATTTTTCCATAAGTGTGCGTTTAAGCTAAAATTCCAAGTTTAAAAATCCATCAAAACGTAAACTGTTAATTGAGAAACGATTTTCATAAAAACTGAGGAAGAAATCAATATTTTGAAAAGATTGCTATCTTCTATGCTATTTTTAAAAACTTTTACAAATAAGTTGTACAGGAACGAATAATTATTTTTATTTTCTGTTTTGTTTTTTACTATATAAAGTGAACTTTTTGATTAACCCAAAAGTACATTTTTGAAGCCTCAAAACATATTGTTTTTCAAACATTTTGTTTCGATTTTATGGAAGTTTTAAAATAAAAATTCAGCTTTAAAATGGTAAAATCTTTAAAGATTACAAATTTTAAAATGCGAATCCCTTTGTTTTATATTGTTGAGACAATCAATTATTTACTCGACTGTATAAATAAAGACTAATATTCTAAGTCTATATTTACTGGACTGTCTATTAATTAAACTGTGTCTTACATAAAATTAAATAAATGAACATAGTTTTAAATTGCTCCTCCTATATAACTCCTACAACTATTTCCTTCGTCCGTGAAAACAAGTACAACCTAACAGAGCAGGAAACGTCAGACCCTCTTGGCTGACATTGTTGTATGAAAGTAATAAAACAAACTTTAATAAAGGTCTTTCTGTCTCCAGGCTTAAAGTCTTATCAAAAGTAGATAAAAAATACAAGTATAAAATAAAGCTACTTGAGAGTGAAACAAGGATCTAATTAATGCCAAAAAAGATAAATTTCACTTAAATTTTTAAATTATATTTTACCTAATTACTGTAAAACATGATCAATTTTTTGGACAGCAATCCCCTCTCTCGGTATTATTTACTAGTAATTGATAATAATAAATAGTAATTTATAGTAATGACTATTATCATCGACATATTTAACAGAGTGATCCATAGCATTACTATTACAACGTTACTGATTTTTAATCTGTAAAACTAGCGGAGATCGCTACTCGGTCTGTGTTTAAATTGGGCTTTGTGTGCACATCCATAATTAGTCCGGACGCCTATATGTTCTACTATATTTGCCTATTCGGTTTCAAAAGTTTAAGAGAGCGGCGAATACCTTACTTAATGCTCTTGTAATTCCATTAAAATATGTTTTGTCTTTCGACATAAGTAATGAAATATGGTCAAGCGTTCTCCTTCTAATTTAATTAACCACTTACCTTATTACACATAAATAAAAATAACATATGTCTGCTTTTTTTGGTGTATTAAATTTTGGCACACCTGATTTAAAAATAATTTTCCAATCGAATAAAGTCAATATTTTGTTGCAACAGAAACTCGCAGCCCAAGCTATATCTCGTGTACAAACGCTAGTTGAATAACACAGCCAAGTTTAAATAAAATCACCTATAACTACGAAAATTAAGATGCGATTTTAAAAGCTTTAGTTCTAAATTTAATTATAATTGTTTACCAATTTAGATAGTCATAAAATGTATGTTGTTGCTGAAATGTTGAAAATAAAATGATAATACAGATTTTTTCTAATGAATGCAAATAAAGTTGTTGAAACTTAGGAAAAATTATTGCTTTCAGTAGGTTTAAAGTATCATTGAGTGTTTAAATCATGTAACAGCTATGTGTCCGATAATTTTTTTTTTTTAAATGCCGACATATCGAAAAATGTATATTTCCAATATTTTTCTCTAGCAAAAAATTGGTTTCTTTATAAAATAACTCGGAACTGCTGCCTACTTGAAACAAATGTGTCGTACCAATAGGCATTCAAATCATAATTTAACAATTAGAATATATTTTGTTAGTGTCGTAATCAACTATCTCACTGACGAAAAAAATATATGTTGAATCTTTTTAGAACGTTCGTAAAATTTGTCAGACAATTGTATTTTTCTTGCAGACGTATTGATGTAGCTACTGAATCAACATCAATTAAATAAAAAGTAAAACCTCATCAGATATTGTACCTACATCGAAATATAAAACCTCTTGGTCATTAACGTCTTATTAAAAAAAGAAGAAGCAGGCGGTATAAAAACACCCACAACCTAATCTAACCTATCCTCCTATTAGCGCCAGGGTCGAAAACTAGAATCAATAGAGATCTAACCCATGATAACATGAAAAAAGTGGAAGACCAGGTAGGAACACTTGGGATTGCTCAGCCCGTAAGATGCTCACCTGAATGTGCATGAAAAGAAAAAATCGTATAAGCTGTATTCCAGTTATATGCTTACGTGTTATTTTTAATAAATAAATATATAGTGGGGGGAAATGGAAACAGCTATATTTGACTCTACACAAATGATAAAAACGTAACACGTCCTTTTAAAAGCATTCACTTATAGTATCTACAGGGTGGTACAATGTTTATATCACATACAGAATGTTCCGAAATAACACAAAAAGTTATTTCTCTTATCTTTTTTCTAAATCTAAGCAATCTTTCATTCTTACCAATTTCAAATTATCAAAATATTTTTAAACATTTGGTGAAAGTTTAGTGCCTCAATCTTATGTTAGTGCATAAGAAGTTACTTTTCTAAAACAATTTATGAACTCAGCTTGTATTGAAGATAACTTTGCAAACTTCTACTCTTTATAAAACTGTTTACTACTACTATTCATACTGATTGGACGTTCCTTTTTGAAATTTTGTATTTTTACCGTGGAAACTCTTTGACTTTACACCGGCCAGATCTCAGGGTTTTCTGTAAAATTTGCTTTGCAACTTCAAGTTGAATAATCGTAGCGTCTTACATGTGTGCTTATTGTAATTTAAAACTGTTCATTGCTGCACTTATTTTGGATTATTTTGTTTCCTATAATATAATAAATATTCATTTTCTAATATATCTCTGACAATTGTATGATTGTGTAAATACATTACAGAATGTTAGTAAATTGCATCATTCAAAAAGTATTAAAAAAATAAACTCAATTAACAATCAGGTAATTAACAGGAGTCGTTGAGAGCTGTATTAAATACTGTGTAGTCTAACATTTTCAATATTTGTTCATACTAAATAAATTATGGTATGGAAGCTATTGTAGACTCTTTAATAAATATACAAATCTTTGAGACAAATTATGAAGAAAGTACTGATGTATACAATTACGTGGAGTAGAAAACTTGCAAACAACTTTATCTACCAATGCAATTCACATTTTCTACAACGCCCAAGAAACCAAATTTTGTTCATTACATTTAAAAGTTCTACCTAACTCTCAGAAGCTTACGGTTTAATCTTAGAGTTAGTACGGTTTTAGCAATCCCAACCCAGCAGCTGGATCTACAACTTCTTTCATGTAGTCTTTGTTAAATACTTCACTTTAGTTTTTCTTATCAGGTCTCTCTTGATTAACTCTTGTTCTATTCCGACTCTGAATCTATTAGAGTATTCGAAGGATGTGGGTGGGGGAGGTGTTTATTTTATGTTCTATGATTTAATTTTAATAAGGTTATGACAACCAAGAGGGGTTTTCCTTTTAAATTAAAATTAAAATATAGAGAATTTGCTAGTATTACATTGTTTGACAAGTGACATGATCAAGTTATGCTTCGTTTCAACACTTACTTGTGAATAAATCTTATAAGAATGAAAAACTAAATATTCATTTAAAAATACACAACATAAATTTGTTGGTAATGTATTAATCAAAAAGTGCATACATCTAGCTTCAATAATTTTGTTCAATTACATCTTACAATTACTATTTCTTTTACATCTTTTCTGGATATTTTAGTTAAATTTCAGCTTAACTTTAAAAAATTTAACATTTTAAAGCTCAAAAATTAAGAAAAAACCTTCGTCTAATTAATCATACAAGTTTAATGAACAAGTCAAATCAGGCTTAAAATAGTAAATCTACAAATTAATAAAAAAAATAGTTTATATAAAATTAAATATATAAGTAACAATTTTAAATCACCCTTTCTCCATGGCGGCGACCCCCGTGGTAAGGACGCATGTAAACAAGAACAAAGTAAGAGAACAGGAGAAAACACACCGTCTTGGCCCACATTGTGTTAGCAGTACTTGAATGAAACTACAGTAGTTCAGACCACACTTTTAAACTATAGCCGAGGTCTTATCAAAAAGTAGATACAAAATAAATGAAGGAGATAAGGCTAATGAAGAAGAATGAAGGTGATGATAAAGTGTGTGTCACGAAAGATAAAGTCCAACTAAATAATTAATTTTTTTTTTTTTAATAATTACCGTAGAAATTGACAATTATTTTGGCCTTTAAAATTACCTGTTTTAATAGTTCTTGATAATGAAGTCTTGAATACGGAGTGCAAAACATTCGAGAAACTCTTGGAAGGTGACTCTTTTTAATTTGACTTGTTGGTAAAACCGATAATTTGTGTGTTAGATATTCTTCGATAAATAATGTAAATGGTTATACAGTGTGAGTCAAAAGTATGGATACACCCTGTTAAATTTTAAATGGATAAAGATAGAAAAATGAAACTCAGAACACCTTTCTAGGAAATAAAAGTGAACTTTTTAGTCACTATTACAACTTTGCCCATTTCCCCAAAATGGGATTTTTGGTGGGCAGCTCAAAATTTTTAAATATAAAGACCCATTAAGTGACGCCTCATTTTATAGTCCTTGATTAAAGAAGAAGAACAGTGGAAACCAGAGCTTTCTATCTCAACCCAGTACAAAATGGCAGCTCATTGAAATAAAGTAAAACTTCATTGAGCAAAATATGATCATCCACATTCAGGTGGTAAATAACCCCAATAGACAACGAATGATTTGCCATTTTGTACTGGGTTGAGATAGAAAGCTCTAGTTTCCACTGTTCTTCTTATTTAATCAAGGATTTTAAAATGAGGCGTCACTTAATGGGTCTTTATATTTAAAAATTTTGAGCTGCCCCCCAAAAATCCCATTTTGGGGAAATGAGCAAAGTTTTAATAGTGACTAAAACGTTCACTTTTATTTCCTAGAAAGGTGTCCTGACTTTCATTTTTCTATCTTTATCCATTTAAAATTTAACAGGGTGTATCCATACTTTTGACTCAGGTGCCTCAATGAAGTTTTACTTAATTTCAATGAGCTACCATTTTGTACTGGGTTGAGATAGAAAGCTCTAGTTTCCACTGTTCTTCTTCTTTAATCAAGGACATTAAAATGAGGTGTCACTTAATGGGTCTTTATATTTAAAAATTTTGAGCTGCCCCCCAAAAATCCCATTTTGGGGAAATTGGCAAAGTTGTAATAGTGACTAAAAAGTTCACTTTTATTTCTTAGAAAGGTGTTCTGAGTTTCATTTTTCTATCTTTATCCATTTAAAATTTAACAGGGTGTATCCATACTTTTGACTCACACTGTATATATATATAGTAATTTTCTGTGAACCAATACTAAGGCCAGACATTGGTCTAGTAATCTAGTACTTTATAGTAGAGTTTTCGTACTCAAATCTCAATTTGAAGAACACATTTGAAATGGATTAAAGCAGAAAATGTGTATTACTCTTTATCTCATCTTTCCACACAATCTCTATTTCTATCTTTCTCTCGCTCTACCTCTTTTTTAATGTCTCTCTCTCTCTCTCTCTCTCTCTCTCTCTCTCTCTCTCTCTCTCTCTCTCTCTCTCTCTCTCTCTCTCACACACACACTCCATTTTTCTCCCAAACTTTTTCTTACTCTTCTTTTTCCACTCTATCTCATTATCTATCTCCCTAATATTACCCTTATTTCTTTTTCCCCTTTCCCCTCTATATTGTGCTTTCCCTCTATTACCCTGTATTTTCCTCTCTCTCTCTCTCTCTCTCTCTCTCTCTCTCTCTCTCTCTCTCTCTCTCTCTCTCTCTCTCTCTCTCTCTCTCTCTCTCTCTCTCTCTCTCTCTCTCTCTCTCTCTCTCTCTCTCTCTCTCTCTCTCTCTCTCTCTCTCTCTCTCTCTCTCTCTCTCTCTCTCTCTCTCTCTCTCTCTCTCTCTCTCTCTCTCTCTCTCTCTCTCTCTCTCTCTCTCTCTCCCTCCCTCCCTCCCTCCCTCCCTCCCTCCCTCCCTCACTACTTACCTGTTTCGCTTTTTCTCTTAGGAACACAAACTCGCAAGTTGTCTAAATATGAAGAAGTTATATAAACACGTTGGAAATATAAACTTTCCAAACTGCTTCAATGTCTCAAAAGATAACCATGTATAAAAAGAACTAATAAAATTGATATGTAGTATCTGTAATTTTTGTACAATAAACCACTGTTTAAGAGCTTACAAAATAATAGAACGCCTATAAATAATTATATTACAAATATAATCATAAAAATTACTTGCATAACAATGATAGACGTTTGGAAAAATCAATATAACATTATTATTGTAAGAGACTACAAATTGAGTGGTTATTGTCAATTCGATAAATATAGAACTTGTCAATTAATCAAATCTTCGAGTATGCATCACGAGTAACATCCCTTGCTTAACAAAAGTTTTGGAAAGATTTATAATCTTAGCTAAGTGGTGTGGCAAACCGAGGAATGAAAATATATTTGTGAAGAACTGCGTCAGATATGTCACGCTTATTTTCTACTCATACAAAGTCGAGTGATCTACACATTAAAATGCAAGCAGCGATTTGCCAATTTGTAGTAAAAAACTAAATTAATCAATTATTTTAAATGATAATAGATGTTACGTCCATAATAAAACCTTCACGTTAATTTATTTGACTACTGATAAAAAATAAAGGAGAAAGTGGTTAAGGAGTAAATTGATCAAAATGTCTTCATTATTTAAACTTTATTAGTTAAAACCAGTCTCAATATCATTTAAACAGTGTATTGCACAAAGTTTATCACACACCCATACAAAACTAAATACCAATTAAACTCAAAATTAGAGGTTTAGTTGCCATACAACCAAAATGACAAACTATTTCCGTAAAATTTTGCTAAATTGTATAACATAAGGCCCTAAACAAAACATTTCAAAATTTACGTTTTGTAAATTATCTGTTAAAACTTAATATGAACTCTGGGATTTATGAAACGTTAGTATATGATAAATATTTCTGTTAAATTTTTGTGAGTATTTGCCAACCCAACAGTGGTCATTTTTCTTTTTTGTATTTTCCCAACCGACGGTGGCCATTTTTAAGTTTGGTATTTTCCAAACCAACTATGACCATTGTTCTATTTGCTCTTTTTCAAACCAAGGTGGTCATAGTTCATTTTTGTTTTTTTTTCAAACCAACGGTGACAATTATTAGTTCTTTTTGGTATTTTACATACCAACTTTGGCCATTAATCATTTTACTATTTTCCAAATCCACAGTGTCAATTGTTTTTTTAGTAATTTTCCAAACCAACGGTGGCCATTGTTCCTTTTCTGCTATTTCCTAAAACAACAATGGGACATTGATCTTTTTGCTGTTTTCCAAACCAAAGGTGATCATTGTTCTTTTCGTTAATCTCTAAATACTTTAATCGGACATCATTTGTCTATACATAAACAAGTACACGTCGATTCGAGAGGATAAATTAACTACGATTAAACCATAATAAAAATCCTTCACTTCATAATATGTATATTATTAGATTATAACAAAATAATGTATTTTATATTAATATCATAAATAAATCCTAAATTAAAATTATTATTTACGGTATTAATAAAACACAATTGAATAAATTTATTATTTTGTGTTCTGAGTTGTATACAACATTCATGAATACAAAGTAAGTGCTATAACTTTACATCTGTCAGTTATATATCATTTCTTCAACGCCTTTCTCCTGTTTATTTTCATATTATTCATATCCTTCATAAGATATCGATTCTTTTCAACTCTCGATATTTTTACTTTAATATATCGATACCTGTTATTATTTCTTACAAAAAAGTTTGATGTAGTTGTCCTCCAACTTAAAATTTATTTGTGTTCATTATATGTTTTAACCATTTAAAATTTATTAATTTGATTTTCTATAAACTGGTTGACTACACGAAGTGAGGAATTCGTTTAACTCGACCATTTGGCATTTCATGTACGATTCTGTGTATATGTGTGTTTGCGTGGATCATTGTGTGTGTGTTTTAGTGTGTTTTCTACCAAATTACAGCCAAATACGTGTAAGAATCGTTACGACTAAACAAATCGATATATGTAAACTTTTTTATGTTATTTTTTGTTAATTCTAGCTACTCAAAACTAATCCCTCAAAGGCTCAATATAGTACAAGGGAAGGCAATACCAATAGGCCCCAGTTGATTCTCCACCTCTTTCCATGTAGTTATAACCTTCTCTTTCCTCTTTCATATAAGGTTTCTTTTGTCAAAATATTGATCACTTTTGACACTGATGGTATTAGGATATTCGAGAGCTAAAAGGTTTTTATGTTATGTTATATTCTTCTTTTTTTATAAGATGATATTAACTGAAAGGTTTTACACCCCTTTAAGCATCATGGACCAAGGCATGATCGCAGATGTTAAAACATATTAAGTTTTTCCAATGTATTTCTCACAAATACATTTATGAATATGTACACTAATTTAAAGACGTTACTTTTCTACAAGATGAAGAACGAGGAACATTAGGGGATTACTGATCAGTTAGTTCATTGTTCATCATATACACTCATAAAAATAATATTTTTAACTGGAGACGATTTTTTTTTTTTTACTGAAAATTGTGCACCGCTTTTTGGTAATGATTCATTCACAACTGTTCTTTTAATTTACCAAAAAGATGACAATCGCTTGGAGTCAGGTCCAATAGCTGAAAACCAAGATTTGTTAGGCACATGACTATGTTTGTGGCCGTATGGAGTCGATCGTTATCCTGAAGCAAAATCACACCTTTTGAAAGTTTACCACGTCTTTTGGATTTGATTTTTGGCTTCAATAAATGTAGGCCTAGTGGCTCACAGTAGCGTCACTATTTTTTGTTTGAACTTTTACGTTTGAAGTCAAGCGAAATTGGACCTTCCATATCCCAGAATATCGACATCATAACCTTTCCTGTAAACATCTGAGTTTTGAACTTTTTTGATGTGGGACATAAAGAATGTTTCCACATCAAACTTTGTCGCTTACTCTCTGGTTAAAAATGATTTACCCATGTTTCATCAACAGTGATTATTTGCTTAAGATATAAGATTATTCATAAAGTTTCAAATACTTCTGGAAAATTTTCAAACGATTGTCTTTGTGGATGCTGGTCAATTGACGTGAAATTTACTGTGCCCAGCGAGCACAGACTTTTCAAATGTTGAATGATTAAATATCCTGAGACGTGACTTACATTTAACTCACTTGCAATTTCATCAACTTTAATTCATCGATTATGGAGAATCGATGATTTGTTTAACTGCTGCAATGTTGTTATTAGTCTTTGAAGTGGAAGGCCTACCAGGCCGTTGTACATCACAGAGAAATTCTACCACTTTTAAAGCGATCAATCCATTCGTAGATCTTACTTCCACTTAGACAATTCTCTCCTTCATTTCACGAATAATCTCTGCTGGTTTCATACCTTCTGAATTGAAGAAACGTATCATTGCTCGCATTTATTCCTTGGTGCAATCAGACAAGGGAGAACTCATTTCACAGTCTTTTATACAATTACAATTAGCTAACAATACTTTCAATGAACAGCTGATAGACGTTATGAGTTATAGCAAAACAATCAGTGCTGCCATTCATGTGATTCGGAGGGAAATCCAAATTTCCCTTCACTTTTTGACGTTTCTTCGTGTATAAATTTTTCCCTCTGTATTTATTTTTTCCTCTTTCCCAAATTAAATTAAATGTTTTTTTCTGCTTTTTATTTTTGCGTTAAACCTAATCGCGTGTTCTTTATATGTTCACTAATTCTTAAACTTAGAAGTCTTTTAGTGTTGCCAATATATTGCCTGTCACATTCACATTCAATACTTGTAAATAAACTTTTGATAAATCCTTTTAGTTTGACGAAATGTTGTCCAACAGTGTTTTGATTATTAAAAGTTGCACGTATTATATATATTCTAGCTACGCTAGTATTTACTATTTACATTAATTGCATTTTTACGTTTAGTTTTTATTCTTAAAGGCTACACTTGGACAAAATTTTATCAAAATAATTAGAGCTGTGAAAAATTTTGATTTCGTGTTTTTCCTTAAAATAAAGATTATACCTATTTTATTGATTACTGAAATCAATAAAAGCCTTAACGGACACTCAAAACGCTCAACTTTAATCAGGTTACCCTTCAAAATAAAACTAATTTCGTATTACAACCATTCGTCAAAGTCAAGCTCATTATTAAAAATAACAATGCTTCTCCACCAAACTGTACTTAGATTTTTTTTTTTTTATTCCTACAAGAGGCAAGATTTAAAATATAACGATATACCTTGTTATCGGAAGGTATTCTATGGTTTATTTATAGGATGTATGTCAACTCACAGGATTTACAGCGAATACAGCTTTAGAAATGTGTAACAAAATCAGTCTTGTTAGTTTGTAAATAAGACCACTTACTTACCTAAATGAACATCCTTGTATATTAACGTCCTTTACATAATATAATTTTATACAACTATTAGTGAGAAAACCACGTTTATACAGCAATCATAATCTTACCATTTTCTAGTCAAAATAGAAATCTAACGTTATGTACCGAGACAAAAATATTCATAAATTTACAAATTCTCATTTGTAAAAGAAAAATTGTAAATTGTATATATTAATTAGTGACAATTACATACGAAAATTTATTAAAAAGTTATTTTCACTTGAAGAATTTGAAGCCAATTGTAGTAACGACTTTTATTTTATTGATTGTCCGCTAATTATGCATTATAGTTTTCTGAAAAAAAAAATTATAATAAGCATTTAGATTAACGACAAAAGTAAAAATATGAATCCAGAATCTTTTTAGGGACACTGAACTCAACTGATATTTTTCCGAAAAACTCGACATCGTTTTTTGACAAATTATATAACTTTCTCTGTATCGCGTGTATATGAAGAACTGAAGATTAATACAAAAATAAGAAAGTAATCAATGTTTAAGCACCTACCTGTGCCAAAGTGTCCTTCACAACTATATCCAATATTTAAATTTTCCTTCCTCCAATACTCTTAGTTAGGTACATTGCTTCAGATCATTCGTAATTCCCTATATATTCATGATTCTAGGTTAACACCGTAACTTTTTGAACTTGCGACGTTGAAGGTTAGATTACTGACCTTATGAATAATGGTTAGTCACCCTGTTCTTTTACACCGTCCAGATGGATGGGAAATCCATACTGTGAAATATTTATTTGCTAAGCTTTAACTAGGTTACATACAGAGGGGAATCCGCGATTTTCTCTCTCAGCATTACTCGAAACAAGCCAGATTTGATTTACTTTTAAAAGAGAGCTACCTACTTTAAAAAAAATAGAATATTAAGAACATTTTCTAAATATTATATCTGAAGAATCCCAAAACCTCACATTTCACGGATCCCAAAAATTGCTGAGGCATTTTCATCTCACTTATTATTACAATAAATTATCACATTAAACCCTCAACACATATTGCACCTCCCCCACAATAGCACTTAACTCCCCAGATAACACAAACACATACTATTAAGAAAAATTAACAACACAAAACTACAAATATACATAGGAGAATGTCTAAAGCCTATCGTCTTTCTGCTCAGTTAAAACGTACTCTGCGTTTACACTTTCTAAGTATAAATCCGAGTCTTACAGTTGAAACCAAAATTCTGTTACGAAATGAGGTAGTAAAGACCCACAATGAAAATGAGGTACCACAACGGAATTCAAACCTTTCACTCAATGATTGTCAGATGAACCGAACAGTCATAGCTTAATTTATATAATCGATTAAAAACAAACGTCAAATTTATGGAATAAAATTGTTTTTAGGTTGCTATTACATTTAGGAATATATATTAAGAAATTTAATGTATATAAAGTTAAAAACAACACTGCATTGAACATAAGTAACGCAACTTTGCCTATAGAAACGGAAATTTGAATTAATACAAAAATTCTTATTCTTAAATGTGTAATATTATTTCATCGAGATATATTGCAATTGTATTCCATTGAGTTCAAGAAACTTTTTCTACCTGGAAATATTATCTAATTGAATATAAGGTTTCCATTTGCTCGCAACTGCTCCCAAATGGGCAGTTAGAAGTTTTATTACATCCTACTTTTACTAAGGTTATGATGTATCTACCTTTTGTTGATCATTATATTCTTTCAGGTCAGTATAAGAATAAATACAACAAGTAAATGTACTTAATACGTGTAGTTGAATAGTATTACTGGGAACTAAACAAATTATTTATTATTTTAATTTCTGAGAAAAAGTAATTTCTTAAGGTTAAGAAGCGTTTCAGATATAAATTTGCAACTGCCAAGGCTTGAAAAATAGAATAAATACTCCGTTTTGTAGATTATTGGTTTATATTTGCGTTACATACAGGCATCGTTTGTGTTTCATACTTCGAATATTACACCTCAAGACCAAGAAAAGTCAACAAATATTATAAAAGTATTATGTCCAAAAATATGAAAATGTAATTTACTAAGCGAATAATAAAATGTATTTTATAGTTTTATGTAGGAAAAAATTAAAATTAGGGACTCTAACTGATATAGTATCCCAAGAAGATCTTCGTATTTTCAATAATGCTGTAATAAATGTATTTACCAACCGATTTGGTTGAAACTTTGCAGATACACCTAGGAATATGTCAAAAGTATACTAAACAAATATCAGCTATTTTATTGTATTGAAAAATAGTTACTTTTTTAAATAAATATTTTTTTTTCAATAACTGTATGTAGTTCGTTTTACAGCAAAACAATTTATTGAACAATTATGTTGCAACATCTTAATAATGAGTGCTAAACTTGAAAGTAACTTTATAATTGTAAGGAATATTAATTAATGTTTTGGGCAAACAAATAGCTTCTCAAACTGCCAAATCTGACGATGTGTTGTGGTCAATCCAAGAATACACTTTCCTATACAATCAAAAAACTGACAGTACAATATTTTTTAAACAATTAACAAGTGTTGCATAGCTAGCTGTGGAATCATATAGCTGAAAAACTGACTCTATTTCTTCAACAGTAAGATCTGTTCATAACCACGTCGCACAAAAATCAATTACAGTAGTCAAGGTCCCCAAACTGTGATACCATTCCATTTATGTTAATTATCTTCCATTACGTGAGGGTTTTTTGTGTCATAATGAGAGTGTGCCGATGACTAACCATATCAAGTAGGTAAAGTGTAGCTCTTCTGAATATGCTATTAATCGAATTCGACGAATCGGGAACAAAATTCGATTTCTAAATGTATATCATGTTCACAAAACTCATGAGGAACGTAAACCTGTTTTTCAATATTACGTACAGAATATTTTGGTAAATCAATATCAAAAGTCACTTTTCTTAAAGAATTTGTTTCACATGGACATTGAAGTAAAGAAATGAGCACTGGTTCTTTTTTTCGCATCTTTAAGTATTTTGTTATTAGGTAGAACAAAAACTCGAACACAAGATCTCACAAAAACTACGTTAAATCAATCAAACGCGTTTCAACGACAAAGTCGCCATCCTCAGTGATACATGAGCTACAATAACAACTATATAAAGTTATAGTTTGGTTATTGTAGCTCATATATCACTGAGGATGGCGATTTTGTCGTGAAACGCGTTTGATTGAATAAACGTAGTTTTTATGAGATCTTGTGTTCGAGTTTTTGTTCTACATAATATTATCTCACAAGTCAAGCTCAATATTTATTTATATTTTGTTATAACACTATATATTTCAAATAATCAAAACTTCCACTTTGCAATTTATTGTTTGATGGAAGATCAACACCGGATTGTGAAACTGATGAATATTTTATTGCCCTTAAATCATTGTTAAATATGGCGTATTTTCTGCTCAATTGAAAAAACAATGAAAAATGGATATCATTCTTATTTTATGTGTTGCAAAACATCAATAAATCGCGAACTGTCATTCAATGTATGACCGGTTTTATTTGGCTTTATATTACATAAATATATAAATTTGTATATTATTCATTTTAAAACTTTGTGTTTAACACAATAAAATGAATGTAACTCAACTCTTCTCCAACATGAGTTTCTATAATAATTTTATCAATTAAAAAGATCTCCCTACATTATTCCAAATGTACAATTTGTTTAAAAATTTACTTTCTATGAAATCTTTAAAGTCTGAAAGAAGCTTTGAATATCATTTTCCTTTATTATTTTGATATTTTACATTATTACACTTAATTTAGTTGAATACCTTGTCTACACTGTATAACTTTTAAGAAAGTTTACAAACATTATGAAGATTTAACTTCTAGCAATAACAGTCAGCACAAAAGGAGATCTGATTCCAAAACTAAATAAAATAAAATATCTGTTTTTATTTAAACAAGAAAAGAAAAGAACCTCAGTCGAAAAAGGTGTAAATTAACTGAAAGTTTTTACAGTTTCTTTGAAAATTTTAAATAGGATTTATATAAAGAAAAAGGTTTCTATAAACATCCACCCTCATTTAAAATTAAATATCTAAAGTTTTATCTTTTCATTTATCATCAAAGTAACGCCAGTTCAGATCAGTAACGATTTACCAAATTTCGTATCTGAAGAAAAATAATCAGTTGTTTACACTAAACAATAAACTGGGCAGAAATGTATAACTTCTTTCTGTGGACCTTGAGAGAAAGAGGGAAGTTCTCTTTGGAGCATGTTCAGTATTCCCGACGAAGGATGAATTTATACTAAGGCCAGAGTAAAATATGGGTAATGTAGTCAGACTTCTCTTAGAAGAATGCAAAGCGATCTCCAAGCTCCTGATGGAAATTTTGTCAGTAGATAGAAAAAGGGAATGCAAACGGGATTTTTTTGCGACATAATGAGGAAGAGGTGAATGCTTGTAATAAGGTCATTTGGTGTTAACTAGTGACGACTTTTACTATGATTGAATGGGGGAGCGAAACTAAGGAGAAGATGGGAGCAGTAAGGTAAGAAGAGAAAGATATACATTTTTTTTTAATTATCATAATCCACCATTCCTTTGATGTTGTCTATCCTTTAGAACAATACGAACGTTACAAAAGATTCAAAGCACAACCCGGGATACTAGTCCATTATTAATTGAACTTTGACTCCAATTTATTGTTAGACACAATTATGTGTAATAAAAACACATACAGTATAAGGTTCCGGAATTCAACCAATGATTGGCGATTCAGTTTTATACAGTGGGCCGACTGGGCACAACTTCAATGTGTTTCTACGTGTAAAATTTTACTTTTTTTTTTATGTGGAAGTATTTTGATATGTGGTGAAGATTAATAACTATGAGAAATAATAACTTGAAAATGGCTGAATAGCCAAAAGGGCTGTTATTGCGAACACGAGAAAGAAGACTAACTAACAGTAAGTTAGATACAAATTCTATACAAATATATAATTGTTGTAAGCGCTATTTACTTTAAAAAATTCAAATATAAACTCACGCAGCTACTCTCATAAATACACCCTCACACACATCCACATGTGCACATAACCTCCTATAATTATTTCACATCTTCTAAATTCAACACTAACTTAATTGTTGAGACAGCTTACAGAAAACCAAAACCACAACGAAGGTCAATTTCAAGTGTTTGCTCTATATCATCGGTTTATATTAGATAGACCTTAAGAGAAATAACAATAACAATTGTGATCGAACAACACGTCAATTGTGATGCAACATCTCATCAATTGTGTTTCAACAACTGTCAATTGTGGTGCAACAACCCTATCACTTATGATGCAACAACCGGTTAATTGTGTTGCAACAACTCATTAATTGTGTTGCACAACCAGTCAGTGGTAAAATGCTTTTCAATGTTTAATGTATAGTAGACAAATCAATTTTAATCAGTGAAATTCAAGCCTTCGTCACTGTCAATTATATATTTCCCACAATCCTGTCAACACCTTAACATATTAATTCATGTTAAGGATTAAAGGAAAATGTTAAAGATTATTATTTATATTTGTTAACTTATTTGAAGTTTATTAAAAATTATACAGTTTATGTTTTTCCTACACTTTTCATATTGGTAGTGTGGACAGACATATCTAACTCTATGCTCATACATTCGATATAATCTCTGCATATTTCTAGGAGTACATTGAATGCATGGTTGGGCATGATAAACGACAGTACTGTCTTTATTCCGTTGATTACCTATGAAATGTGTTAAATTTACTTTACTATTAGCTTTTCATCAATCGTTTGGTTTTAAATTATGTAACATGTTAATTCAGACACTTCTTAATTACTACTCAAACTATACTTTTAAATTCATAATTAATTTTTATAAAGTAGTATACTATATCTTATTGTGTTTAAAAAATATATTAATTGTATTTACATAGTATATCCCACAAAGAGGCTATAATTTAATTTGCTGAGGGCATTTTATTTATAATGTATTTCAACGGAAATATACACAAAAAATATATGTGTTATTTTTGTTGTTTGGAAACAAAATGGTAACTATAAGCTATAAATAATAAGCTAAAGATTTTACAAATTTTAAGATTACCTAAATTGTACGGTATTTTTGTGTAATTTATTCTTATTTAATCGGCTGTTAACAATTCAATGGATTGTTGAAAAACTATTGAAAATTATAAGCACATTGAATTTTTGCGAGTTTACATTACATTATTTTCCTAAAGTCTCACTTTATTCAGATAAGCAGAAAGTTTAATGTTGAGCAAGGACTATCAATCAGGAAGATTTAGAAGGAATAAAATGTTTTAAATTTAATATCAAACTGTTGATCCACGTTTCATCTAATCAATTGCAAAACGGAAGATCTATTTTTATTTGAAATAAGCAGCGTAAATACAAACGGCTTCCTTTTGAGAAAATCAAAAACCTATGTATTTTTTTACTACAGTATTCAGGTGAATCAAAACCTCTTTTAAAAAAAGTGATTTTTTTTTTATAGTGAAATACGAAATTCTTCTATATCTCGTAAATTGAATTTTAAAACATTTGACAAACCATGTATATTCGTAGTCTCTTTGAAGTGATCCACAAAGACAAATCGATGAATCTAAATAACATCTGCATATTATGTTTTCAAATGAGACTAATTTTTACTACAAGTGGGTGTAATTCTTATTACTACGACACAAAAAAAAACTAGCGTGATGTAACGGAAAAAGACTTAAATCGGCAGTGATCAGATTTTGGGCAGTTAATTATGTTTCTTCTCAAAACATTTCCGACACCACTATGAATGGTCATAAAATAAAGTCTTAAAATATGACCTTATCTTTCTATTAATTTAATCAATGAGTTCTGTTGTTTTTCAGCAAGATGTTTCTACACTAAAAAGTCAGGTCTCTAGAGTCAGGACACTAGCGCCCAATTTCGATAGTTTGGTACTTCTTTTTGTGAAGCTATTTGAAAAAAAAATAATACAATCTACTTGTTACAATTACAAAATTATTTTTAATTTTACCACTCGTTATTTAAACCACTCATTGTTCAAATTATTTAAGTCACTCAATTGTTTTCAATGGTAGTTGTTTTACTCTAAATAAATTGCATAAAATGAACTAAAAATGTTTCGTAATTTTATAAAGCTACTATTTTTGTGTCCATGTAACAAAAAATGGCTGATATTTGTTTTGTGCACTTTTCATTTCTCCCTTGGTGCTCCTACGAAGTTTCATGCAAATCGGTTGGTAAATAAATTACTAAACCAAATTAAATATTACATCCAAAATATGAACGGAGTGGTTGTTAAATATTTGAAACTTGATTGAAAAACGAAACCTATATGTTACACAGTTATAAAAGAATAATCTACGACTGGGGGCCATTTCAATTAAATTGATGCGATTGTCGACAAATTAGATTTATTCTGTCTCTAGGTGCAGCGAAAATCCAATGAAAAAAATCAAATTCGATATGTCAAAATCAGAGAGTAAACCATTCGATTTAATCTGATTTGAGGATGCTACGCTTAGTCGTGGGTAGTGATTTTCATTAAATAACAATGATTTTCGTTAGAGTGTAAAGAAACATTCATTTTGTGTATTTGTAAATATGTTTTTACAGTATATTAACAACTATAAATATATTTCTCCTTTTGTGTGACAAATGGAGACCTTAGACATTTGTTTTGCAACTAGAATTCGCTACTACCTTGCGATCTGTGTCACAGTAATTATTTTTAGCCCCACAGCTCTAAAGGAAATACAAAACGAGAGTGTGCAGTTTCTTTTTATAAATTGTATATTTATGATTTTTTTTATTTAAGTTATGTTTTTTTAATGATTCACTTCAATTTTTACTCGTAAAATCGATTCGTTTGACTAACCCCTCCCTATATTTTTTAAAGTATTCATTAGATAAACAGTTATGTTGAAAGTTATGTAGTTAGCAAAACTAAGTCGAAATTTGCTTTCATTACGAAATTAGAATATAAACTTTACTACATATAATCTTTATAATTCCATTGGATTGTGCAGTCAAAAAGCAATCCCACTCTTCTATTTTCATGCAATTCCTGCTTAAAATCTCTGACACAGTATTTCCATTGAAAATGTGTAATAAACCACATATCTTGGCCAGAACGCAAGAATAGGTTTTCAGTGCAATTTTCTTCTAAACCTCCAAATTGAAAGATGATAATAAGTTCTTTCAAAGGGGGGCGGTGAGCTTTTGGTACTTACACCTCCAGACAGACTTGCAGAGAGGATAGGAATGTGAAGTCACAAAGGGTGGGTTTAACTCAAAACAAAGCAGAACCAACTTAAGGACATTCGGGGTTTTTGATTTGCTAACACGAGTAATCAACCGTCAAGTGTCCGGATTCTTTGCGATTTTTCCCACAAAAGACTGGATAAAAGACTGATACGTTACTCCAGCACTTTATACTTCTGGCATTCAGAAAAAAGTCACTGCGATATACCCCGTCAGTCATGACCAGAATCTGACGCATTTACTGCACAGCCCGGTTTACGTACAGTATAAAAAATGTTCAGTTTCCTCCAACTTTAAATTTTAGGTTAAGCGTTATGATATATAGACATGCAAAATACACCCGTTGTGGATTTGATTATAAATTTACCGTTGTTATTTAAAGGGTGGATAGTTATTACAAACAATAAAATCATGGTAGTGTTGATTAAGCATTCAAAATGTAAACCACTTCTTTTTGTATTATGTTATTACATTCGAAAAGGGACTTTAATCTATTTTACTGAAGTATGAAACAATGTTTAACCAACCGTAGAATTTTCCCACTTGCTAAACTTCACAACACTAAAGTTATGCAAAGCCGCTCCCATGACTCGAAAAATATTGTGAACTTTACTTGATTGTTATATAACTTCTAAAGTTCGGATCAGAAAAGTTAAACTTTCCTTAGCAAAGTCAATTGTTGACACATGAAGTGGTTTAAGTGATTAAATTTGAAACTGTGCTCATATTTATTTAAATTCATAATTGTATATGGTTCAAATAATTCTTAGAAACAATTAATTAAAATCATATATATATATATATATATATATATATTATTAAATATAAATTTTTAAGGATATATTTTTAAAATAGGACACGCTGTTTGACTCATTTTCATTCAAAATAAATGTTTTTTTAGTTCTTTGAATCAACACATATTTTCATAATACAACGAATTTCCCTTTGCAATTCTAAAAATAACAGATATTATTAAATTATCATATATTAAAATATGTGAAATATGTATAAAATAATGTGAATTAAAATTCGCATTTAAGTTTACAACATTTGAGCCATTCCTTGTTTAAGTGGTCAACGTACTCTATTAATGTGTGAGATGTACCAGGTTGAATCTCAGTGGTGGCTCAAAAGTTACGGTGTTACCCAACATTGTGTGATAAAGCGGAGCCAGAAAATTACCCACGATAACCTTGCCTATTTGACCGAAAATCCGTCTACAAGCCTAAACCGCTTAGGGGCTCTTACAACACTGTATTATTATTATAAATTATAAGATAAGATTTTCAAATAAGTTAAGATTTTCAATTTAAAAAAACTCTGTTTCAATATGTCGTAGTTTTGCTACTAATTTTTACATCATCAATTGTTTAAAATGTTTTAAAAAAATTATACGTTTGCAAAACTTTTATAAATGTAAAATATGAACTTTAAAAATTTATTTAATAAATATATTATCGGGTAATTAAAAAAAATTATAAAGTTGACCTGGGGAAGAAATGAAAAGTGGGGTGCGATTTTATCTAATTCTAGTTACGAAAATTAGAATTATGTGCTTACAATCGATTACCTGACTTAAAACTATTTATCTGGTCTAGCTTTTCACAGACAGTTGTGCCACAACTGCTTGCAATTTCATTACATCGACACAGCATAGACATGTTAGAAGAAATAAATTGTATTTAAAAAATATATCAATCTAAGACAATATCCAAAAGTAAAACATGAAGACCATAAATGAACGAAAGTAGACGAAAATGGAACAAGAGTTCTTTAAACTTGTAATTGCAACTGAATTTTGTATAGGTGCCATTCCCCAAGGAACTTCTCGCTATGCTCCAACATATGTCAACTTTGTAAATCTAAAGTGTATTTGAACATGGTTGGAAAGTTTTAAACAAACATTCTGTTCTAAAACAGTTTCTTTTCTTGAGTGTTCAATTACTGAATGTAATCAGTTAACTAACAGGAATTCATGTTGACACACTCTTGATAATACTAAAACTACTGGGAATTCTTAAAATTACCTCAATTATACTTACATAATAAATTGTTTGCTAATATAGCACAAACTGTTATACTTATAAATAAATTCACAGAAACGCAAAATAAAATTATGGTTTTAAAGTTATTTGATGATGATAGATTTTTCATGTTATTAATTATTTAATCTGACAGTTTCCATCATTTGTAAATATAAAAAATTCCTTCCGTTAATAAATGATAAACCTAGACCATGAAAAACACCAACGTAGTCTCGTACCCTAGGGACACGTGGAAATTAAAACTAAACGGTCAGGGCGCCTTCTTATGTTACTAAATTTAATTTAGGTTTTTGCTTGGATATGTTAGAATTTTTTACTTTTTGTGAGTGTTAATTTATACTCTCTCTCGAAACGTCATGTATTACATTTTATACATACACAAATGATGATTAAAACATACAAAATAAACTGTTATTGTTCTTTTTACTCAGTAGAAGCTATGAGTGCGCCTATCCTTTTCATCTAACACGTTATTCGTTCTCAAATTTTACTTGAACTACCAAAATAGACAGACCAATATTTTAAGGCTCGGAGGAGGGGGAGGGGATATACTGTATAATATCCAGCGTTTGCTTGACTGGGCGTTCAAATATGCAGATCAGCTGATGTAAAAAATAAGATACTTCAGCATAATGTAGATCCTAGATGAAAAGGTTGTGCATAAAAAATGTTTCAAACGGCAGCCACTTTGAATATTTGGAGACAGTTTCTCATCCATATTCAACGAATAATACAACACAATTTGTTTAAATTTGACTAAAATTTCAACTGTTAGGGCTAATTCGAGACTTTTTCTAATTTTTGTGCTAAGTTGTTTAGATTTTTTTTTTAATTGTTTAGTTTTAACATTTAAAAATGCATAGTCATATTAAAATATACAGGTTTAAACCATTTAAAATACATACTTAAACATAGATATGTTTCAATCCAAAAAAAATTATTTGTTATTCTTAATAATAAAAAGTCTATGGGGTTTTTTTTTAGAAATATTGCAAATTGTATAGAATGTTAACTAAAAAAACTGCAATTATAGTTTTGGCAATGTTTTGCAAAACATTTACATTTAAAGTATCAAAACTATGCATATTACTTCAGAATACATACTTAAACATTAAATTAGTATGATTTTTTTTTTTAAAGTCACAAAAATCCCAAAACTACAAGTTATGCACTAGCACATTAACGTTAGCAAGTTTAATAAACTCTTACGTACATTTCGGTAACATAGCTGCCATCTTCAGAGGGGTATAAACCAATACTAAACTAATTGTGACAGTAAGACGACTTATTAACAGTTAAGTGTACATAACGTTCCACTACCGCCACATTGGTTAGACCGGTTTCTACGCCTACCTGGAAAGTCTTTCATTAAAAACGGAAATCTGTAAGTTTCACATGATGTAGCAGTATAATAGCAACCTAAGAAATAAAACATTAATAAGAGTAAGACAATATCCAAAGGAAACATCACGACAGTAAAGATGCACAAAAATAAGAAGGAACAGTTCTTTCAACTTCTAATTGCAACTGAATTTTTTATACTGTTCCCCAATGACATTGGTTTTAACTTTAACTCCTCACTATGCTCCAACATCTGTCAACTTCAAAACCTAAATTGTGTTTGAACAAAGTTGGAAACTTTCAAACAAACATTCTGTCGCGAAATTGTCTTGAATGATCAATTACTGAATATAAACATCGTGTTGATGTATGTCTCTTGATAATACTAAGCGTTATAGATTCTTACGATTACCGATATCATACTTACGTAATAACTCAAAATATTATCACAAACTTGTATATTTGTATAAACTCACAGACGCTCAAAATAAAATTTTCAGAAATTTTGCACTCGATAGAGCAGAACAGTACAGAGTTCCAAAATTGCTCCTCTATTCCCATTCATCTAAATAATTATTTCTCGTCTAATTTTACAGGAGCTACCAGAATAGAGAGACAAATATTTTGTAAGCTAGGGGTTGGATGTAGTCAAAACATTCGGCATGCAGATGATACACCAAGTTTTTAGAACATGAAATTAGTTTACTGTTTTTTATATATCCTGCGTTTTCTAGAATTGGGCATTTTAAATGAGTAATAAATTGATATTCGAAAATGTAAGTTATTTGATATTTCGTCCAAGGCTAACCACCGTTTATTTGTATTGGTCCTCCCCTCCACCTTACCTCCCCTCCACCTTACCTACCCTCCACCTTACCTCCCCTCCACCTTACCATTATGAATTTGTTTGTCAGTTATTTATAAAAAGGAAAGTATGTGTAACAAAGTAAATGACTTACGACTGTAAAATATTGTCTCTATTGAACCTGTACTCTAGCTTTTAACAATTTTCTTGTTTTAAATTTGAGTTTTTGTATTTATTCAGAAATCTAAATTCGTGAAATTACATTAAAAGTTGTTTTTAAACATAATTCAGATAAGCTAATCTAACTTTGTTTTCATAACTTCGTTTTGAGTTCTGCTGACAGCTTTTATTTGAAAACTTTGATGGTAACAAGTTTTGGATTTAATGAATACGAGGATGATGCGTCTTGAATTTATAATAAATCTCATTTCATTTTCAATGATGGATCGAAAAAACACAAGGTTCAAAGGTCAAAAGGAATGAACTTTGAAAGTTTTAAAACAGAAAATATTGATTGCATAATAGTTCAGCGTTTTTATTTTTCCATGAAAGCATTGTCACGAAAAAACTTCTGTGTTCGATTTTTCTATTAATATTTACCTTGGTGGTACCTGCGAGAGCCCACAAAAGCCGTAAAACGTTATGCCCTTGTTGTTTAAAGACAAAAACTCTTATTTTAGCTTTGTACAAAAATATGAAGAAAAGAAGGTAACATAATGACCACTTGCACTTGAATACTCTAATCACATCGCGTTCTGAAGAACACGCAGTTTTGACAATCTTTCTTAGGTTATAGTTTCAGATTCCAACATGACTTTAGTCTTCTAGGATATGTTGGTTTTTCACTTTTTTAAGCTCTACGTTTATCACTTAATAACAGGGGTTGATTTATAATCTAAAAACGTCATGTATTAGTTCTTAAAACACAAATAATGACACGAACTTTAGCTTATTTCATTAAGATACACAGTTTAAACCATCTAAAAAATAAACTCATCCATATTTGTGATTCACACTCCAATAAGGAAAGGGCATTGCATTAAGGAAAGTACTTTGTGCGAAAAAAAGAAGTGTATATGAAAATCCAACAAGGAAAGTAGTAAAAATGTCAAAATTGATTTAACATTCGATGGCCTGAAATTGACAGCAGGAAGTGATTTTTCGAATTTCGTATGACGTTAGATTGTTACATATTTTTTGATTTTTAACTGAATAAAATTCTTCCATACGGATTATTTTATTTTACGTGTATTTTAATACGTAAATAATATTTCATTACGATATATTATAAAGATTGTGACTAATATATTTAAATGGAATTTATGGAAATACTGTCAGCGAAATTTAATAAAATCGTTTGAGTCTATCAGCAAATATTAAATGTGTGTTTCATCTAACAACACACATTTTTTAACTTAACAATTATAATTTAGGTGTATAATTAAGAACTAAAAACCTTAGTTACAAATTTTGTAGAAAATAGTTTGTGATACATTAAAGCAGTCAGTCATTTTTATATAGAATAAACTCTTGTATGGACTCAGAAAGATACATGATGGGTACATCCATTAAAATCGAAACAAACCAAATCTAATCGTCACCACAAATGTCAGTTCTGTAGTTGTGAGTTAAAAAGTGAAAATGAACCACGAACACCGTCTTTGAACAAATAATATTACATCCATCAAGGACGCTTGGTTTTCGCTTATGCCATCCTCCAACTTGATTAAAATCGACCTTTGAACAACGTAAGTCGAAATTCATCCCCCCCCATTATTATTTGTGAACCGTAATTAGTTTTTATTTGCTATTTTTTTACATCTCTTTGACATTGACAGCACGAAGATTTTTACTAATTTTGAATTAAATTGTTACATATTGTTAACCTTTTAAGTGATTAAAATAATTTCAAAAGGATTATTTTAGATTGTACATTTTAATACATAAACTAGGATCTTGGTTAATACTATTAGCATAGTTTTAATAATATCGTTTGAGCCGCTTATCAGCAAATCATAAATTTTTGATTCTTCTAAACTACACATACAGGAATTTTATTATAAGATCAATTGTAATTTAGGGTCGTCATTAGAAACCAAAAACGCTTAATTACTAATTTTAACAAAATCTGTTAAACGGTTTCTGACTGATCAATGCGGTCAGATTTTTATGAAAATAGAATCTATTTTGGGGAATTAAAATCAAAGCATAATTTCATTTCCCAATCGCTATTATTATTTTTATTAAATGAAATAAACGTTTAAAATATTTGTAAGTTATCCATTGAGCCTCAAATTTTCACTTTTAATTCTTTAGTAGAATGCTTAAATAAGAGTTCTGTGTCACAACAGCCCATAGACTCCATTTCGTTCGGCTAAGATATTATCAGCACGTTGTTTTCCCTTCGATGTAATTCCAGCCTTCACAACCAGAATTCGTAAAAATAGTAGTTTCTCACTTTTCCTTTTTTCGGGGTTAACACCGTAACTTTTATCTCCCACGTGGATTGAACCCAATACCACACTAACCAAAAAACCCACTAGAAAAAAAACGAAGGCTCTGAAATGTGAATTAACATATCCTAAGTTATACTAAAAAATATAGTTTACGTAAAAGAATATAACAGTTATGTAAAAGACAAAAAAAAAAAAAAAAAAAAAAAAAAAAACATTTTTATTTATAAAATATACTTTTGAACTCGTAGTATGGTAAAATTTAAGTAAATAACTTAACTTAATATTTTCCTTGAAAGCATAAATGTGTTTGATTTTATAACCTAAATCTACACCCACATATAAAACATACTGATCGTTTTTATTTCTCCCATACAAGAATTTTATATTATAAAGTGCTATCGGAAAGTCACCTTCCACTTGACATCTACAACAAAATATATTGAAAAAATACAGATTTGTTTGGTGATTAGAAATTTACATGTTAGAGAACATTTTTAACATTTTTTATATTGTTTTGTAATTTTTACGATAAAACAATGTAGGTATTGTGAATGCATTTTTTATCAAATTGGTATTTTTAATTAATTTTAATTTAATCCGTATACAAAATATAGGATACGTTTAGTGTCCGTAAATAATCTATCTTTGTCCTTTCTGATCATCACTTCTCATGGCCTTGGAAACGGAAAATTTGATTTTCTGTGCCGTCCGTCCTTCGGTCATCGTCTATGTTGTCGTTCTTGTCAGTGGCATCGTTGTATTAGTTATCTATGTCCTTAGGCACAATAGCGGTCACAATTAGGATAGGTAGGCCTACATAGGTGGTCAGTAATGTGTAAAATTCATAAACATCCAATTACAAATGTCTTTTAATGGTATGTCTTTATGATGATAAATAACGAAGTTATTGTCAAAAATTTAATTACCAACCCTAACCACCAAGAAAGTGTGATGTCGGTAAACTTACAAGATCTGACAGGAGTGGAGTCTCCTTCACATATGTAAAGCTTTGATGACTAACAAAACTAAGACATTGACACGAACTAAGCAAGTGAAGGCTTTTAATATACACACATCAAGAAGCCCAGTTAAAGGATACCGACCTCAAGAAATTAGTGATATACATTACAATGTTCAGAAAACCTGTTTAACAACTGATTTAAACAATCTTTCTCTACTGGATAAGACCCAATACAATTTAGCATTTCCTACAAAGCCCAACACACTAACTTTCTAGGATTACATTTAGAAGATATGCTTATATTGTATGATTGAACTGAGTAAATACCATAGTGGTTTCATCAACTCGTTTTAATGTGCATTGACAATATTTGTCAACAACTCTGAAAGTCTGAGAGTATATTTTAATTAATTTTGTGAAAAAATTAATATTTACTGCGAATAATGAAATTGGCGTCTACACTCTCAGACAGCGTATTTTCGTGAGAACAAACATGAGGTCCCGTTAAGGGATTATAAACTTTTAACGAATAAAGTTGGATTGTAGATATTGTAAACTGACACACACACAAAAAATAACTAAAATAATAAATACAGAAATATTATTAAACGATATTTATTAATTCAGCGCTTATTGAGTTTCTGATTTTAACGGAATAAGTTTTTTTTTTTTTTTTTTTTTATTTACAACTACAACTAAGTTTTTATGACCTTATCTAGTAGTATTCATTTCAATATAATAACGTTAAACAAAACAATCTATTCCACTGAATAAACGATCACATTACCAGGTCCAAAGGCTTTCTTCGTTTAAGCCTCCTCACAACATCACTACTATTTAGTTCTAGCATCTCGGAGTTGACATGACTCCATAGTCTCCTAGCGTGTCTAACTGCAGTAGTCCTGATTACTTCTTCGACAGTTTCCATACGAAGATCTCTATGGATATTATCATTCCTGATGTACCATGGAGCACCAATAGCTGCTCGCAAAACCTTATTCTGGAATGTTTGTATAGCTTGAATGTTGGTCTTTTTAGTGCAACCCCACAACTGTATCCCGTATGTCCACACAGGTCTCAGAATTTGCTTATACAACAATAGCTTATTGCAGGTATCTAATTCGGATCTTCGGCCAAGTAGCCAATACATTTTCCTATATTTAAGGTCAAGCTCCAATTTCTTTTTTTTTATATGTGTCTTCCAATTTAGTCTAGTATCCAATATCATACCAAGATACTTTACTTCATTTCGACATGGTACTATCCTAGAATTAAGAAAAATAGGCATTGAATTGATTTTTTTATTTGTAAAATTAACTTGAGTTGACTTAGTCTCATTCAATTTCATGCGCCATTTCTTCGTCCAAGCACTAACCCTGTCTACGGTATCTTGTAGTTTCATGGTTGATTCCTCTATTGTATCCGCTGATGCCATAATACATGTATCATCGGCGAAAGTAGCTGTTGTTGTTTCCTTCCCCTGTGGTAAGTCCCTTGTGAAGAGCAAGTACAGGGTAGGTCCAAGGACACTTCCCTGAGGTACTCCTGCAGAGATCTCTTTAAATTCCGAGTATTCGTTTCCATGTTTAACCCTAAAGAGTCTGTCTGTCAGATACGATGTCAAGATCTTGGACACCCAAATTGGGAAGTCTTTTTGGAGTTTGTATATCAAACCCTCATGCCACACCTTATCGAAGGCTTGTGATACATCGAGGAAGACACTTGAGCATATTTTCCTGTTTTCCAATGCAGCCTCAATAATATTTGTTATTCTATGTATCTGGTCAATTGTAGAATTTTTATTCCTGAAACCAAACTGGTGATTAGGAATCAATCCTTTTTCCTCTATTATTGGTTGTAGACGTTTAAGCAGCAATTTTTCAAATATCTTAGATATTATTGGCAATAACGAAATAGGCCTGTAAGAGCTCTTATCGGTTGGGTCTTTACCATCCTTATGAATCATAATAACCTCGGCTACTTTCCATTGCCTTGGTACATATTGTAACCTGAAAGAAGCATTTATAAGAAACAGCAATTTAAGAGTAGCTGTTTTCGGTAGTTGTTTTAATACTTGTCCCGTAATTATGTCATATCCAGGAGCCTTTTTAATATTTAATTTCGAGATAACTTCACTAAGTTCTTTTAAGGATGCAGGCTTAATTGTTATTTCGTCATTTCTGTGATCATATACAAAATTCAAATCAACACCTTGATTCGGGAATGGCTGAAAAGTTTCTTCCAAATACTTCGCAAATATTTCCGATTTTTCTCTGTCATTTCTAGCCCATTCGTTGTTACATCTTCTTAAGGGGGGTGTTTGTCTCATGGGTCTCTTGACACTTTTTGCAGCTTTCCATAGAGAATAGTCTGTATCTTTCTCTGCTGTCAAGCCTTGAAGATAAGTAGAAATAGAAACATTTTTAGCATCCCGAATCTTTTCTTTTAGCCTGTTACTGAGTCTATTTAATAAATTTTTATCCTCAGGAGAGCGACTTAGTTGCCACTTTTTTCTGGCTTTTCTCTTTTCAATTACCATCTCACGTATGTCCATTGGCAGGTTACCCGTGTTATGTCTAATCTCATCGTATTGAGGTGTATTTTCCCATGCCGATCTATGCACACTTCTGATGAACTGGTCTACTTCATCTTCCAGCTGATCAGGTGTTTGAAGTGGTACTTTAAGATTTAAGAGACTCTCAAGCCTCGTTCTAAACCCATACCACTTTGTTTTGTTAGTACATAATCTAGGAGGTACTTCATTATAGATAACAGTTTGACTCAGGTTCAAGATTACAGGTGTGTGGTCTGAGGACAGATCGTTGCAATCAGTGACCTTTAGATAGTTCCTGGACAGCCCTTTTATGGCGAAGAAATCTAAAATGTCTGGTGTTTTATTCATGTCTGATGGCCAGTAAGATGGACTACCTGATGAATAAAAGTTGCATTTCACCTCCATTCCAGCATCATACAACATTCTCCCCTTTGGATTGACTGCTCTTGAACCCCAATAGGAATGCTTCGCATTAAAGTCTCCTCCCACGATGAAATTATTGCCAAGTGATCCAAAAAGATCCACAAAGTCCTGTCTCTGAAGGTTATGTCGTGGTGGGCAGTATATAGCTGCTACTTTGAATATTTTACTATTTGTTGTTATACTAATACTTGTAACTTGCATTGATTCAGCCTGAATTCCAGCAGCTTCTGTATGTTTAATAGAGTTTTTAATTATTATAGCTGACCCACCTCTGGACTTGTTAGATGGATGAGTCATGTGATAAATTTTATAGCCATGAAGTCTGCAGTAAGACTGATTTGTAAAATGAGTTTCAGAAATTAAACAAATATCAATGTTTTCATTTATCAGAAAAACTTCTAGTTCCTGAAGTTTGCTTAGGAGCCCATTAGCATTCCAAGTGGCTATTTTCAGATTGAAATTTATTTTTCCCTCACCTTGAGTAAGCTTACATTACTTTCTAATGTCCTTATTCTATCAGAAATTGTTTTGTTTAGTGCAGTTTGTTCATCAAGCCTACTAAGTATTAGTGCGAGAGTTTCACCTATTGGCGGGATTGAATAGTTTTCATTAGTACTTTGACAAGTTTCAGCATATGATCTCCTACCCGAAGTGGTTGTTTTGTCTTGACTAATAATTTCAACTGGTGTTTGGACGTTAAATTTAGTTGTTTGTTGGGTTCTTTTAATTTGTGATTTCTGTATTGCATTTCGCCGTTTTTGAAGCTCCGTTGCTACTTCACAGCCTCTATAATTAGCTGGATGATCCCCCTTGCAATTAATGCAGATTGGGGCTGATAGTCTACTCAAGTGACATTCTTTAGTTAAATGTTTACCTGCACATTTAACACAGCATGGTTCTTTCTGGCAATAGGCTTGAGTGTGATTAAAGCCTTGGCACCGTTTGCACTGGGGTATTCTCCTAGTATTTCTCCTCAGTGGTTCGATTTTAACAACCATGCTAAGTACTGAACGGATTTCAAATATTTTTTTCACGCTTTCTTGGTTACCAAAGGTTAACATAAACAAGGGAAGACCTCGCCTAACCACAACTTGTTCACCTTTTTTATTTTCCTCTTTTTCGCTCCTAAGTATATTTACTGCGTCAAGAATATTATATCCTTTACTTTGTAAATCTTCAAGGATATCTTCTTTTAGGCATGAAGGATGCAGACCTCTTAACATTACTCGTATAGGTCTATCATTTTTGTTTTCGTAGCTATACCACTGGATTTTGTCTTCATTTAGTTTATTTGCTAATTTCCTGTAGCTTTCTGGATCTGGAGCATTTACTTTTAATATATCATTGTTAAGCGTGGTAACCTTAAACTGCTTATCAGATAACACCTTCAAATCCAAATGAAGTTTATTATAGTCTGTTATGCCACACACATTAATTGGAGGGGGCATATACTCTCTTTTTTTAAACTCTTTCTGTCCATCCAGACACTTGTTTTGATTACTTTGATCAACTTCTGGTGAAGAATCAGCTTTCCTCTTTTTGCTGGTCTTCCTGCTACTCTTTTTAAGAACCCAGTCAGTTTCCCTAGCTAATTCTTCCTCATCAGTATGATAATCAGTAGTATCTTTCTGACAGATGCTTTCAGTTAAGAGATTAGCTTTGATATTTCGGTCTTTCCTAAAACTCTCATTTTCCTTTTTTAATTTCATCATATCCTGTCTTAATTGTTTAACGATTAGTTCAAGGTGTTCAAGCTTTTTTCTAAGATCTTTATTTTCCTTCACCAAGCCAGTATCAGATTCTTTATCTACACTCCCCGATGTTTTTGGAGATCTATTTATTAGTATACTTTTTCTAAAAGGATTTTCATTAAGCAATAGTTGGTCCCCCCCAGAATCCATGGGACCGACCTCCTCAGAGGGTGGATTTTCCAGTTGTCCTGGGCTGCCACCTGGGGTATTACAGTCCTTACGTTTTTGTTCCATTGCTCATGAAGTCTTCGCCGTAACCCTGGCAAGGGGCCCTCACAAGGTACTATCAGCCGGAGCCAGCTGAACCAAGGTTTTTTAGAGAGGTGTTACTCCTCTATCACTCCTCCTTCCTCATCGCAATGAGGCCCCGGGCTTGTGACCGGCACAGCGGAGTTAAACGGAATAAGTGTAAATTGTTATTAATATTTAGACACAGTTTAGGCGATTTTTAGTTTTATTTAGTTTATTAGCATTAATGAATAACTAAAATATTGTTGAGGAATTTATAATAAAAGTTGTTTTAAATATAAAACTTTTAAAAGTACAAATTTATTTTATTTGTTAAGAATACAAAATAAGAGTAACTTTAATAAAAAGGAGAATACAACAATAAAATAACAAACAAACATTAGTAACACAAACTACAAAAGAAATGTGACTTACGTTGAAAAACACTTATATAATATAAGCGAAGAAAGTTAACCTTCTATTGAAATATATACCTTATTTCTGAAAAACGGGTATCATGTTTCTTTGACTGACAATAACAAAACTAACATTTTTGATGATGAATAATTTTAGATTTCTTTTATTTAGTTTTGGGAGTGAGGGAATTAGAGAGGTTGTTCAATATTTTTTTTACCTTTTATTTATTAAATTACAGAAAATATATTGAAAAATATTCCTCCTCTGAAATTCCCCCAAGACTGATTTTCTTTCTTGAGTATTTTTGCGTCCTGATACGTTACCTGTCTATAAAAAATTCCATTTATTATTCAACACTTTTGATATTTTTCCAGGGAATAATTTATTTATAAGAAAATAACCAACAATCCTTACAATCCTTACTACTTATCTCGTTGAACTGTAACGTAGTTCCAGTCATTATATTAAACTTGGATATTAATAACAGCTTTATATATGTTATTTAGATCTAGTGCTATCTCCATTTTATTCTTACCGAAGGTTATATTTTTAACATCGTCCAACAGGTTGACGCTTTAGCTATATTGCTTGTCACTTTATATTTTCCCACCGCAATGTTCATTCTTCCGGAAAACACACTTGCTCTAATCATGTGTGAAATACTCTACTGCGACAATCACTATATATTATTACTTATTTATTACTTATTTATTTCAAATTCACAGGATATTAACCAGAGAAAGTACAAAAAAAGACGTTAGGAAATAAAAAATCTACGTTGGAAGTGATTTTCTTTTAAGAACCAATAGAAAAAGTTCACCTAAAATGTTGTTGTTAAAATTCGATTTGTTTTTAGATTGGAAAATTTTATAAGAATAAATTAGCAGAATTGTGCTCCTTTAAAAATCTCTTAAGTGGTGAGAGTTTTAAAAGGTTCTGCAAATTGTCTTAAACAAAAGTTCAATCAATTTCTTCTTCGACTTCTTCTTCTTCTTCTTCTTCTTTTTCTTCTTCTTCTTCTTCTCCCGTCTTCCTACTCCTCCTCCATTTTCTTCTGTTTTTTCTTCTTTTCGTCTTATTCTTTCATTTGAATGTTTCAAAAATTAATAACACCTTTTGAACATTCAGAGCTTATGGTTGTCGTACTTTTTTTCTGCCCCTAATGAAGGACCAATAAAAATAAAACCTCAATTATTATTAACTTTTTCATTAATGTGAACTTTTTATTTAATCGTCAGTTCAAGAAGAAGTTTCGGATAAATGTCAGGTGTTTGAAGTTTTATTTTAATGCAATAAATGAATAAAATGTGTGTTCGGAAAATAATTACCGTTTTCGAATATGGCCACACCGATTATCTCAACGCGCATGCGTGCTCAACTTCTTCACATATTATCTCAACCATTACGGAGAACCAGTTGTTTATGGTTTGTTTATTGCTATTATAATATTTAAAAACATTAAATGTTTTAATGCATGAAACCCGTAAATATTCATCACCAACTTAGTGAGGTTTACGATAGTTTATCAAAAGGGAATTTAGTACAATTCGTAAACGAAAAACTTCCAGAGATCTGACGGTTCACCGATACCTATGCAAATTTGCGTCACGTTGTTTACATTTTAGAAAGTTATGCTCAATTTGGATGCCTACCGGAAGAGCACAAAAATAAGAGGCTTGCTAGTCGTCACTTTTTTCACGGCATTCAAACGGATTATTATTTCTTTAAAATCACATTTTCACTGGGCGTCTCTTTATGATGGAATCAAATTAAAAATCCATCGAATGGATGTACATCAAAATTACGAAAAAGCAGAATTTAATCAAACAATTGAACTAGGAAGTTAATGCACAGTTTTTGGAGACAGTGAGGAAGTTTTTCTTGTTTATCTCTATTACTTTGAACTTTTAAGTATACAATCTAAAATAATAATACTTAGTGTTTCTTCAAGATAAAGCTCGGCAACATACAACTGCTCAAATACAACAACTCATCAATTCTTTTGAAGCGGTTCCATCCCTCACCGGTTCACTATAATGAGTACGGGCTTGGCAATACCGAAGGACGCTAACTGGATATAAACTTTTTTATATAGCCTTGGGTGTAAATTCCTCTCTTCCAGCTTTCCTTTCTTGACCAACTCTTGTTCTTTTCCAACTCTAACGCTATAAGATTATTTTAGGACAATAGGTTTTATTTTCTACCTTTTTGTACAAGACGATAATGAACTAGAGGTATTGCGGGGGAATGAAGTTGTTCCTAGTCAGTCACTGCTATGTCGACGAAAACAATGTTAAAAAATCTGTACACCATCAGTTGTTTTCAAAGGCTGTAACATTTTACGATGGAGGTATTCGAAAATTTGTTTCACAGTACGACAAATATTAAAACACTTATATATATATTTAAAGGTTATAGGTGAAAATTATGTGAGAAATATACTAAGATATAGCCTTTCATTTAATAATAAATTTTAGTTAAATTTTAATATCATTTCTTTATAATTTAAACAGTACGTGTTTTTCCGAATAAGCCTCATATAACAATCAATATTTTTGATTAATGTCTTCATTAATTGATTGTTTGTGAGCAATATTTTAAACTTGTAAATTCAGTTTTCCTCGGAGGCTCACCCATTATACTGAGTATTGATATGGTAAACCCAAGGGATCCTGGCTGAATCTACATCTGTATTCATGAAGTCATGAGTTAGATCCCTTTCTTTCATCTTTCCTGTCAGGTTTCTCTAGACAAACTCTTGTTCTCTTCCGAAACTGAAACTATTAATTTATTCAAGGGCTAATGTCTTCACTTTATATTCTTTCCTTTCCTTTTTTTTTATCAAGCAACGATGAACGAGAAGTCTTTCGTAATTAACCAACAAGAAAAATATAAATTCAATTTTATTGCAACTTAACAAACCATAAATTCATTATAGGGGTTGTAATAATAATTATTATTATATATTATAGACTGTAATACATTTCCAATCCAAAACATTTTACATGAGTAAATTCTACAAACTTTACAACAATTCCCAATAGTGTGTTACGTGTAAATCTGAAATTATCTACTCGCAATGTGTGAAATAAAATATTTTCTCTTGTTATGAGAGACTAGTAACTATTTGGGAAGTATAAATAACAAATAACTCCAGAGAGATTCTAACTCAATTAACGGAAATAACATTTTCCACTCGTATACATCCCACGTCAAATACAACAGTAATAGGCAGCAAGAACAAGTTTCGTTAATTTAATAACAACGAATTAACTCTTTTCATGATCTTAAAAATACTATAAGGGTTTTAATAAAATATTTTCCAAACCGTTATTATTGTAGTGGTGTGTAGATTCTGTAAAAAAACAAAATTACGTTACGTGGTTGATATTTATGTTTTGAAAAAATAGAATAAAACAATTAAATTGAAAACAAGATACGTGATGTTCATCGAATGATCACGGGAATATTATTCTGTGGTTTATTTTTAATATTGAATAAACTTTGAGCTTGACGGGAGAGAAGGATTTAATAATGAAGAAAAATAAACTAACACAAAATTCTCACACACATACGTTTATTAATCCAACGCGTTTCAACAATACGGTCAACATCTTCAGTTTTCTTTGAGTTACAATATAACATTTATAATCTGATCATTGTAACTCAAAGATCACTGAAGATGGTGACTGAGTCGTTCAAAATGTTTCGTCAATAAATGTTATGTGTGTGAGAATGTAGTTTAATATAGCTTTAATATTATTTGATTTGAGAAAGTGCACAAGTTATTTTAATAGTATTTCAATTTTATGTTAGAATTAGTTGATGTTAAACCGAATATTTAGAGGCACGGTAGATATACTAGCTTCCTAATGTCGGTCTGATTTAACGTGTGGAAGATACAAATTTTGAATGTTTGAAAGATCAACACATAATTGTATTATATTGAAATATTAATGTTTTAAAACAAAATATAAGTTTAAATATAAAAGATAAATTTAAATTCACCCTCTATTCTACTTTTTCCTAAAAAATTTTCTACATTTTTTCCTCCGACAGTTTTTTGCAGGTGATTTTTTAATTCTTTTTAAGATAATATTTTCATTATAGAACCCAAAACACAATCATTAACATATTTAAACATTTCTAGATTAAATCTATTCTAATTTTTGGGGTCAAATTCAAAATTTGGAATATATAAAGCTCAGGTAGTACAAGAATAGGGGTCGCATTCATACTCTAAAACATAAGACGCATCCAGGAGTCAAAATATTGTCAGCTTCCTAAATATTTCTAATTACTTGTACTAAATTAAAAGACAGTTGTATTTTATCAATTTTGAATTTTTGTATAGCGTAATATTTTCCTAATTAGGATTATATAATTAAAAATGTTGTTTTTATAAGGTTAACCCATTATTAATTTATCAAAATCTTTATATATTTTTTAATAAAAATAATTTTTACTTTTTACTTTAATGCATACAATTTGTTACATAATATAAAAATAATGATTTTTTTAAACTGAGTTCTTCTGTTATCCATTTGCTTTAGATCCCTTTCTTTCATCTTTCCTATAAGGGTCGCCACATATTATCTTGACAGATGAATCGGTGCTACTAGCCATTCTGAAACAGCGAACCAGCGCCAGCGGTCCGCGCATTAGGCTATAATACGGCAAAACGGAGTAATCCAGACCGGTGAGCGCGTTGTCGTTTACACGTTCCTAGACATCTTGAAAATAATAATACTACAATGAAACTTATATATGCCTTTTCTGCATGAATTTCCGCATACAACGGTATAAAAATATTTTAATTTTAAAATTATGTGTAATTTTTAATAATGAAAAATATTAGAAAGTTGAAACAAAATGACATGAAAAGTCAGTAAGCGAGAACTTTTTTTTTGTTGTAGAAAAAAACTTCCAGCGAGAAATTTGGAGCAAATTACATGATCTTAAAAATGTATTCGAAAATATTTTTTGATAGAACTTCTAGTTTGCTCAATACTCCGAGGTAAATAACCGATATGTTCAGTTCTACGCGCACCGCAGTATAAAAATTATGAAACCTGATAAAAATGTTTGTAAATCACCCTTATATACGCCATTGAAATTTGAAGCTGATACGTTTAATAGGTATTTAGTAATAATCGTCTGAAGTTGAGAATAACTCAAAAATTGTGACATTAGTTGTGACATTGGAAAACCAATGTTTTTTGGGGAAGTACTCGCACTTTTAGGAAAGCCCTCGCCTAACCCAGCGCATGCCAAACCATCAGTCAAGATCCGTTGCGACTCTTATATCAGGTTTTTCTCGATCAACTTTTCTTCTTATCGAACACTGACATATTAGAGCGTTCAAGGGTTAGAGGTCTTCAATTTATGATTTTATTCTTCTCTTTTTTTTACAGGAGATGATGACTGAAAGGTTGTTGGCCTTTAGACAACAAGGACAAAAATCGAATCACTCAGATCGTATCTGTGCCACGTGACTGATAGGTCTCACATTTGTAACTAAATCATCCTCTATCTCTGCTTGTGTCATTGATTCGTCTCTGGAGAATTTATTTGATGTTCCCTCTCTTCTATTCTACTCACTAGTGAGACACTAGCAGACAAAGTAATGTCACACTTCCAATGTATATGGATTTTTAATTTATGCTATTATTGACAAACACTTAATTCTAGTCCTGTCCCTGTTCAAATAATCTTAATAAAAAAATGTACAAAATACAATCTTGCGTCTTCTTACATTATACAATTTCTGTGCGTTTTATTTAAAACAAAGTAAATAGACGGTATATCAACATTGTACTTTTTCCACTCCCCCTCCCCAGGGGAAATAAAGGAATACTGTTCACTATGCTGAACTAATACATTACCCTTATATTTATGGTCCGTGTTGTTTTCCAATAAGACTGCATTTGCTCAGTCTTGGTTAGAAAAATACGTCAAGCAACAAAGAGTTGAATTAATTAAAGAAAGTTTGTGTTTAAAGTGTTCAAAAATGTATGATACAAAGTCTAATTTTACTCGACTGCATTTTATAAAGATAATGAAGTTTGTATTAATTTAATTATAAACAATGTACCGAGTAAGAAAAAACAAAACACATTAAAATTTTTATTTAAATTAGATTTTTGCGCACAAACCATAATAACTCAATGCAAACAAATAATATTAAACTTTGTTTCATACATTTTTGTACACTCTGTAAATGAACCAGGGGTCACACATTTCTCTAAGTAAACCAGAACCCTATTTCAAAAATATATTCTTTTGTCCAAATTTTCCATTAAAATTTTCAATACAGTATATATTTACAGTTTCATTTAGTAATATTGTAATTTCGTCGTCCATGCAAGTATTCTGTCTTATGCAAGGATTGATAAAGTCTATAAAAGCAATGTATGTGTGGGTTTTAGTTACAAACTATTGCATTAAAACGAGTTATGTTTCACCAGAGAATAGAGTTGTGTTATGTTTTCACGTCTCACCGTACTGTGTAACAGAACAATTAGGACAAATTTTGAATCTTGGATAATCTTTTGCTTAGTCTAAAAGATTTTTGAAAAGAAACAATTCTTTAATCAATGAAAGTCTGGTTAGATGTTGTTTTTTGTAAAGGATTTTTGGTATATCTAAAATTAATCATTTTTTTAATATCTACGATAATACACATTTCATAAAATACCTTCATAAACAAAACACTGTTCTTACTGTAAAACTCTCAGTTCAATGGTTTCCTGAAGTATAAACCTTAGATAACCTGTATTCAGATTATCATTCATTAAAGAATGTTTTCTTTTATATTTTTTATTTTTAACTTTTCTGTGTTATTAATTATACATAGGTTGTATGAAAAGATTGGGAATCCTAAATAACTCAAAGGATGTTACATTCCACACACACACACACACACACACACACACACACACACACACACACACACACACACACACACACACAAAATAACTTATTTCTGAAAAAAATTTCACAACTTAAAATGAGATATCTGATTCTGAACCTAGGGTTAAAATTTAAAGACTATTCCAGTTCAACTTGAAAATTTGAAATGTAACCTACTATTGTGTTTAAATATCTATACATTTTGGAATTCGATAAAATTACGAATTTTTTTTGTTAATGATAATTTGAATTTATCGTTTTGGAATTCGATAACATGCATTTTTTATTGTGTAAAAGTAATCTATAGGATGCATTTTAAGGAAAATTCCAAATTTTAAATAAGAATATGTAAGTAATGAGGTTCAAACGCTGATCCGTTTAGTCAAGACAAGCTCGAACAGTGATCTGGCATTGTGATAAACATAATCTTGGTGACTACATATGACCTAAAAATACCCTCCTTGTGAAATATCAATTACTAGTTCACTTGGTTTGGGAGACAAAGGTCACAGCTTAGTCTATCCCGAGTTGCTTCCCACAGCTGTGAGCAAAGTAAAACCACTTAAACTGTAAAACTTCAAACACACTATATTTTAACAAAAGCAGTTAAGTGTCCAACCAAGATTTGAACTGTCAAACTCAAAGCAGGACCGAAGATTCAACTGTATGCAACCAGGATCCTAACCACGATAACCCGGGGGTGAATATTCCTCCGAACGCGACACATTTGCTATTTAGGAACTTTTTACGTTATGAAAAACAAGTATTCTTTAGATTGCCAGGACCCGAAACAATATATTGCTTTTTTTCTTTTAAATCAAAACTGAAAATTTAATATACACTGACGATGATTTCTAACAACAACAAAATGTATATTCTTCTAAATAGTAATAATTACAACATGTTTCATTTTGTAGATATATACTTAGTTTGGAATGTTTTAACACATATTATTATTTTCACAATGAAATGCATCCCACCTATCAAATTACCTGTTTTAATATAGAAGGTGTTTCCATAAACATTGTTTGTAAAAAACTTTATTTAACTGTATTGTTTATAAAATATGTTGTGTTTTTTTTCTATTTTAATGAAATGATAAGACTAATTTGATGATAATAATTTTCTTAACCGTTTACTGAATAGAGTTATTTCAAATGTGGATTGTAGAGGACCAAAAGAAGCAATAAAGTATTTAATTTCTTATAGTTCTAATGTGCAGAATATAATTGGATAGTTGTTAATTAAAACTTACGAAAATTAAATCGTATAAGTATATTTTGTTAAAGACTTACAGGTTTACTTTTAAGAAAAGTTTTTTAAACCCTTATTTGTTTTCAAAGTCCTACTTACTTCAGCGGTAGTTTGTGTCAATTTGTACCCACGTTTTATTGAAAACTTTGATCGTTAAGAGTTCTTTTAAAATGGAACTTCCTTGTTTGAAGAAAGTTAAACGACATATAAATTATTGAGCTGTAAACTTCGTTACAAGCAAACGCTGTACTATATAATAATAACCCGTCTTTTCCACCTCATTATAAAAGCACGCGTATGTATACTTACAATGCACTACTCTCTCCATTAAAAATAAATAAAGCATATCTTAAACAAATTTAAATGGTTTGTCTTCGAAAACAACATAATTAACCGGCTATTCTGAAAGCCCAAACAGAGGAACCAAAATGGAGTAATTCAAAAATTTTGCAGTTTTAATACTGGTTCAAATTAATTATAAGGGTGTTAGAAAACTTTGTTTGATAGTTAATTGAGGTTCATTGACAAAAAGTCCGATTTTGATGAAACTTGCAGTGTCCATCAAAAACGAAAAATAACTCCGGCAATTTGTTAACAATTAGTTTTTTGTGGCATATAATGCTGAATGGGCATGTCCATTATCGTTAAGCTACAACAATCTAGTTTTATTTACAGCTGTTTATTTTAAATTTTCCAGCTGTTTAATAAAATAGCGTGTTAATTGTGCAAACCGTTATGCAATCTTGCGTCGCCACAAGTTCTTTTGTCGCACAATACGTATTTTGGTTCACAAGAGAAATGGTATTTAAAGAAATTCCACGTAAACTTTCACGTGGAAATGCTCCGAGTGACAAATGCTCTGAGCAACTTTTGAATACTGCAAGCGTTTTAAAAAACTCTCAATAGGAGGCCTGTAATAATAAAATATCCGTCAAACGCATCATTGTCCTCGTTATTTAAGACGTGGTACAGCTGTTCCGGAGCTAATAAATACTATTCTCAACACTGCAAACAATACACACATTAGATTTCACAAAAATACACAGTTCAGTTTTAATTCTACGTCCATTGAGACGTCGTCAAAATAAATAAAAAACATGTAAAAAGTCAGAAATGCTTTCCTCTAATAACAAATGCAGAAAACACAGAAATAATTTGACTGACTTTCCATAACGTATTTTTCGTCCGTAGTATTAGTCCAATTACATTCCTCGATCATGACGTTGTTCTCAAAAAATTGAAACTTCAAGCTTTCAAATTATAGCTTTGCCATGAAATCAAACCTAATGATAGGCCACGAGGAGTTCAGTTTGATAAAACAATGATGAATATCATTTCAGATTATGTAAACTACCTTTAGCGAGATTTATTCTCTGGTGAAGATGCTTTTCACGGAGTAGTGAATCATCATAATTCCCGAATTTGGCGGTCTTAAAACCCACGTGAATTAATGGAGTTCGTACGTAACAATCCGAAAGTGAATGGCATAATCGATTTGTTGGAATGTTTTTGTTTTATGAACAAGCCGTTACTAGAAGACAATACATAAATATATTAGAGAACTATTTTTACAACAGGGTGGAGTCTCTCCACATTGTGCTATTTAAAAAATTTTAAGAAAAAAAACGAATTTGTTGAACTACTATTATAATGTCAAAAATGTATTTTCCCTCTATAAAATTGTAGTAACACAATAATGAACAATTTTAGTCTGTAGTTCTAAATTTGTATCTTTATGCGCTTTATATAACTAAAGTTTGAACAACGATAATTCAGTTTTTCTAATAATAATCTATTTATACTAAAATATGATGTGTTTAAACTGTTCTTTGGAACTGTTTAGCATTTCTAAAACACACAATCAGAACATAAAACAGTTCTTAAAAAGTTAAAAGATCTACCGGGGGTTCAGGGAGCTAATTCATCTGTAGTGGTTATAACGAAATAATTAGGAATGGAAACTTTAGCATTATTAAAGTAAGTAAACCCTCTATCAATATATTTCCTGGATTCGTTTTAAGGTTATTCTGTGTAACAAGTATTTAATTATTTACACTAAATAACAACATCATTCCAACACAATGTAAAATAGGTTGATTAAACTGGCACAAGTACCTCAATGTAGTATAAGATACAGTTCTGTTTGAACCGGATTTTCCGCCTCAGTAATTCGTTTAAAGTGATAAATGCAATTATAGCGAATCCTAAAGTCCATTAAATACAGGAAATGAATTTAATTTTAATTTAAAGATCCGAGCAGTACACACAAAATATTGTTACAATACAGATACAACAAATTCAATAGTCGGTTATTCTTAGGAGTTGCATTAAAACATCATTTGTTACTCCGGTTTAGACAAACTTTTCAAAATTAAATTTAATAAGTCTAAATTTATTCGTTTATTTCACCTTTGGTCTAGAAACTAAAGATAAATTGTATATTTTTTTATGTCTAATTATTGTACCCTTTGATGTTATGTTGTAATTGTTTAAATTTGCATGTAATATATTTTAGTGATTTTTGTCAATTACTTCAAAATGTGTTGTAAGCCTCAACAACAAATTTCGAGTTACTAGGCAAAGGTTTATTAATACCGGTGGCTAATGGTTTGTCTAATTTTCTATGAAACTTAGTTAAACCCAAATATTTTGATCTAGACATAATAACTTAAATTGAAGTTTCAATAAATAAGTAATTAACATTTAAAGAAAGAGAAAAAAAAGGAGAAAATTTAAAGATTTGTTTTGTTTTATATCTAAAACTTTCAGCTTATTTGAAGGGATATTAAACAAAGAGTTAAAACAACTCTGATGATAATTTCAGATGGTTTAAGCTTTATTTAGCCTAATAATAATGGTCAACTTTGGAAACAAATATTGCTTTTAAAATTATCTAAATTTAGTAACAGTATTACTGTAACTTTTCAAATAAAACTAGAACTTTCAGCTAATTATAAAAGTTATTAAATCAAATGAAAACTACACTTAACTAACTCAAGTAATTTCCGACCTGACGTCTCCACTTAGAATTAAGTGTCAACTTTAGTGTAATTTTGTGAAGTTTAAACTATTAATTCAAATATTCATTACTTACGCAAGACATTAGTTAAAATTGTTTCGGGGGGAAAATCTCTTCAGTAAGAACATTTTTCCGATTTTCAATTATATATATGTAACTCCCAACAGTTATTACCAGAAATTGTCCTCATTTTCTCTCGCAAAAGAGAAACGTTTGTACTATATTTTAAGAAATTGGTGAATAGTTGTATTAAAGAACAATACATACATATATTAAGATTATATTCTGTTTTAAACATCTAAACAAAACAAAATAATCTTTTCAAGTTTTCAAACTTTATTTACAAAAAATGTGGTTTTATTTAATTTAAATTAACCCAAAGGAGACTATTACTTTACCTGTCCACTATAATTTCAGATACAACTAGTGAAAGTATATTTTATTTAAGAAAATGTATAATAAATCCAATCTAACCTCGTGAAGTTTGAAAGAAAATTAAAGAGTAACTTCATCTATGTTTTGATTTGTAGTGTTGTTCAAGCAATACAAATATTTATTGAAGGTAGACAAAGTGAATTTTACTTCAGAAAGTGAATTTTCAGAATATCCTGTTTTTGTATCGTCGAACTTTATTATAACTTTGTAACCTGCTTTATCGGCAATATTGGTGGTCGACTTATTCAACTAGAGGTACAAGCAAATAACTGCAAAGTTTTAAGTTTTCACATAAATCTCAAGTAAGGTGGATAACAAACTATAAATTTACTGGGTTTGTTATTAAATGCATTCATTTGAATTTAACATAATTTATTCACATATACTCTGTTGAACTTTAATATGCATTGCTGAGCGAAAAAATATTTCAGTTATTTCTTTTTTTTATTTCAATTTGGCATGTAAAGCCAGTTAATAAAATAAAATTGTGTTTAGTAAATATAAAAAGGTATAATTACCTTTAAAACACACCCGTCATTTTATTTTGTTTTATATGTTAAAACGCGTTTCGGGTTCGTAATCCCATCTTCAGTTATTCTTTAACTTGGATATCTAACTATATCCAACGAGTGAATAATAATTAATGATCCTGAAACATGTTTTAACACATAAAACAAGCCACTAAACAGAATTTATTTCTATTCCAATTTTAATATGTACAGTTAACAGAATTAATTTCATTTTCCCTTAATTTCTAAAATTAAAGAATTGAATTTTTGATGTCATCATCAATGGACGTTCACACTATGTTGCATCTATGTTTCTTCGAAAAAACTTAATATGGATAATTTGTTTTTGACGAACCCTTGTGTGTACCGGTATATAACTGTTACTTTCAAACTATTACAATATAAATCCTTGGAGTAAAACTCCCATTGTGGTCCTAGGCTTGTTAGTCGTATATCATTGCTTCAATATGTATTGATATTTCAGCAGATCGAGTTATATCGCTATAGCTGTGGCAGGATTCTTAGATCTTAGACCTATCTTATCTCTCCGCTTTATTCTCGCAATTAAGAGACAATACATAATACTTTTTATATTTTTACACAGATCAAAATCCTGTTAGACATTAATTGAGAGCACTATTGACTAGATTACAAACTGTTTCTGTAAAATGAAGTTAGAGCTAAAATCTCCGATAGAGCTTAGAATTATAAAATTAGTATGGTTTTACCCTTTGGGGTAAAAGTGGTTAACCGAATGACCCATTCTGTGGTTAATGTGGTCATTCTGTGATAATACCACAGAGGAGACGGGTCACTAAGCGTCTGTATAAATAAAAAAGAGATACTGTCAAAATCTATTTACATTATTTATTTATCTATTTAAGATGAAGATTAATTATAAATTAAATACAAAAGTACTTTAAACCTTTAAAAGGTTAGTGTATTAATCATGTTTACCTTTCTTTCTTTTTTCATTTTTATTTTATATTAGCATAGCTTAAGATTTGTTTTTGTATTTCTTCCAATTTAAATGTAACCGTCTGAAGGTGATGAATATAGCATCAGGAAGTACATAAGCACTTGTAGTTTTGTGGGCAATCATTTTCCTTACTTTAAAGCTTATAAACATATGCTTATATATAGCAAAAATAGATATAGTATTTATATTTCTTACGTATAGTATAAATTAGAAATGGGGAAATATGAAATGGACCTATTTATCATACATTTCTGTTTTATAGGAGTACGAATTTGCAAATTGGCAGTAATGAAACTCGTTTGTCAACAACATTTTAATTAAAACACGACTTTCTTCTGTTTTATAATTCATTCTGAACAAGAGAAATTTGTGTGTGAAAAGTAGAAGTAGGGATTTCACTTGAGGAAGGAAATTTTGAATTAACTGTAGCTAATAAATTCTTAAACTTAGATATTCCTTGTGACTTAAGTAATATTGTAATCGAAATAAAACCAATGCAATATGGTTTATTTTTATCATGCAGTTTCGAAAAGTATATTATTTGAAATAGATTAAAATAAATGTCTATTTCAATAAATTCAACATTATTTCGCTGTAAAATAAACAACATTGTTAAACAAAACTGAATTATGATATATGCTTCAAAAGATAACTTCCTGAATATATAAGAATGCAGGAAACGATCCTTATACAGCTTATTCTGTTTATACTAAATCCTTACTATGTATTTATTTATCTAAGTAGGATAAACTGTATATTATGAAAAAAAATCTTTTCAACAATTCAACCAAAGACAAAGAATCTAGAGATTTAAGCTATTTTAAGCAAGAATTCTTGAAAAATGGAAAATGTTTTCTATTGAAATTCGTTGTTACAAAACATTAAATGCTGAAATAAATAAAAGTTTAAGAGTGTTTCAAAATAAAATTTAAAGATTTTTTTTAATAAAGTCGTATAAAAATAAAAAGATAAGGTTGTGTAGTATGAAATAAAATAATAGATACATATTTTCAGGAATATATTAATAAATTTAATATATATTCCTAAACATAAGAAATCAAGTAAAGACGGGAAATAAATCCAATTGATCAGAATTCTAAGAGTTCAACAAACCAAGTATATTGAACTCAATAACAAAGTGTTAGCAGTTTATTCGACAAGCTTTCAACATCGCAAGGTCAGGAATCTTCCATACGTAGCTAATCACAGATAAACCAAACAAATAGGAAAGAAGTAAAATTATCTCAAAATACAATGGGAATAAAAAAGGATTGGTCACCAAAAGAAAACACGAAAAATCCATTAATAAATCGAATTAGTAAACTTTATCGTAACTATGTTACCCGGGTGTCTTACGCTCAGGGGCTCACTTATAGTAAGTATGGGCGTGACATTCCTCAGGGATGAAGCAAGATTTACACCTTTTCTTCATTTTGTTTTGGATTAGATACATCTATTTCATCTTTTCTATTAGATTCTTGACCTATTCTTATCCCCTTTATACCCTGACGTTAGTAGAATATTCGAGAGATAGTCGTCTTTATTGTTTGTTCCTTTATTCCTTTTTTTTTATAGGCGATGATGACCGTAAAGATTTTCTTCTTTAAATAACAAGTGAAAAATATACTATAAAATCAGCACTATTGATATTTCGACATTTCTGATTTTCAAAACAATACACATTCGGAAAAAACTGTATAAATGAAGTGATATATCCGGGCGTGTTGATCATGATGATATATTGTCAGTAAAAATGAACTCTTATGAGATTTAATTTAAAATCTGAGGAAAAGTAAACATGTGTTACACTACGCAATAAACTGGCAGTCTTTTATTACACATAATGCCGTTTAACATCTCTCTGTAGACGACGATCGACAGAGCGTCCTAGATTTCTTTGTCTGTTTATGTACGGCACAAAACCACCACGGTTATCAAAAGCCTTATCAAAAAACTATCAGATAGAATAAAACTCAAACACAGATGTCACAAATATTACGTTTACTTAATTAACGTAGTTATGGTTTAGTTATTGTAACGCATGTATTACTGAGGATGGCGAGTTCGTCGTTGAAACGCGTTTGATTAAGTAAATTTGTGTGAGATCTTGTGTTCGAGTTTTATTCTATATAATATCATCTCACAAGTAAAGCTCAATATTTATTTATAAAACCATCACAAAAAATCTCTGGTTATTTAATTCTAATGTATTTCAACTTAAAATAGATTGGACTGCCGAAAGTCTTTTTGGAGTTTCATTAATATCGGTGAATACAACATATGGGATAACGTACGAAGTGGAAAGTTAAGATGCCCGACAGCTCCATTCACTGGATTTAATAATAACATATTTAGCCAATCGTAACTAACTTAATTGAATTTAAGAAATCCTTGCCTTACGCAACCGTTAAAGGACAATTTCATTCCAAGAGGGTAACCATTTCAATTACAGTAAAGTAGAAATTCGGATTAGTCTTATCACTTTCATCCACGCCTTCTGTTGAGTAGTTAATAACTATTTAACACTTCGCAGAGAAGTATTAAAGTAGATAAAATAACTGTTATTGAAAACTTCTATTTGTATTCTTAGAAAAGTACTAGTAATTTGAATTAATTAAAATAAAAAATAAATATATACCAGAAATATGATGTTGGAAGCGTAGAATTGCAGTTTTAATTATATTATTCTCCTTCTCATTTAAAAAGAGACGAAATAAAGTGTGGAAAAAATCTCACAAACTTTCTCATTCACCAAAACGAAATGAAAACAAACCAAATCTATCGGTCAAAACAAATATCAGTTCGGTAGTTGTCGTCAAAATAATTTTATAAAACCATGAACGACGTGTAAATACATTTAACCTAAACTCGGTTTTCTTGTGACGTAAAGATGTCCTCAGCTTAAATCGTATTTCATTAAAATCTATATTTTAAGACGGGTCAAAATTTTCTTTTACGCCATTTATTCTTAAGCCGTAACATTTTGTTTTCGTTATTTTCAACACAAGTTTAGGTCACTAATCTTCACATTTCACTAAAATTGGAACAAAAAATTGGAGTTTATTTTGAGAAATTACATCTTTTAAACAAACCTATGATATTTTTCTGTTTTTCTTATTATATTATGACATTGTTATTGTTTTTATTTTTCTGACTCAAAAACTATTGAAATCTATTATAAAAATATATATTTAATATTGTTAAAAACAACATTTAGATCTGAAAAACCGATTTTTTAAAATTACTTAAATTACATATTTTAAAGGAAACTCAATTTCACCAAATCACTAGCTTTGTTTTAAACAATTGATAAACTAAAAGATTTTTTCAAGAATTTCTTTTTTGTCATATAAAAGTTATTGCTATGGGTGAATAAGTAGGCAAACATGTACAGTAACACATTAAGAATTTAATTACAAAAAATGTCCTCTAGCTTATATACATATTTCTTTCTTACTTCAATTCCATGTTTTGTCCAGTAATATTATATCTCTAGAGACACAAAAACAAACAAAATATCTCCGATAAAAACCGTTGTCAACAGTTTAAATTCAAACTGGAACAATAATAACAAAACAATTATTTACATTTTGCTTCTTTAGATAGTCAGAAGCCCACGTTGGGCGTTGTAACAAACTAGATTACGCAAGTACTTGGCAGGCCTTCGACAACCTAATGACAGTATCGGAAAAGGTACGCGTTCTAGTCATCGCGAAACTTAGAAGAGTAGAGATTTTAAAACGCTGTTATACAGTGTATTTTAACTTTTAACAATGTCTTTTAAACTGCGAATTGTTGTTTTTTATGTTTGTTCTATGTAAAAAAAGAATCTAGAGCTCTCGCTTTACAAGAGATTCCATTTGTAAACAGCATCCTGTGGATAAACATCTTGGTCATGAAACCTAGAATTACGGAGACGGGAACTCAAAGCGCTGACCAAACATCATCCGATGAAAAGCCGTCTAACAAACCTAATCTTACAGCGGGATGTTCCATTCAGAATTTTTTTTAACAACAGTACAAAACTAGAAGAGTATTAAGTCAAGTGTGCATTTAAGTAGTGTAATATAAGAAATAGTTCTTTAATAAAATTACTTCTCCAAAAGTTATGACGCTCTATAAAACAAAACCTATTCTTTTGTCAGACTAAAAGTTATTATATATGATAAAATAGAGAACTAATTAAATTAAAATCAGCTATATATTGTTCATTGAGTGCCCAATAACAAAAGAATCTCCATTCATAGAAATTATTTAATATTTAATTGTTTAAGCGTTAATTATTTGTTACCTAAATTATCTCACACAATTTATTATTATACAATTGGGTAATAGACTATATTCAGAGTTAAAAAATAATAATTGAATTATGGATTTGTCTAATTCAGATTAATAAATTCCAATCAACACTGAAAACAGTTTTGTATTATGACTTGCAAAATAATTGTTTGTGACACATTTTTGTATTAGTGAAACTCCTACTCAGTATTGTATATCAAAAGCAAACCTCTTCAGAAAAGGATTATAGTCCGTACAGAAAAAGTTGTAATTGAAAAATAGTCTGTTACCAAAATGTTCTGTGTTATTTACAGCACAATAATTGTTCATGACTGAAATAAATAAATTTTCTTCTAGTTTAGAAATTGCTACATGTCAAATCTAAAATAAAACCTACATCATTGTAATACATATAGATCTTTCTTCGGCAAGGGCATTGTTATAAAATATACACTGAAGTTTTAGGTTATACAGTTAAAATTAGGTTTTGAGAGATAATGTTTATCTATTATTGTGAATATTTAACCAGTAGTACTTATTATTAATTCCTTGTTGTTTAAAGGCGAAAAAGTTCTTGGTCAGTTACGCCTTAAAAAAAAGAAGAAGAAGAACATAAAATAAAGACCCCTTTCCCTTGAATACTCTATTACCATCAGGGTGGGAAAAGAGTTTGTCAAGAGAGAAATCTAATTCAAGATTACTTGAAAAAAGATAAACCAGGATAGGTTCCCTCAGTATTCTCACGCCCAGTTCTCACCGTAGCAATTTGGTTAAGCAAGGAATACATTTTACTAAATGTTCTATCTGAATAAAGTGAGCTATGGAAACCTGACTTAAGTGGTACTAATATAGAATAGAATGCCAACAATTTCTTAAATCTTTTATATAAAACACATATTTGGAGAGTAATATTAATTTATTTGAGATGAAAATTAAAGACATATGGAATGACGGCGGTCACAATATAAGATCAACAAATAATATTATATATCCAAATTGATGTCGATGGTTTTATTCTGTACTTTTTATATATTTGTTTCAGCCCAATGTGGAATATGTTAACATTACCTCATTTTTCTTCCTCTAGAACTCCTCCACCTATTGGCTTCATCTCTCCCTTTCCACTTCCTATATTACAGTTTCTTTTCGATCAGTTTTCTTTGCCATCAAATTTTTCACCTCTCCTACTTTTCCCCTAAACCCGTTTCTGTCGTCCGTTTCCTCTTGTCATACTCCAACTAATTCTAAGGTCTCAGTGCACCTCTTTTACCCACTTCCTTTGGTAGAATGTTTAAATAGATTCTATATTCTACGTAGAAAATCAATCTCTCCTTTCTGATTGTCGTTTCTGTTTGCTTGTAATCCTCTTACAATTTCTTGTAGCTTCTTAGTATGTATGTAGCTTTTGTGACATTTCTTTGATCAAGGTTTTTTACTAAAAACTTGCTTTCTTTTTTCTAAAATCATCAGACCTTTTCTCGCAATTGCCTCAACTTTATAAAGAAATTCCAGCTTGACTACTCTTGTTGTAGTGTCTGAAATTTGCATTGTGAGACTGATTTGGATTTGTAGCCCTAAAATAAACGCTGATTTCATTTTCTAACCCTTTCTTAACTGCTTGTCTTTCATTGTTGTTCGGAGTGAACAATGTCTTCAATGTATTTAAAGCTGTGAACTTTTTTGATTTTCCCTTACTAGGTTTTCATCGCCTGGTCCTCCGACATTTATTCTGATTGTTTAAATGATATTTGTTAGCCCCACTTTTTCTCCCTCTTCCTTGAACGTTTTTGTCTATATATCATCCTCGTACGTGACGTAATCGAAGATTAAATCCTTTATTTTTATAACTATACTATTTATTTTAGTTTTCATATAAGTGAGTATTTGTTCATTAAAAATATGTGTGTGGTTGTTTATAAAAGTACACATAAAAGGTGTTTCATCAAAAGAAAAAACATGTCTGTTTAATAATTAATACTAAATTAATTATTAATTTTAATAAGATTATACATTTTAATGATTACATATTGCACATTCAAAAACTTTAAAATGTTGAAGTGCCATTTTCAAACTAAAGCATTTACTAAATTACTAAAAAATCAGTCCTGACAGACATTCAGAAATATTTTTGAAAAACAAAACTGATTTAGTCGAAAGACGGATATATCTACAATTTCATCAAAATAGATTTTGTTATAAATATATTTATAGAAAATGAAAAAAAAGTCAATCAAAATGAAGAACTAAGACCAACATGAAGGAAAGTACGTGCTACGAGTACAAACTCAACCACTTCAGTGTCCGTAATGTCACACTACAGGACAAAATAAATTCTGTGCTAAAAGTAATTGAATGTAATGTACGTGCTTAAAATAGAATCTGGTATCTAACAAAGATAATAAGATATGTGACTGCTTAATTAGAATTGATATGATAAACCACTTACAAATTAAGCTGCTTTATCACACACAAATAATAAATTAATCAAAATATATATTTTTCCATTTTGAAACGTTATAATAATCACAGCCCAAATTGCTGTAAATTCAAGTGTCACGCGCCATTAAAGAGAGTACCATTGTACGAAATAACCAGTGAATGAAAACCCAACGTGAAAAGCAATCAAAAATGTCAAAGATGATTTGGCATTCAATGGCCTGGAACTGACAGTACTAAGTGATTTTCAAAAATTACTTAACATTCAATTTTCACATGTTATTAACATTGTAACTAATAAAATGCTTTCTTAAACATTGTTCTTATTTTAAATTAATGTAAAACAGGTTGTATGGGCTATTATGGTACTTGCCCACCCCCATTATACAATATAATCCAAGCAGATCCTATATATGTAATGATCAAAATTTGGTTTTATTGGCCTTGTAGGAAATGTTAAATTGTTGCTAAACCCAGGGGTCTTACAAATAGGGTGAGTTTGGCTAAAACAGTTGTTACTCAAGTTTTCTGAACTTTGTAATTAATCCTCAGGCTGATCTGTCGGGTGACCCAGGCGAGGAGATGGCACCACAAAAAAAAAATAATGGAGAATAGGAAAACAAAAAAGCTTTAAAAAAAATCTAAAACCCCAAAGTAAAAAAAGTATAATACCATTCCACCCACAAGGGGAAAATGACGAACCCGAGAATGCATTGAGTTGGCCCTCTTGAGGGGGTAGATAAAACAAAGAACGAAAACCCCTAAATGGCCCCAATCCGTCAAGGCGCCGTTTCGTAGAGGCGCGCCCTTAGCAAAGACGCACCTTAGCCATACTTGGCCCGCATGACAGACGAAAATCGAGTAGGGGGGTTTATGGAGTGAATGATAATGGACGATGTAGGTGTGATGTTATTTGTGGTGTGTACTATGTAGGAAAAAGATTGAAGAATTGAAAAAAAAAACTAAACTAATATCACTTAAGTTTATTGAGATTGGCTCATGTGAAAAGAAAAGAAGTGTGAGGGGATTGTGCTTGGGTTGGACGTCTTCCTTCACTGCCCGTTACTGCACGACTCTACCGTCATCAAGTCCGTCGAGCGAATACAGGATAGCCAATGGGAGGGATAGGCCAATGGTGGCTAAATCACCACAATTACATATGGGCTTGATAAAATTACATGCAAAATTTAAATTGACAAGTTTGTAACAACTTAGGGTTTAATGAGTTATGAATAAAAATCGTTTAAAATGGCCGCAATTTAGCCATTTTTAATTATTTTTTCTGAATTTCAATAGCGTTCTATATGAGCACTCTATAGTCGTCTATACCAAATTTCATGTTCACGATATAGTCCTTGCATAGAGACGACAGCGGCAACGGACAGGAGGCATGTAGAAAATCACTTTTATCATTTCCTGAAACCATGAAACGCAAATACCACTTGGTCGACATGTTATTGAATTAACAAACTTACCCTGTACTTCGTATTCTGGGTAAATAACAATAATAATTTGTCATTTGAAAAAAACGTGAGATTTTCCAAATATTTTTTATTTATTTTTATTACAACGCATAAAACCTGGTGACCTTTTTAGCTGTTCCAATATTAACATTTAACCACAATTTGTCAACAATTCTGAAAGTGTTAATTATTCATCTTCAGAGTAAGGTTCAATTAATTTTATATAAAAGTGAATATTTACAGTGGTTAATGAAATTTGCAACCTACGCTCTCATGACAGTATGTCTTTTCAGCCAGCCTAATCATGAATTCCCATTTAAAACGAATAACGAAAGATTGTGAATATATTAAAGTGGGACAAAAGGAAGACATTTATTAAAGTTTATGATATAAATGAAAATTTGTAAGCAGTTAGAAACATTTTACACGATGTTACTGATTTCGTCTGGTTTGTTAGCTAATTTGTCAATTTAAAAGTCTAGCCGTCACCATGGGCTTTCAACCATAGCAGTCAACCAATTTTCCCTGAAACTGGATGTAATTAAAGCTGAGAAAGGTCAACGTACGTGCTTCGAATAAAAACCTGGATAACAGAAATCATCTAATTAAATTTAAACCCAAAATATACACAAGGAACTTAATTAAAAATGACTAAATTAATTTTAGGTTGTTTTTTTTTTTAATCCGGACGAAGATTTAAATTAGAACGAAACGTAATATGAAACATAATCAAATTTAGAAGGTCTTGGATTTAAGTAAAATTGTTTATTAATCATGTAATGAAACTCCTCATATTTCAATATTCTCTACAAGTCAGTGCAAAGAAGAAAATGATCAAATTACTTACCTTGGTCCCTGGTGGTGCTACCTCAATGTCATCCCAAATACATGCATGTATTTCGATAAAACAAGACCTTAAATTACCTGCATTAGATACATAACAAATTCTAAAACACATACTATATAATGATAAAAATATAAAATAAATATAGAATGCTTTATATCATAATTTTCTCCTGAAACGACAAAATTAAACAGTTGACGTTGGTTTAAAAGTAGAATGAAAGGAGAAAGGCTATAAGTGCATCGAATACAAACCAGAATATAGAAATGACTGTTAAGTTAAACCGCAAAGTGTATAGAACGAAATTTACTGAAAAGTAGGGTAGCATTTATTTAAGGTTATGTTTAAAATCACGACGGGTATATAAAATAATTTTTTTTATTATTATTTTATTACAAATAAACTTTCAATGTAATATTCTCTTAAATATTATCAATTAATTAATATTTTTCATTGTCTTTTTTTCCAGATACAAAATATTATTAAAAAATATAAATAATAGATAAAAATACTTAAATACATCTAAAATAAAAAACAATATGATACAACCAATTTGTTTGCTGAAACTGTAATATAAGTACGTTACTTACCCAAACCGATCATACAATGTAATGCAAGCTGATCCTCTAAATGCAACATCCAATAGATAATTTCTTGAGCCTTGTAGGAAATGTTATAAAGTTTGTTTAAAACAGTGGTTAGACAGGTTTTCTGAACCTTTTAATTGTGTATTTCACTACTTTCCTGATAGACCTTGAAGTTGTAAATTTTTAAGGAGTCTCCACTCGCTACGCTCGTGTAGTGACGTAATCATCCCGGATCTCGTAACTATACGAATATCACATATTTTTTTGAGAACACGGTTTTGTCATCGTAAACAAAAGAGATTGGTATCATTACATGCACAATTGATATCTATAAATTTGTATCTAATTTAGTGTATTTGTATAGTTAAATAAAGCACATAATAAGACCAAAAACTTTCAAATCACAACCATTAAATTGTTCATATTAACAGAAGAAATTCTGATCAAATTTTAGAGCTTTATGTAAATTTGTGAATCTATTATAGTGAATGTACAAATAACGACAGAAGAACGTATGTCACTTATTCAGAATACTTACATAATGTACTATGAATTTCTGTTAAAAGCTAGGATTGATAGTTTAATTGTGATTAACAAGTTACAATATGTTACGTTTTCTACTTTCAAATTCCTTTGACGTACTCAAGAGGAAAGTAAAGTGTTCATAGAGAACCAAACTATTTTAACTGGCATTACGTTTTAAATTCGTTTTCTAATATCTCGGTTTTTGTCATATTTAATTTGAGCTTTTAATTCCAGCTGAGTTTGAAGGTTTGCAAAAGCAATGGACAATTTGAGGAACAAAAGTCATAGGGGTTTAATTGAAATAACAATCTTTTACCACATCCCCTTGTTTGAAAAATTAAAATTATTAAACTCATTTCTACACACTTCTTGAATATTCCTCTACTTCTCTTTTTCAATTCATTTTCACGTTTCAAAACACCAGGAAATCGAAAAAATAAATTTCAACATGCCTTCAGTCCTTCCTCGTTGTCGTCTATAGTAGCCACACAAAATTATTTTGTTCTATCTCGTGTGTTATTCAATTTATAACACACTAAGTTAGATACAAATTTACACATTTAAATTCTGCATTCACCCATCTCTCTACGAGGGAAAAAATAGAGAAGGTGTTGTCAAATTGTAATTTTGAAACCTGACCTCTCAATAAATTCTAATATTCGTGTGTTTATGATATCCGGTAAGATCGAGTCACAGACACGAGCGTAGCGAGTGAAGTCCGTTTATGTTTACATATCAAGAAAGTGGTTATATGCATATTTAAGAGGGTCAGAAAACCTGTATACCAAATGATTCAAACAAATTTACCCTAACTGGGTAAGACCGTTGATCTGCCAATACAATTTTTTAACATTTCCTACTAGGCTCAAGAAACCAACATTTGGTATTATATTTAAGTAATATGCCTGTATTACATTGTATTTTAGTGCTGGGTGAATACCATCTTGTCCATCAATTTGTTTAATGCATATTTAGCAATTCACATTAACAAATTCATCCACAGTACCTCATCCTTGCAGTATTTACATCATATGCGTAATTTTACTACCACAAAACTAACAGTTCTTTTACAAAACACTCTCGATTATCTTCCTAAAATACAAGAAAGTGTATACTTTTATCTTTTTATGTGATGTACTTAATTACTTCGTACATCGTACCCACTTAATTCCTTTGCTCTCTACATCGTACCTTCTCTCATCATCATCCAGGGCGCAGATTGCTCACGTCCATCCTGTATCCATCTATTAATTGGCCATCTATATTCCCTTCTTCCATACATTTTCCCATGTAACAACTTTGATGGTAGTCACTGTTCATAAATACGTTCCAAATGTCTTAGCAATGCGAGTTGCCTGCATTTAAAAAACCTCACTTTGTTTTTTTCCCTGAATCATATCTCCAATTGCTTAGTTTGTAATTATTCTCTATCTTAGTTACTCTCTTACAGAGCCATAAATCCTTCTCATATTTTGTTTTTTCTCAAATATACCTTAAAGTTCTCTCATTAACAGCTGACATGGTCCACACTTCCAATCTATAAGTCACAACTGGTGTAATAAGAGTCTTGTACTTTTTAATAAATGTTAATTTATGACGCTTCACCAAAGTCAAGACTCTGTTGCCTAGCCATGATCCATTTATTAGGTTCCACTGTAAACGTGTTCTCAGAAGTAACAGAAACACCACCGTTCTTAAAAAGGTTTGTCACGTGACTTATATAAACCTGTAATCAACTATAACAAACATTACTAAAACTTAAATTCGATTAAGAGAAGTACAAATCTAAGTTAATTAAAACTACCTTGTACCACACACTGAATAGTAGATCAGTCAAAATACCTACAAATTACATCAAAATATCTGTTTGCTACCGCTCATACCCTACTTTATCTTTAAAACTTGTCTCACATTCCATAATTTACATTAAAAATCACCCATATTTTTTAGATAAATTAAATAAAATGTTCAACTCACCCAAAACAATGTCGTAGTTCTATTTAATATCTCAAGGTCTAAGTAAATACAACATGAATAACCTTGAAGATTTCAACGCTTAAAGAAAACTATCACTTTAATGTTAACGCTATTACATTAACTTTTTAATTAAAACAAACTTGCTTTAGTTGCAACATTTAATTTCTAAATATATAAGCATGAAACGAAAATATGAATTTTAATCTATGCTGTAAAACCTGGTTTATTATGAACAATTAAAGTTAAAAAGTAATATTATCTTGCACTGATGTTTAATTTTAGTGTGTCAGTGAAATTAAAAATGTAGTATCTCATGTTGAAGTGTTTAATTTAAAGATTCATAAACTTTTAATTTCACATTTTACTCCAACAATACGCCCAACCAGCAATCTTGTAAAAGTGACAATCGACATCAGACTTATATTTGCACGAGGATGAATATAAAATCAATGTAATTGATCAATCTTCGAATAACTTTCTAACTGAACAAAAATACGAATTTGAGGAGTGTTACAAATACCCTGAAGTTACTTTGCAAATATTAATTTTTTTAAAGAAAAAAAAAATGTTTAAGGCTTAGTTAATATTTTTATAGGTGAAGAGTTAGGGTTATATTCTCGAACAGTTGGTGGAAATCAAAGATTCCTGGAACTACAAAAACAATACTCTAATAAAAACCTATGTATCTTATATTACTCATACGTACTCAAGGACATAATCATCATCCTGAGCAGTTCACAGCTAAACTACTGCCGACTAAATATAAAACTATCGCTGTTCCAAGTTGCGCCCCCTCGCATTCTTATCCGGCCAATCACAAAGAGGCACATCTTGCCTTGGGTAACTAACCCGGATGTGGAAGGTTCAATGCTATTGGAAACATTACAGACTACCTGTACAATAGATACAAATATAAACTAATTAACTAAAACAACTTGTAAATAAACCTCATCAAATTTTACAACACTGAAGAATAATTTCAGAAAATAGAAACAATGCAGACCAACAAATAACCTTATTATACTGAAATATAACTTAGAAATCGCTTTAAAATAAAAATTAATCAAACAAAAAAATCTTTACAAATTATAATGATTTTAAATTGAAACCAAACGATAAACTTAACAAATGATAATACATTAATTTTAAATTATGAAACAAAGAAATAAAATTTACAATAATGTTACAAATAAGTAAATAATTTTAAAAACAAACTTTATAATAAATTATAACGACATAAAATAAATAAATTAAATTAAAACGGGTCTTTGAATATACTGTAAATTGAAATCAAACAAATAACCTTAAGAAATAATAAAAAATTAACCTTAAATTATGAAACAAACAAATAAATATTCACATATAAGCAGACTTATTTCCGTGCAAAAAGTTATCTGATGCGAAGTATATTAAATCTGATGCTGAAATGAGGAGAAAAAAAAAGAGGAAAAAAAAAAAAAAAAAAAAAAAAAAGTGAGGCCCTTTTTTCTGCATTCAGTAACACTTTATTATCAGCTGTTAAATACCGAAATACTTGAAAAGTTCTCAAATAAACTGTCAGATGTAACTTCTTTCTTTAATTTAACATTATATAAATCTATGTTGTGGTCGATTTGAAGGATGTGCACAACACACTAGATTTATCAGGTCTCTTATATTTCAAATGGGCTAAATATTCCATAAATTTCGTAACATTTTTCTTTTCTTTTTGTTCGTCTAAGATAAATCTCATCACACAAGTCACATTTAATTTCATAAATTCCAGACTTTTCCAACATCAACATTTTATTCTTAGAATCTCCTAATAATTAGCCACTGTGCTTCTTAGAGATTTGATCGGTTTTTGTTGTTGTTATTTACAGGCAAAAAAGCTCTCGTCCATCATTGCATTATATAAAAGAAGAAAAGGACGTAAAATCAAGAAACCTAGAATACACTAGTAGCATCAGAGTCAGGAAAGAACAGGAATTGGTCAAGAGAGTCTTGTAAATATGAAAAAGCATGATATAACTCAAGACTAAATGAAAAAAGTGTAAATCCAGCTAGAGTCCCTCAGGATTGCCAATCCCGTACTCATTATAAATGAGCTCCTGAGAGGTATTCTTATATAGAAAGAAATAAAATTTACATATTTTTAACTAATTTAGTCTTCGGTACTAAGAAATACAACGTAAAAATATCCACCATTTTAAAATGTTCCAGTTATATCGCTATAACTATCATGCCGTTGCTAATCAAGAGAAACCCGCAAACCAAAATTTTAAGTTTATCTATTAATTTTTTGGGCCCTAATTTTATAAGTAGTCTACATACTAACTGAAGGATGGCTTATTTTAAATCTTATCTCTTAATTTTTCAGATTTAAACAATACATTCCTGTCAAAAACAATGGTTGTTAATTGTCTTGTGATTATTTTACAACATAAGCTTATTACTTGTACTATATAAGTGTTGTGTCTATTAAAACAGTTTGTTTCTAATCATTTTTTTCACACGTATCTCTTGCACTATTTAATAACTCAATACAGAATGATACCACCAATATTGAACTTGGGGGTTTTATCTCTAACAATCTTAGTTCGACTGTATAATCAGTTGAAAAAACATAAGTATAAAAGGATTTTTGTAGGCCCAATTACAATTTAGAACATGACCTCGTTCAAAAATGGTCCTATTACAATGTCTTTGATTATATATAGAGTAATGTTCTTTAGTTGTACATTTACGATTATAGGAGTAATATAATAAACTATAATAATAAACTAGAAATAAATGAAACTATTTCAAACAGGACAATAATTGTGCTATACGTAAACGCAGAAATGCTTTTCAATATATTAATTTCAATTGTAATTGTTCCCGTACGGACAAACAAACCTTTTCAGACAAATTTTCCTTTTATTATGTTGCCTCTATTACAAAATTATCAATGGGAGTTGAATTGATACAACAATGTCTCAGAACCAATTATTTTGCAAGCCATATCACAAATTTGTTTGCAATGCTGAAACATAATAATTCACGGTGACGTCAGCCCCATATCATTAACCTAATTAGTATTATCAAAGTATTCTGTACCTGTAATACAAGTATTTTTGTATCCAATATATAAACAATTTTTGCTTTTAATTTTTATAATTATATCATTCCTAATTGAGGAAAGTTCTGGTTTTGATTTGTAGTATCTATAAATCTAGGTGCATTTCACTGGATTACATTTATTATAACTTTCATATTTTAACTAAATATAACTACTTGTTTTTTCTTTATTTCTTAATATTTAATTGTGTTTTTGATTGGTAGTGTATTTAAGTTACTGAATATACAGCACAATATAAAGGTGAATAGTTTCTGTTTTCTAAATATAATGCATAAGTTTCTGTCTGTCTTACTCTTTTTGTCTCTCTATTCCAATTATTATTCATTTTGTACCTATATTGTATATAGGCCTATATATTTTTCTGGGTATAAATATGTGAAAATGTAATAGACTACCACTTACTGCAGCAAGCCGCTAATTCTCACAGTACATGATATTTAAAAACTGTATTTTTATTTATATTACAAATTTAAGAAATTTAAAGGTTGTGCTGCCAACGCTACTGGAATAGATGACTAGATATTCTGAAATAGATTGTAATGTGAAATACATTGTATATTAATGGTAGAATAAATTACTATTATTATATTAATCAATTTTAACTACTATTTTCCAGCTTCATTACACAGTTCAATTTTTCAAGCACCAATATTCATTCATCCTTTGACTTTTATTATGCATTTTCACTTCAAATAGTTTTACTTTTTCCTTTTAATTTTTTCAACAATATTATCTTTACCTCAGCTACTTTCTTCCTGAACCAATCTCTATTGTCTATTTCCATTTCCGGTATTCCAGCCTGTTCTACATTTTTTATATTTCCTTGGTTCACGAAATCTATGTTTTCCTTTCCTCCTGGAAAGCAGAAGTCTCTCTGTCTATTCTTCTTAAGTTACCGCTTCAATACTGGCTTTTTAAGGTTATTATTGCTTGTTTTAAACATTTTATTAATATCATACATACTTCCTGATTGTTGGAAGAAGATTACATACTTTTTCATATATTTGTGTGCACGAGTGAGTGTTCATGTGAGTGTAGACCGTTGTTTGATATAGTTATCTGTGTTTCATTTTGTATTTTAAGCTTTGACGACGTTTTTAATAGCAAACTTTGTTCTTTTACTTTTGAATTTTATTTATTTGTGTTACAAAATTATTGCTGCAAGACAACTATACAAAAAGTAGAATTGAAGAGGAATATATGTACATTTAATATAAGATGGGTATAGCATAAAAGAAATAATTATTTAACCAATTTAACCAGCTCCTAAAATGTCCTTTAGGATAAAACCTACTTTTTGTCTAAGTTCAGCTCTGGCAGGTTTATTATAATTACTAGATCATAGGTTGAGCAATTTGAGAGAATTTTCATTTACAGATACAATTAACATTATAAATCAACATTTAACTTAAACCAATGTATTTCAAATATTGATTCTAAATTTTAAAAAGTAGATTATTTTAATAATGCATTTAATTTCATAATACAATGAACTGAAACGAGTCAGCATTGCAATCAAGTTTATATAAGTTTTGTGGTACGTATTATATGGGTTGCAAAATAATTGTTTCTGATGTAATTGTTATATCAATGCAACTCCTACTCAGAATTTTGTAACAAAAGCAAACTTGGTGAAAACGTTTGTTGTCTCTGTTTCGGATTATATACACAGCAATGTTAGGATAAAGAAAGCAGGTTCTGTGGCGAACGTAATTGGATATAATTTACCGGTACGTGCTTGAAATGATAATTGGAAACAAAGATAGTAAGGGATGTGAGTGCTTTTTTAAAATAGTCTCTTCTTGTTAAGTTTTAATTTTGTGATATCAAGTTTTGTTATCAATATTTTCATTTAAAATTTAAATAATATAGTAATCATTTTAGAAGATAATTGTATTCTTTTCAATACATTTAAAATACAGAGAAACTTATATAAATGCCCGAAATCTCAAAATTGGAAGGATGAGATAGATATTAAGTCTATCTTATATTAGTTGATATGTAATGAATTAAATGACGGAACGAATATAAAAAGTCTTTGTTGAATATAAAAAGTGAACTAAAAAGGACAATTTATGTTTTCAGAATACTATCCTAACTACAACAATGACGTTGTTTATTCTCACAATGTATAGAATTAATAAAAAGTAAGACCGACTTAATGTTAGGTTATGTTTGAAATCAAAGACTGAATTTAAATACATAAAAACTAGTACACGACGTTTCAAGAGTATAAATCAACTTTAGTTATTAATTTAAACCATAATTAAGTCATAAAAGCGAAAAACACCAAGTGTAGCTTGATTTACCACTTCACAACAAGAGTTGATTTATACTCTCAAAACCTTGTGTAATAGTTTTTATATACACTAATCATGGTAAATGTCCGATTATACCATATTAATAATATGAAAAATCCACCATTATCAAATAACTTTAAAATCAAATCTAAAATATTGTAAAAAAACATATGTACATTAAAGATAATTTTAAACTTACTTCAATAAGCACGTCACACATCTTGCTAAATAATCATCGTTGAGTCTAATTAGGAGATGTTCACCAGAATTAATTTTCATCATATACACAACCCTCAGTGATCCAATTTAGTTAATACGGGATTTTCCAAAATTTGAAAACATATTGTAGTTATACATACTGAAGAAGCAGATTAATAGATTTAGAGTTAAACCTCGAGCAAATTGAACCGAGTTTTATGTTTCATCAGAGCTTCTAACATAAATGTTTCTGACACATTGTTGCAGCAATTCAACGCCCATTTTGTAATAGAGAAATATAACAAAAGCAAACTTCTGTGAAAAGTTTGTTTTCCGTACAGAAACAATTGCAACTGAAAGGTAGAGACCATTAAGAAAGTTTTTTGTTATGTATATGAAAATTGTTCGTGATGGATATTAATTAACTTTCATTGAGTTGACAAATTCAATAAGACGGTATTTAGGTAACGCTTAGAAAGTTTTAAATTATTAAAAATATCATCAATTAAAAATACAAATGGTTCAGAATTATTCCAAGAAATCTCTCACGTCCATTACATATGTTGATCTCGTAATTGATCGAAACGTCGTTTAAAATGACATCAGTCAAGATTTATTTTCATTACTCGTACTCTGGAAAAGTAATTTATGATTACCATTTCTTCTGTAATTCTTCCGAAGAACATAAGACAGTCAAGTCTCCTCCAATGCATTCTGTTGAAGCCATCCCCTTCACCGCGCCCAATGTCTTTTCTGCTTATATTTTCAACTTCCTGTCTACCGTACGATTCCTAATTATTCTGATTTTTTCCTTCTAATTTTTTCGTTCATAAGCATTCGATTCTATTGGCCCTTCTTAATTTCTGAATCATTTTCTCCTCAGCATTTTGTCTACTCATATCCACTTCCCCTTTTTTATTCTTAATGTCAAAAATGCCCGTACCTACAGCTGCTTATTTTTAAAATTACTTGTGACCATTTTATTCATAATATCAATAACTTACACTAATTTATGAAGATTTGAGACGCTTTGCTGTTTCTGCATAACTTAACATATTTCTTGAACATTCACAGCTCTAACCTTAGGTTCAGCTGAGTCGAATCTGCATAAATGCTTCCAGATGCCATAATTATACACACAAAAATATTTAACATTTGTTATGAACATTACCAGCTCTACCTTTAGGTTCAGCTGAGTAGAACTCCATATTGAGTAAAAGATCCTTCGGGGTTTTATAAATCTGTAAATTAGTTCACCATCCGTTCCTCCGCCACTGCCCACTATGCTCTCCACTAAAAAATAAATCCTATACACCTTTCACTACTTTCGCTTCTACTAAAAATTCTTCCACAAATTTGGTTTTTATTCTGTAAGTCTCTTTTGGATATATTAATGCTTAAGCACATTTACCGTTTAACTCTTTCAAATTCTGTACCTTCTCTATTATGTTTTAAAATCTATAGAGTCAAAATGCAAATGTCCAGATCTTTTAGACCTTCGCGAAGAAGAGGTCTTTATGAATATAATTTATAAATAAATATTGAGCTTGACTTGTGAGATAATATTAGATAGATATAAAATCTCGAACACAAGATCTCACAAAAATTACGTTTACTTAATCAAACGCGTTTCAACGACAAAGTGGCCGATATATATTATCCTTTCAAATAGGCACACTGGTATGGTATCTTCATTTCCATATTTCACCACAATATTTTGTATAGAACTCTTGAAATACATTTTTGAGAAATGTTTAATATATATATATATATATACATATATATATATATATATATATATATATATATATATATATATATATATACAATGATTACGATCAATATTTATAAAATTAATTTGTCTCCCATACGCAAATTGTTTAGTTATTTCATTTCTACGTACGTAGTTATAATACTATGAACTTTATTACCCTAATAAATTTAACGAAATCAATCAAACGTTTTAGAAGACATTAGTGATGATGGACTTACAAATAGAAGGAGAAAAACTGATTCAGATACAGGACTTTCGATAAATATTTGTTGTAAGGCAAAATTTCTCTTCATAGGAATACGTAAAAAGTAAATTAAAAGAAAAAACTGAGATTTGTTTGTGGTCAACGTGCTGCAAGTACAACCCAACCACTGTAGTGTATTGTAAACTGTAAACACTACAGTGTTCACAACATTACACTGTAGGTAAAAGGAAGCGGCTTTGGTTGTGAACATAATTAGATGTAATGTAAATAATAACTGCAATTTAACAATAAAAAGACATATGATTGCTTATTTAAAATATTTAGTGTTTTGGTTACATTTTAGTTTTAACTCTATCGTAATACATATGAAAAGATGTTACTTTTAGTTGCCAATAATCATTAACAGTACATATAAAGCCTAGTAAAATCTGCAGAAAGGCAAGATTGTATACGAAATAACAATTTATACAAGATGTTTGTGTGTGAGATTGTGTAACCGAGGTTTTGCCACATGTTCTGTACCGTATAACGTGATCAAGAGCTCACTACGTTGACCTCGATTGGGACTTGGGCAATAGTAAGAGCAAATGGTAGAGTAAACTCTCATTTTATATACATTTGACATGCTAACAAATAACCATTTAGGGATAAACATCTTTAGTTTCCTAAAGTAATAGCAGTGAGAGGTGTGTAACTTTTGTATTGTGGAAGTTGCTTAACATTTAGCTTCTAATTTTACAAGGTTCTATTTGAATATATAGATTATAATTTGTCTGTTTGTACTTTAATAATTTAGTTTCATTGATGACGATTACGATGAACTACTTAAATCTAAGAAACTTTAAACATTAAATATTATTTACGAGAACAAGTGAACCTAAAGCCATCATGTGACTCTTGTAATAGCCAAAACGGAAATGACTAAAGTTGTCTCTCCCGAAAGTTGGATTCTTGGCACTAAGTTCTGTGATTAGTGGCTCTACCGTTCTAAATTTTCATCACACACCTAACTTTGAAATCAATGACCTGTTAAAATAATTTCCAACAACGTTTTCAAACTAAAGCACAAAAATGTAAATAACTGGTCAAAAGAAAATGAATATTTGATTATAAAAAACCGATAAACGGTTTAACTAAATAATTATTGCATGATCTTTTAAAATAAAGGAATACTCAACTAATGGTTTTGTTTACAAATTTTCAGAAAATCCACCCCTTTCCCCCGATCATTGGTAAGACACCACCCTCAGTTAAGTACAATAGCCTCTCATTAAATATAAATTATACTAAAATAATTTAATATCTTAGATGGAGAATATTAAAAGAATGCATAAATGTCAAATTTTCACAAAAAAAAATTAATATTTTCAGTAGAGAAAAGTTAAATTAAGCGTGTTGGACTTTTTAATTCACACTGTAAATATCTTCAAATCAGTGAAAATCTTATAAAGTGCGTGATTATGTTTGTGAAATAGTGTATTGAAGTTATGTGTAAGAATATTTATTATTAATTTTTTTAATTTTACGATGAACGCTTCAAAATAAAATTGTATTGGGACAGAGATTTACTTACTTTTTCACGAATAAAGAGTTTTGAAAGACTCAAATAGACAATTAACTTAGACCTCAAAAGGTCCTTTGCAAAGTCTTCAAAATCTGTGAGGATTTTATAAAACCCGTTAATATCTAGAGTTATGAAAAGACTGTTTTTATTTACAAGCAAACAGTCTAATGCGAAGATCAACACACAAGTATTGTGAGACCTCAAATAGTCCATTTCAACAATCAAAACCATATGTTCTTGGCCATATGCTATACTATAAATAAATAATTTTGACCAATTCATCAAAATGAGTTTTATGAACCATACGAAATACACTTTTTATGATATCGAATGTTAGTATGAGAACGTCTGCAAAAACGATAACAAATATGGGAATTAGATAATTTAGAACTAATGAAATTTCTGACATGGTTATGTCTTCGATTAGTGAAGTTTAAAGTTTAAGACAAATCCGTTTTGTATCCTCTAAACCTTGACTTTCAAAATACGTCTTAACTTTCTTTAGAACAACTCGTAGAGTTCTTTAAAGCCTCTGCCACAATACACTAGTTAAAGTTGGAGTACAATACAAACAACTTGTGAAACTTTCAGAAACCAAAGTTAAGTACAGATACAGACAATTCGTTTTGCTAAGCTCAGGTTGTCTTTTGGCTGGTTTAACAGTTTAAATGTAATGAGTTTTATTTATTCTCGTTACCCTCCATTAAGGAGCTTTAGACTTCTTGTTTTAATTTGGTCGAACCCATCTCCACGACAATGATACTTATATTAGGATCTTTAGAAATAGACGTCGTTCAAACTTTTATATACTCGTATTATATAGATAACATGAAAAGAAGAGAGCGCGTAATCAAGTAAAATCTCAGTTCAGATGTAACTACTTTCCAGTAGTTAGAAATTATAACAGACAAAATAATAATGTATACAGTTTTAAGTGTTGTGTGTACCAGTGTAATTTTATGTTACTATGTTTTTAAAATAAAATAATTTATATAAAACGTTTAATATCAAACAAAACTAGCGCAGATTAATGTCCTGTAGAAGGGAACGATTGAGGAAGTAAAAAATGTATAATTACTACTATAAAAGTATGGAGTGAGGTTATTTATATTGTTAGGAAACCTTTTAAATATAAGGCCATTTAAGGGCTTGATGGTACGGCTACGAACTTTGGGGACTCGCACGATTAGCTGACTTTCGGACTAGACTGTTTTGTGTACATAGAATTAACCATATAACGACTCTGTAACTGTCACTTGCTCGATGAAATTATTCTAGATTTTGGAGGCCTAGAAAACGACTTTTTGAAGTCTAAATTCCCGTGGAGTCTTATATACAGTAAAGTATATTTTACTAAATAAGATGCAACATTTATTCCGAATATATTATTGTCTCGGAACCAAACTTAACACAATAAATAGTTCTGAAGGTAGTCAAATAATAACGTTTATATGCAAACATCGAAAATACTTAGCGAAAAAACTGACCCGTGCTCTTTTAGCTATGTTAAATAACAAAAAACAAAATAATAATGGTTTCAAAATATTCACAACGTATATTAAAAACTACCAACACTAAAATTTGAAATTTCTGATAAATTAGGCTGAACCTGGAAACGATTTTTAAGTAAAAAATGTGACACGAAAAGTAATATGTGGAAGTAGTTGTACATGCCATAACGCTGTTAATATCAAATTTACAGGACATTGCTGTCAAAGTGGAAAAACTTATTATTTTGTTTTATTATTAAAACGTTATTCTACAATATAAAAAATTATGTCAGAAATAATTCGATTTTTTTTTTATTTGACAGCTAACCTCACAGCTGATTAATAATAATTAATAGCAATATTTTTAATCGGCGACTCAAAGAAATGCGCGATTTTTTATAGACATTCCTCACCTCTTCTTTAAAATCATTACTTTTATTCGTTTAAAATGTTTTATTTTTGTTTCTATGGTAATGAATTGTCAAAAATCTAGGAATGAATTCTAAAATTAGTCGTTTTTATCAGATACTTGTATTTTTTTAAGAAAAAAACTACATAAAAAATTGCTGTGTCTAGATTGATTTTTCCAAGAAATCACCATTTTTGCCCACTGTGGTCATCTTGATACAAATATAAAATTTGATGGGGCGTCATGGAACTTACCCAGCCCATTATACAATGTAATACCGGTACGAACCTCTAAATGTAATAGCAAAAAATCGTTTCTTAGGCCCTGTAGGGTTGTTATTACGAGATTGTTATTGTTAGAAAAGGGTGTCTTATCAAATAAGGTAAGTTTGTTTAAAACCGTTGTTAAACAGGTTTTCTGAGCCCCCTAATTCTGTACATCACTAATTTCTTGAGAACATTAAAATATATTAAATGTTGAACTTGACTTATGACAAAAATTATACAGGATAACATAATTAATCCTGCAATAATATAACAAGTTATAGTTTGATTGGAGTAGCTCGTGTATCACTGAAGAGGGCGACTTTGTCGTTGAAACGCGTCTGATACTTAGGCGTTTTTTGTGAGAATTGTGTTCGGTTTGTTTGTTATCCTGTAACATTAAAATATATTTAAAAATCTCAACTCGCATCGGTTTTTTATGTATCTCGGCCATGGTGGATCTTGCAACTATACGAATATCACGATTTCTTCGAACGTCAGTATTCTAAATTAAATTTTTTTTAATAAATATCTTCTCTATTTCCTACGTAGAGAGGTCGGATTGATATCATTTAAAGGAGAACTGAAGTCTCCAAAATGTGCGCACAACAGTTCTAAATATCTATTTCCTCATCTTAATTTTTGTGCCTGCTTTCGGTCAAAGACGAAAATCATCCCCCCCCCCCCCCGAAATGTGAAGATCAACCAACGCAGGTCGACATTTTTTTTCGATTGCCCCCAAACAATGGGTAAGTAACAATCTTTAAAACAGCGCAGTGTACTAGTTGATTAAATTAGAACAAGTATCCTAGTTAACAACCTCAATGTAGGATATGAAATGGATACAGTTCTGTCGTAGCGGAATTTCCGCCTCAGTAATTTGTTTAAAGTCGTAAATATCTCAACACTATTAGAAGCCGGAAATTAATTTAACTTAGTTTCAACTACGACATCGATATAAAATCCTCGTTTAAAGCGGAGATTGTACAATTAAACTTTTCTATTACTCCAGATGAAAAACTCTTTCATTTACAATTCTTTTATAGTGTAATTATGTGCGGAAAATTTGTTTTATTTAATGGTAAATATTGGTTTACCTTATATATTTTTTAACTAATTTCATAGTTATCATATTCTTCCCAACGATTTTACCCAAGTTGTAATATATAAACTTGGTCTTATGGTATAAAGGACTTGTTTATACTGTTTTATATAATTTCCAGAAATAAATTCTGTGATGATATATATCTACCTTTTGATAAAAAAATAATTATTATATTTTCAAGTTTACAGTGATTAGATAAGTTGTAAAATATAAACTATCTTTACATGTTTGGGCTTATTTAAATTAACCCTAAAGAATTCTCATTTAGCCTAACAACCCATAAAGATCTCATACTTGTCGGAGGCCTTTTCCTTTGGTGATATGTACAGCACATCGAGTTGAACTATAATTCTAACCATCCTAACCAGTTTCTACTTAACCTCAAAATGGTGCGTCAACAAGTATTTAAAGAGATCCGCTGATTTATTATTTATTCCTCCCGAAAATAACAGTTAAAAAATAAGGAAAAGATAACTGGGAAACAAGAGGTAACCATCAGATAAACAATATTTTATCCAAGAAAAATAAATCAAGTCTAAAGTCATGTAATTTAGAAAAAATCGAAGTTTAACTTTATTTAAGTTTTGAAGTTTAAAAAAATATGTATTGGAGATAAACCTAAAGTAAATTTATTTATTTGTTTAGTTTATAATTTTTTGACATTTCCTTTATCACAACTTAATTAAATCTTTTTATGGTGTTTTATCTAACTTATAAATGGCCGACGAATTCAACTAGAACTACAAGCCATTAAATACACTGTTGTGACTTTTCACATAAATTTTAAGTCTTCGTGACAGATTTCCTAAATGCTCTTAAAATTGTTTAGACACTGGTTTATCTGAATTGATTAATTCACTTGATGTGTTCAGCTGTACATCCTTTCCGACAGAAAAATCTTAACTTCTTAGTAGAACATTCTACTTTAAGATGCGCATTCCAACAAGAATGAACAGCAATGGTGGTGACATTCTTTGTTACAGTGTCTGAGATATCGCATACGTCCAGTTACTTCTGACAATCATACTTGTAATTATAGAAACATGTATGCAACTGCAGAATTGAAAAAACTTCCCTTTTTAATTTTTAATTTTTAGAAACTGAATAAAAATAATTGAAAGGAAATATAAAGTAAACTCAAGTGCACAGTTCGTGAAAAGGAAAACCATTAAGAGGGTTGTCTGTTTTCAACTATTTCCGCAGAAATTAGTGTTGTTGTTTTTAATAAACAAATCCCCCCCCTAATTATATAATCTTTACATTACATTAACATAGTGGTACGATTGCAGAGAAATACATGTTTTATTTTTGTGTTGGTATAGCCCACTCTTGATGTTCATTACAACAAATGAAGATTTTTTTCTTAATTATGAACACATTAAAAAAAAGAGAATCCCCATTTTTTAATTTGATCGAATTTCTGGTACAAAAAATAAATAAATGCGAATTGCAGAAGTTCAAGTTATGTTATATAAACCATTTTTTGTAAGACAAAAAGTGTACAAATTACCTAGTGTCGTATTTCTGACATTGTACCATTTCTAACTCCTAGAAAGAATATCCAATCGTGCCTGTGATAAAGTATAAGGATAAAATGTGATCTTCATTACATTTATATTGGGTTAAAACCTACATTAAGTTTACCTATTTGTGTGGTAAAGTAACAGAGCAAATCAGTTACTGCCTTTCTCTACTAAATAAGACATACATCCAAAACCACTGCAGTTTTCAAGAATTACTAGAATTGGTTTAAAACTTTTTAAAGATAATATATTCTAAGTAAATATAAAAACCAAAAAGCAACAGAAATAAAATAATACAATTAATTAGAGAATATTAAAATGACAAAACAGTAAATGATAACTCTCAAGAAATTATTGTAGTTCTAGGTAGTATTTGTTTAGTTCAAGCTGCAGTCAAGACTTTTGTATTTTATGGCAGGTTATGAAATAGGATTTTGAGCGGTGATAGTACCATCTTACATTTATGATTTTGTTTATATTTCTTTTATAATTATAGAGAGGACAAGTATAAAACAAAATCATATTTCAAATACATAAAATACATTATGTTTTACGTTTCAATATATCAACGAACAATTAAACATTTTAATAAATTTGTAAAACCAATTCCTTTATTCAGATAGTTTAATAAATGTTTTCGTAGACAGGAAATGTAATTAAGGCGCAGTATAGGCAATCCGACTACTTTTAAAATGATACTGAGTGACTATTATTTACAATGGCATAGTACAGTATAAGAAGTACAACGTAAATATGTTAACAGCAAAAACATTTACCCCCGTTTTTGAGTAATCATCATTTCATGGCCACGGGTAACCGAAAACGTAATTTTCGACGTACCGTCCGTCCGTCAGTATGTTACATAAGTACGATATTAAACAGTTTTATGTTCAAGTCTATTGTGTTATTCAACTCATAACACAATAAATTAAATACATACTTTCAGATTTCAAATGTGCATTCAATGGTGCCAACTTTCTGCCGTAACAAATAACGAAACTATTGTTTTTAAAAAATCCTATTGTTTAAAAGCAAAAACCTTTAGGGTCATCATCGCCTTGTAAAAAAAAAAGAAGGATAGAGCATGAAATAAAAAACCATCGAATATTCTAATAACGTCAGGGTCAGAGAAAAATGTAATGTCGACCCTTGATCCCCAATAAAATATGATATTCTTATAGTTACGGATCTGGCAAGGCCGAGTGAGAAGATCTCAGCAAGTGGAGGTTTGTTCACAGATGTAAAGATTTGTAGCCAGGTAGGGCTGAGACAATAACACGGAGCGAAGCGAATAGATACTTTTTAATATGTACAAATCTACGAGGCTTGTTTAGAGGCTATCTTAAGTCAAGAAAGTAGTGAGTTACACATTTACAAGGTCAAAAACCCTTTATCTACCAATAAAATGTAACATTACTACAAGGTTCAAGAAATCAACTGTTGGGCATTACATTTAGGGGATCTGCTTGTATTGCGTTGTACGATGGAGCTGAGAATGTACCATGATGGCGCTCATCAACTTGTTTCTAAGTTTACTGGTAGCCACGAGGTTTACGTCGTTGATTTTTGATTAAGAATGAGACTAAGATGATTGGTTCGAGTTAAACTAGAATTGAAGGTTTTATTTTGTGATGTTAAACTTTTTTACAGTTTAGCTTTTCCTTCTTTTCCTTCTTCAGTGATCGGTAGGATTGCTCACTGAGATTGCCAGAGGTACATGTTGACCGGAGTTTGTTAGATTTTTGCATAGAAAATACGAACTTCATATATTTGATAAGCATATTTTTGGTTCCAAGTCACAATTTAAATCAAATATTTAATTACCTTAGGTCCGTCTTGTGACTTCGTTGTTGGTTGCTTCTTACATGTTTCGAGGCCGTAACCCCATCATCAGACAATTACTTTGTTCACTTTGAAGAACTCGTCATTGATTATATTAAAAAACATATTTAACACAAGAACATACAATAACACAAAAATAAAAACAATAAAAACACATCATATGAGCTTGTCTGACATTGTTGTGTGCTCTGTCATGTCTATTGGAGTACTGCAATCACATCAACTATATAATACAGCCTTGAAACATCTTCAGAAGGCTTAACATGATTCGTTATCAGCAATATTAATAACTTCAACTAGCAGTACTCCGATAGACATGACAGAGCACACAACAATGTCAGAAAAGCTCATATGATGTGTTTTTATTGTTTTTATTTTTGTGTCAGTGTATGTTCTTCAAAGTGAACAAAGTAATTTTCTGATGATGGGGTTACGGCCTCGAAACATGTAAGAAGCAACCAACAACGAAGTCACAAGACGGACCTAAGGTAATTAAATATTTTATTCATATATTTATTTTTGTATTTACACATATGTTTGTTTTAGATTAACTATATTTAGAATAAATAAAATTAATTACATACTTTTCTACAACGGACTTAATCGATTAATATGAATGTTTATATTTATTATACAAATTCTTAATATTTTTCAAAGAAGAGTACAATATACGATTTTAAGAGTATTATATTTACTTTTATGTATTTCTCTAAATTCAATTTAGACAAATAAAAATTCTTGTTTACTAAAAGTAAAAGTACTTTGAAAAAGTAACAAAAATATTGCTTAATGATCTCAGGAGTTCAACCATCTGGCGATTCCGAGGGAACCTAACTGGTTCTACACATTTTTTTCATGTAATCTTGATTAAATCCATCTCTTTCATCTTTCCTATCAGGTCTCACTTGACCTACCCTTGTTCTTTTCCAACCCTGATGTTATAGAGTGTTCGAGTGTTAGGTGTCTTTATTTTATGTTCTATTCTTCCTTTCTTGTATAATGCGATGATAACCGAAAAGTTTCTCGCCTTAAAACAACAACAAAAAATATTTCTTAATGCGTCAAATAGGGATATAAAATTACATTCAACATCTAACACGTATGGTATAAATTATAAATGGAATAATATAGAGTGTAATTATATCTCACTTAAGCTGTAATGAAACTCGTTTGTCGACGTTTTAATTACATACAACTTACTTCTATCTCGTACTTTATTCTTAATTGAGGGATACTCGTGTATAAAAAGCGGAAATGAGGTTCTTTCTCGACAAATTAAAAAGTGAATAGCAGGTATTGTAACATAAAACTCAGTTATTCCTTATGTTTAATTTAGGTTAATGTACAGTGTGACATAAACTTGCACAATATTAATAGTAATTGTTAACAACGCTGCAACTCTTCTCTAACACGCCGGATAGTCGTGACTGTCTTAATTGAAGGTCGCAACTACGTTTAATTTTGAGATCCGATATGTTGTTTTCTATTATGATAGATTCTCGTTCTTATTAGTCCTGCAAACATAAAGTTTGGACGGCGAAATATTTTTTTTTTTTAGACAATTTCACAATTAAAACATTTATTGAAAACATGTGATCAATACAAAGTTTCTTGTCCAATCAACAGTGAATGTTGTCTGAAAAGAGGCTCTGAACAAACGTTGTTATTGAAGATTTAGAACAGAAGCTTGCATTTTGTTTTTAAATATGTATTTGTTTAATATCTTAAGTGTATGGGCTACTAATGTAGGCGAGGGAGAAACATATAGCACTAAAAAAACAAATCCAATATCCAGGCTTGAACGGCACATAATGTCTGGCCTGTTTTCCTCTATTTGATGAGTACTTATCATTTCTACATTGTCGAGGAAATGTCGAAGAACTCTCCATTCTGATAGTCATTGCGAAGGTCATACTCCATTTTATCAATACCTTGAGTTGTAGGTAAGAAAAGGATGATGTAGCCAGAGCCCTTCTTCACCGTGTAAGTCTAAATATTGTTAGGGATTCCCAAGTATCCCACATATTCCATATGCGACACTTTTTGCCCGGTCCCATTCACCCCATCAGAACTGGTCCCTTTACACTTTAGGGTTGGGCTGAAAAGAGAAGAAACTGTAAACGGAGGTAAATATATAGTAGGAACGAGTTAAGGTGAAAAATGAATGCAGATCATAGGAAACAGATCAATATGATGAGTAGGAAACTGAGTAGACTATTTGTAGTGCACTGGTCGACGGGTGTGTTAACTTATTGTGTAGCATAACACACAAAGACACACGAGGAGAACATCTGGGCTCAACATGCGAAATGTTGGACAGTTCTAACGGTAAGGAATTGAGCGAACGCCTCTCCGTCTCCACCCTCCTTTGTTCTCCACTTTAAAATAAGCAACGATTATTTTCCCCTGACAAACTGGGGATAGTTTAAAATTATAACTATTTAAAAAAAGACAAAATTGATTTTAAATTAATATAATAAAAATAATAATTTATACAGTATTATGAAAGTTATAATAACAATAATCCAATATAATCTACCAATGAAATTTCAAGTTAAGGGATTAAACAAATCACACAAAATACTATAAAATACCACAATTCAATTATTTTCCTCATTGTGGAGATGACACTTAGAGAACTTTAATAAATACAATTTTCTATACATTAAATTGAGTAAATTAAATTTACATTGATTAAATACTAAAATAAGTTGCAAATCCCTTTCCTCTATGAAATTCTTCAGTTAATCTGTATTACAATACTTTAGTGTAAACCGACTACCGTGATGGAAATCAAACTGGCAAGTGATGACTTTTAATTTAGTACAATTGTAAAGTTTTCTAAGTTGTAGTTTAAACTTTTCCAATAAATAGTTAAACCCAATCAAAATAGTTGATATCAAGTTTATAGGCTTTGTGTTCGTGAAAGACACGGCTAAACTATCTCAATAAAAGTAGTGATCGGATAAATGCAAAGAGAAATGTTCTAAATTTAAATATTTCCTGGATTGATTAAACGCAGGGTTCATCTTCAAATTTATAAAAACTATAAATTATATTTAAATTTTCAATTAATTTAAGGAATAATGTTTGTTTATTTATATTTGAGATACATAATAGTTTAACAAAAGCTTCACACAATACAATACATATTATCAGCTGACGTCACCTCTAGCTGATTGGTTGGTACTTCTGTGGATTGGAAGGATTGGTAGTCCATTATCTACGTTATATTAGATATAAATGTGAATTATAATTTAGCTGTAGAACCCTCTAATTGTTATCAGGATATTTCCAGGCATAAACTAAATATTATTTAATGCAATTATTGAATTTTAGTTTTAGTTTCCATTATTTTAGTTATGACTAATTTATACATTCATTTTACAATTGGTTTCATCAGCGTACTGGCATTATACCTTGCTCGTTTAGTTCATATTTGATAACAACAGTGTAAGGTTGATATTCTTTATGCAGTACAGAACTAATAGTGTTTTTGGAAGTAAATCTCTGATAAAAGGTAATTCTAAATTTAAACAATTACATTTACTTTACTCGTTGTAAATAATATGAATATACATTTTAAGTACATTAATTTAAACCGAATTGCTACTTGTGAAAATTCATTAAAGTATTATAGTGATATAAAACTGTATAATTTTTTTTAATTATAAGCTTAAAAACAAATTACTAAGGTTAAAATTTCACTGACACACTTTAAAACTACACATCGGTGCAAGATAACATTAACTGTTTATCTCATTGCCCACAATAAAACCAAAGTTACAGCGTGGATTAAAATTTACATTTTGGTGTTAAACTTGTATATTTAAAAATATAATTTTGCAACGAAAGCAAGTTTGTTTTAATTCAAATTTAATGTAAATAGCATAGATAAGTTTGTGTTGTGTTAAAACGTTCAATACTATTTATGGTCTATTTATAGATCTTGTAGGATATGAAACATAAATATAGTACTGTCATAGTGGATTAGGCTACTTACTGTATTTATTTTAAAATAGGTTTAATTAAAAGTGTTCATGACAATGTTAATACAATCGTTATTTATCTAAGCATTCACATGTCATAATGTCTTTGTCACGTAAATTACATCCAATTACCTTTAATTCACCTGCATATTTTATCGCATCTTATGCAACACTGATGTTGCACGGATATGAATGTGATGCAGTGCAATCTCTAGAGATCTATTATCCACCCTCTTCCCGATACTTCTTTTAAGATGGAGAACTTCCGTCTATAAAATCCCTACAGGACTTTGAAGGGGATCAATTTTAGGTAACTAATCTATATCAATCTGGTACCTTCCCAGACTTCTATCCCCTTTTGTGAATTATTGTACGGCATTCGAATCATAGATTGTGTGAGGTCTTCTTCACCTCTTGGAAGAATCTACAGGATAGATAATTTTCTATTCCGATAAATCTAATGTGTTCCATGAGTCTACAATGCCCCGATAGAAAACCTGTCAGTGTTTTCAGTTTATTTCTAATGTCTGATACTTCTTAGTCCTTGATTGTCTTCTGTTATAATTCCACAGGAGTTTCTTGGCCTAAGTACGATCTTAACGCTGCCTTACTCAGACCTTTTATCAATGGGTTTTCTATCCTACCTGGTTGTCTTGATCGCGGGAGTGGAATTCTCTTCCTTCCCTTTTTCTGAGATCCTATCTGGCCTCTCTTCCCACCTCCTTAGGGTAATTCTTCTGTTGGGAGTGAAATTCCTTCTTAGTGGCTTGTTTTATAGGAGGGAGTTAAAGTAGAAAAATGCACCTCCAAGGGAGTGGGATGTTGTTTAGGAAAGACCCAAGGACAACATGTAGGGTAGGGATCTGAGGAGGATGCTTGAAGTGGATGGCTACTGGAAGATTGATTCGCCAATTCATATCTAATTGTACTTTCATTTGACTGACTTTATCGTTTTCTCACCCTATACATTGGAAAAAGTGTTGTGCTAATAAAAACTAATCATATTTATTCGTCAAAACATCCGTTCCGACCCGCTTTAATCTAAACTATATATTTCCTTATAAAAATTATCTGTTCGTACTTACGTCAGCACAATTTTTTTTGAAACTCAATTCTCGAATTGGTTCAAATATCTTTGTAACAAATATGGGTTCTACCACTAAAAACGTAACTTTAACTGTATCATCTACAAATAACAGAATCAGGGTGTTACATTTAATTACAGAATGAATTCAGTAGACCATATCTACTAAAGACAAAATTAAAAAATGTATTTATATATTCTGTAAAACTAGCCAAGTACTTATTTAAGATAAAATCTGCTTACATTCCTTATGTTTAGTCTTTATTAGAGGAAGGTATATGTGCATGTGGTGGATCTTCATGTGTACATTGAAACCTTTAATAACAACACAGTACGTTCACACTAAAGTATCTTGTAAAAACCAGTACTGCCTAAGAAAAATAGCTTGTACAATGAGAGTAATCTATTAACATTAAAACTACATGGTAAGACTTTTCTCGATTAGACAAGCTCAGATTGATGCAGTGTTTGTTCCAAAATTGAATAAAATATTTTCAAGAACAAACCATGTTATATATATATATATATATATATATATATATATATATATATATCTTACATATTTTATTTAATACCATGTCAAAACAGTTAAAGCATACTTTATAGTACGCTGTGTTTATACATAAAAAATTACCAACTAATGGTTGTAGCAAGTTGGGAAAGAGGAGATAGAGAAGGTAATAAATCTACATATAGGAGCGAAATTAGTTTTTACCACTTTTTGGAGTTTCAGATCGTGGAGGTATCTGTTTTAAGCCAGTATGGGTATTCATGTTTGTTTTATTGGGTTTCTGTGAAGTCATTATATTTAATATTGTGTTTAAAGTGATATTACAGGGAAATTTATGATAATACATATTACACAAACTTTCCTGTATCCACTCAATCGGAACCATTCCCACGCACAGGCAGTGGGGATTTAAGCCCTATTAAATTATTAATAGTATTTTATAAGGAATTAAATTATTTAAAGTTTAAAAAATATAATTTTTGAAAAGTAGTTATCAAATCATTAGCCTCAATTGTATTCAAATTTTCATTTGTCAAGTATGTCTTATAACTTGTCCATTCATGAGACTTACTGTATACAATGTCCATTAGAATAAAAAATGTTTTAAACAGAATGATAATTTCATTAGTTCTACATTCAAGGAAAAGAGGAATCGTTTGAGTTTGTCGATATTTAAATTGAGGTGTATTTGTTGGACGAACAACTGGAAGGTGTTTAAATTAATTTTATGTATATTGTAGATTATTAATTGATGGAATTTTTTTTTCTTGATATTTAAAAGGTTAAAACCACTCGATCATCATTGCCTTATTAAAAAAAAAAAACATAAAATAACAGAACATAAAACAAACACCCCTAGCTCTTGAATACTCTAATAGCATCAAGGTTGGAAAATAACAAGAGTTGGTCAAGAAAGGCGCGATAAGATGGATGAGAGAAGGGAATCTATCCCTAAACTACGTGAAAAAAGTGTAAATCCAACTAGGGCCCTCGGAATTGCGTAGTTTGTGAGCCCTTAAAGAGCATTGGTGGAACTACAGTTATGCGTAACGTGCTGCTCTGCTTTTAATGTAACTTTTGTAATTGATTTAATGTTTCATTACTTTTATATGCATAAGTGCATTTGTTTTTAGTTATAATTTTACATTATCTTCTAGTTTTACAACTTGTTCCCGTATGTTTTATTTCTTATGAATGTATCACATCCTTATGTTGAGTTCTTTGAAATGAGAGTTTTACCATCGACTGTGACAAATTATGGCGAGAGTTCAGTTTAAATTCCAAGTATTGATTTTAAAAGTAATATGCAACTGTTTCAACATTGGAAGGAAATAAATGTATTCTTGTCATAACAAAGATAACCTTTCTAATGGATTACCGTTCAATTTCGTCCTTAACGAAAAACAAATCTTTTCAACGTAAATTTCTTTTGTTATACTCTCCCTATTCTGAGTTGGAGTTGCATTGATACAATGTGTCAGAAACGATTATTTTGCAATTGTTGTAAAATACAAAAACCATTCAAACTTGTTTACAGAGTCAACATGGTATCAATTTATTAATCTCAAGGGGTCATAGTAACCTGATGGTACTATCGTACCTGACCTGCTATTTCTACCTGAAGAAGTGTCACCGAAACCCTTCTATTGTCTATCTTTACTGCTCCTACACATTACGTCTATTGTTAGATGTCTTGGGAATTACCCAGGCGTGGTGGCAACATCCAGTTTAGGGAGGGACATTTTCAATATTTCAGTTGATGGACAGTAGAAGTACATATCAGTCGCATCTATCTGGTTCATTTCTATCTGGTTCATGGTTAACCTAACCTAACCTAACCTAACATTTCGCTAATAGTTATCAAGTAGGAAATAAGTTGAGAAGCTTTTTATTTTTTGCAATAAGCAACAGTCTGTCTACCTTGCCGGATTGAATTGGAAGTGAATGAAGTGATCATCAAAAACTAAATAGTTGATAGATTTTATAGTTGGAGAGCAGAGATCAAAAATGGCCCTTAAACAACCTGTTGGTGCCATCGAAATGTTTGCCTCCGATATTCACAGCTATTGTTTTGTGTAACAATGAGTGACCCTTTTCGAGTCGAAAAAGGAATCGGCCAGACCTTCATTCCTAGAATTAGGGGTCCTCCTCCGATGGTACCACCAGGTTACTATAACCAATGACTACATAAATAATATTCAAACATACATAGTATTTATGTAGTCATTGCTATAACCCATCTCAAGTATTCAGTTGCACGCTTCTCTCTGGCGCCCTCTATAATGAGTATGGGCGTTGCAATCCCAAGAATACTATCTGGATCATTTTAAATCTATTCTTGAGTTAAACCTCGGTCACACTGAAGGTACAGATGATATATATGCTACGAGTAATAGCTGCAGTACTAGACAACCTGCAGTGACCAGACATGAATACTAGTGTTCATACTTTGGACGCGTAACAAGCGTTACCAAGGGAATGGAATTTTCTTGCGACGAGCATGCGCATTGACACCATGTGAGATCTCTATTTCGAGTTGTTGTTTCGTGAGAAAAGTTAGGTTAGTTTAAAGATAAGATTTTTTTCTAGTTTATATAATATTGTTACAAGTAACATCAAATAATAATACACTATTTACCCTTTCGTTCCATTTAATTCTAAATCTACGTCATGGACGCTACGGTTAATACGGTTGGAATGCACGCTACGGATGCTACACTAGGCGTAACACGGAGAGATCCGCCGTAATCGTTTCTACCAGTCTTCAACTAATATGGCTGATGTACTGTGACAAATGATTTTTCTCACGATAATATTTTACTTACTTTAGCAATGAAGAAAAAAATCGGTTCATAATTGAACAAAATAGAGAAATAAAATAGTTAAAGTTTTATTTCCAATGGCGCCTAACCAAAATTATATTTTCCTAGTCTTAACACAGTAAAAAAATGATATTTTAAGCCTTGTTTACACAACTCTTTTGTATGGTTCTGATATGTGATATATCTGAGAACTAAGATAATATCAAATTGAAAGGAATCACATATTTTTTTCGATTCTAATAACAATAGGTTATATTTTTGTAGGATAGAGAAACGCAGACCATAAATCTTGTAGTAATATATTAGTTCAGAGTAGTGAACAACATTCCTTTATTTCCCCTGGGGGATGGGGGAGATGGTACAAAGTTGAAATACCGCCTATATATTTGTAGCATAGTATCCAAAAATATAAATTACATGTAATAATAAAAAAGTCAATAATAAACCAGATGCTTTATACTTGTATAACTACTATATTCACAATTGTAGCGTCTCCCTCACTAGGGGATGCAATATTTAAATGAAAGAAAAGGAATCTCCAGAACCTAGCCATCCACTCAAGCTAAAAAAGTTGATTCGTTATTTACAACTGCAAGGCTCGTCAGTGAAATGTCTGACAATTAAAATAGTTTCCCAAAATTATATTAACTTTAAATTTAGTGCAACACCAACTGTTGTAAAAGTATGAATTATTTTATAAATAACTATTTGGTTAATAGAATAGAAATAATAAACTAATTTCTTGATTCATAGAATACGAATTACAAAAATAAATTCCTCTATGCAAAATCAAAACATAAAATACAACCTTTGTCACAATTAGGTTTTAAAAAGTGCTTGAAGATATTCCGTAAAGACGAAATCATAATTAAAATAAACTCAATGTTTTGTTCTTGAAAAATATCATAAATTGCATAGCTAATCAGCTATTAATTATTAAGATATTTAAAGCATACATTTTCACAAAAAAAAAAATTATTGACTTTAATTTTAATATTAAATATTAAATAGTTTCTAAAGAGTTGCCAATCAAGAAATTAAGTTATTACATAAGTACACCAATAGTTTACTAACTATAGACACTTTACAGCAATGGCAAAAGATCATCTGCCTGGTTATGATTTAAGAGTATACCGCCAGTTCCATTGATTAACCTAAATATCCTTACAACATAAATGAATAATGTACATTTACATACATTAACTATATATACGAGCTACCAATTCATTCACAAAATCACATCTATAGTTCCATGCCTCATGCATATATTTTCCAAAACATTGCCAATAATAACCGTTTAAAAACTTCAAACTATATTTTGTTCTTTTTTATTAAAACATTTTATTCATAACCAGGATAACATTTAAGTAATTCTGTCATCCAGAATAGCAAGTTATCAAGGATTTTTTTTTTATGTTAAATTAATATGGTATTATTTTGAAATGCAATCTATAGTCGGTTTACCAATTGTATAATATTCACGTAATTTCTTTTTAAAACATATAAAATTGGGGAAGGCAATGGGGAATATTAAGGTAATAAATGAACATCTATAAGATAGTAAGGATATACAGCCTATACAAACCTTCCATATAAACCAAATCAAAAAACAGGAACACTAAGAAGATTTATCGTGTAAAATATATAACCTGTAGGTTTAAATATTATAAAAATACCATCCTTGTTTTTGAAAATGAATAGCTTTTTTCAATTTTTTCTATCAAAATGTGAGACTTAGTTCATGTTAAAAAAAAATAAATAATGAAATTAGCTTAATATTTCTATTTTTATAATATTTTATGAATGGAAAATAATATTATTGGTTTAACATGAAGATGTAGAAATTCATTTTTACTACAGCTTACTAGTATAAAGTATCGTTTTAATAAAAACTTTGTTAGGTATAAGAAATTAGATTTGTGTTAGAATGTAGGAAATCCAGCATCGACAATAGTTGGGAAATAATGTAAAAAGTTAGGAAACCGCTAAGTTTGCCGCCACTAAATGTAATCTGATACACTAGAGGATATAAAATTTAAGCAAGGCTGGAAAGAAAAAGAGGTCAATCAATTTGTGAGTGACGAACTAGGACCAGAGGCTTCCCGAGGGGACAGACCGTCAGGCGTCGATAGGAATAAATCTGGAAGGTTCACGACGTACCACCAGTGAGGTCAACTGATATTGGTGAGCAAGTTCCAGTCAAGGTAATTTGTACTCTTTATTGATATAAAGTCCATAAAGTAGGACTGAAATAATTTGATTTTTATTTCAACATTGTCATTCCTCTCAGGTTAATAAAGTTGCATGTCTAGAAACATCATCCGAAATAATGTGTTTTTAATAGTTAGTGTTTTCCAATTTTATTATATGCATACATAATATAAAGCTATATTACATACACAGGGTGATTTTTAAGTGTGGAAACGCCTTTATACTGCATAACTTAGAAGTAATTGAAGGCAGAAAAAAATTTGGATCTACATAGTTTAAAAAAATATACTTTTTTGTAGGTTTGAAATTTTTGTTTGCCAAATTGAATGAAACTTTATTTTTTTAAATAGTAAAGTGGAAATGATTTTCATGTAACATTTAACAAGAAAAACGATGGTGAAAGCAGTTTTTTGATAAATGGCGTCATTTTTAAGTTATACGCATTCAAAGTTGCAATGTCAGAATAATAGCGCTAGTAATAAAACGGGGTAAAATAAACCTTCGGAACTTTGTTATTATATTTTCCTGCAGAATACATCCAATAACGAACAATAAACAATCTTGAACCACTACAAACTTAATTTTGTGGCGAAATGAGTAGTTAATAAGCTCCATTATTGTAACGTAATGCAAAAACTGATTTAAACTAACATCTGATTTGAACTAGGCCTACTTTCATAAACGGATATTACTTAAGGTTAGCGCATTGACAATCTGTAGAGGGGAAGCACTTTGAACATTATTTATTGTAGAATGGTATCCTTTCAAAATTTATTGTATTAGTAATGTATCATCGAAAACGTTTATTAAAATTTTTAAATTAATTTTTGTAGGCGCATTTTACCCCGTTTTATTATTAACGCGATTTTTCCGTCGTTGCAACTTTGAATGCATATAACTTAAAAACTAAGGCATTTATCGAAAAACGGCTTTCAACATAGTCTTTCTTATAAAAATTTACAAGAAAATCAAGTTTCACTTCTCCATATTCCTATATAATAAATAAACTTTGATTCAATATGGTGGATCCAAGATGGCGGACATAAATTAATAACCTACAAAAAAGTCTAATTTTTTAAACTACGTAGATCTGTATTTGTTTCCGCCTTCAAGTACCTCTCAGTTTTGCTATAAAGCCGTTTCTATGCTTTAAAATCACCCTGTATAATAAATTTAAACTCATAAGAACAACTAAACCGCCAAATTTTAATTATTGAATGAACCTGTAGCACGGCCTATTGAAGTAATCCTTCTTCATAATTTTTTTAATGAGTTTTAACTACTACTTGAAACTTGTTTTCCTGTGCTCATTATTATTTATCAATATTTCTGTTTGGGCCGCCACACCCATGCACCATTCACCCCGTAGGCACGGAACGTTTCAACTGCCGTCACACCTTAGGGTTGGGTTGCCTCCACCGCTGATTCGTCGTACCGAAGCACATCTTCTCCGCCGATATTCACCGTTGAAGACTTCACCGTAACCCTGGCAAGGGGCCCTAAAAAAAAACATGGTACTACCATCCGGAGCCAGATGGATCAAGGTTTTTTTAAGAGGTGTTACTCCTCTATCCCTCCTCCTTCCCATAAAAGATGGGCTCCGGGCTTGGGACCGGTATAGCGGAGTTATCGTTAAATGAGATTTGATTAGAACAGTTTGTTCTCGATTATCAGTAATTTTTTCAAATATTAATTACTTTCCGTGCCTACGGGGTGAATGGCGCATGGGTTTAGCGTCCCAAACTGAAATATTGATAAATTATAACGAGAACAGGAAAACAAGTTTCAAGCAGTTACAAACTCATTAAAAATAATAATATTTAATAAATTATTATGAACAAATTAATTTTCATTAAGGGAAACCGACAACTGCTGTATAAAAGACACAAAGAAAGCAAACCTAGTTTCCAAAAAGTCAACTTCCGGGTAATTACCGAAGATACATTGCTATGTGTGTTTTGAGACTTCTACTATTTCCTATAAGAGGGTGATGTTTTATGCATATATAGGCTTACCAGGCTTCCACGTTTACCGCGGACAATCCGCTTTTTTTAACCTCGTCCGCAGAAATGTTTGAGGCTATCATTTGTCCGCGGTTTTTAAAAAACCGAGAAACTCTTTGACTTCAGACTTAGGGCTGTCGACAGGGGAAGTACTGTGAAACGGTCGAACAGGTTTAGAAAGTGGCACATTTCGTGACATCTCATTATTGGCTACAACCCTCTGTCCATTTACAGGGCAAGGGGTGGGTGGGGTGGGGTGCCTCTCTCTCATCCCTAAACTACCGTGTTATTAATTTCTAGACTGTAAATGTGGGCTACAGATTTGAATCATATCTGTGAATGATTTTCCCTTATCTCAGGTATGTATAGGCCTCCCTGTCTACTTCCTTTTTAAATGTTACTAAATTAGTTTTATAATTACTGTAATGAAAAATCAATACAGTATCAAAAATTCTTAAAAATAGCCTATTAAAATTAATAATGAATGGTAAAGGTAAATTATCATATTCTATTTTCATTTGAATAAATATTTTTTGATATAACCATTCTTTAGGTTTAATTTAGGTTGCAGTAACATAAGTAATATTGACGTTTTTTGTACCCATTGGCGTAGTGTAACATGTCCTCAGTTTGTTTAAGTTGTCCTCCCTTTTTGAGAAAAGTCCTCAGTAACTCAGGAAAAAATATGGTAAGCTTATGCTTAGATGACCTTTATTCGGAAGTTTCAACTGACCCAACGATCATCAATTTCGTGTCCGTGTCCGTTTTTGGGAAAGTCCGTTATTTAGAAACACTACAGTGGCCAGCAAAACATGATGCCGGTCAGGGAATACAAAAATTCCGTTTATTAGAAGTGTCCATTAAGAGAAGTTTCACTGTACATTTTTGACACTTTATTTGTGTGAGATAAACCTCTTTGTTAGGCTTTAATTTCGTTAATTCGAATTTATAGATAATTAGAATTTTTTTAAGATCCCTAGAGGTTTGAATTATCAAAGTTCGACTGTTTTGCAAGTGATGATCAAAAGTGAGAGCTTGTGTCGACATTTTCTTATCGGTTCACTGTTATGACACCGAAGTGAGGGGCCGTGGCCACCTCTGCCCCCCTCTGCTTTAGCCCTTGAATTGAAGGTCTTCCTGGTTTATTGATATCTTAAACCGACGCGGTGGTTTCAAACTTAGTAGCAACCATTTTATACGCGACTACACTGCACGGTCCGTCCTTCAAACCTTTGAAAATACGACTCTTTCTCAACTTGGGTGATAAACTTAATTAACATTCATAATAACACTGAATCAATGAAATTTGTGTTTGTAAAGGTAAAGTCTTAATGGATTTTTTTTTTAAATGGTTAGTTAATAATTTTGAAACTGCTACAAGTTTACCCCACCTACTAGATTTCAGTGTTTGAAGTTAGTTAACAATGATCAAAATCGTTGCTATGGCAACAAATAAGTAGCTTTGAAAATAAAAGCTGATGTTTTAATAAATCCAAATTATATATACACCTTTTAATTATGTAATATTGTATAATATTATACAATATTACATATAATTTGGATTTATTAAAACATCACCCAATACAATACATTTGTTATATATACAATAAAGAATATTTCTCTGGGATCGGACAACAAATAACGAAACCACACTTTGAAAAACCCTGGTATTTAAAAACCAATCGCCATTTTGAAACTGTCAAAAAAACATTTTAACTTTAACATATTACCGCCTAATGGATTATAATATTATTAACAAATATTATAATATTTTGGTTGTTGTATACAACTACCAAGAAATTATTATTTTGGTTTTTTCGATAACTCGGTTATTCTTGAACATAGAGAAAAAATAAAAGGTATTTTATTTCGTTAAAAGAGCAAAATATTTTGTGACGTTTAAAGTTTTCGAGATATTCAGGATTAAACATTTTAAACGTCCGCCAATTTGAAAAGGAACAAATAAAGACTTGGTTTTTTGGCTTACTGGTAGACTATAAGGTTGCATAAGTAACGTGTATACGAAATATTTTATCTAAAGATTAAAGATATGTTTTTTAAAAAAACACAAAATGGCGGACAGACGGAAATCAAAGCGTTTCATGACCTAAGTTAATATAATTTTTTTTTTTTTTAAGTTTCAGAATCAGCTGCCGAAATATTAGTGTATATCACCCTGTATATTGTTTAATATTGAATATTATTATAGGATGATATTGATTTAAAATACAATAATTACAGGTTATCTTTAGTTGACATATGTGATTTCTACTCATTCCGCCTAATTTTAATGGTCATCACGACATTGATTAAACATTAGCCATCTGTAACATATTTTCAATATTTTACACATGTTACTGGCCTAGTCTTATCTCTATTTTCTTCTTACAGAAGACTATATTTTTAACATCATCCAACAGGTTGACGCTTTACTAGATTGCTTGTCACGTTATATTTTCCCACAGCAATGTTCGTTCTTCCGGAAAATACACTTTCTCTAATGATGTGTGAAATATCCTGCTATAGAATTTTTCTGATTTATTTTAAATTAAGCGGAAGAGAGTACGAAATTTTGCGTTAAGAAGTATATATATTAAATGATTTCCTATTTCATCAGTATAAAATTATGTACGCAATAATCAGAATTATTTTGTAAAATTAAAGGTTTATTGAGTCTGAAATCTTTAAAAGTTCTGAGATAAAAACTTCCCTTGGGTTTTAAGAGGACAGAAGAAATACTTGGGTTATGTGTAAATTATTCACAATAGATCCACTTTAAGCAGTAGCAGTGTAGAAAAACTACCCGAGGATCAAAACAAGAAAATCATAAAAGGAAGAATAGAAACATAAAATCAGTAACATTATTTAACTATAAAAGGATGAAACGATGAAACGATGATATGATATAAAGTAAAAATATCTTGGAGATACAAGAAATAATGAGAAATATATATGTTAGAGTCTATATTGGGATGAATGGATTCCTTTCATTACAATATCATACTGTATTTCTATTGTGAACAATACTTTTGTTCTTGTATACTCTATTGTTATGTGTAACTATATGTCAGAGTACATGTGTCGAACAAAACTGAACGAATGTTTGAAAGAAAAATGACATTCTAATTTGGTGCTACTATTTGTAATAACTACTATTTTTAGTTAGTATTGATTTTGTCTTGTTGTTTAAAGACGAGTAACCTTTTTAAAAAATATGAAGAAAGAACATAAAATAAAAACCCCTAGCACTCGAATGCTCAGCCTCAATCTACGAAGAGAAAAAGAATTGGTCCAAAGAGACCTGACAGAAATATAATAGAGAGGGATCTTTTCAATAGTACATAAAATAGGCGTGGATCCAGCTAGGTTCCCTCGGGATTGTCAGTGAGCACCTGAGGGTTTAAATTAACAATAATTTTCTTTTTCTCTTTTGGAGACACAAGACTACCATTCACTTATCTTCACAAATATCCAAGTGGATACAGTATATCGTTGACTACATATAACTACATGACTAGGTAATAATCCACATAGATCCATCACGGTTTCCATACGAAACTCTTGAGAACTTTGCCATCAGTATTACTTAAAACCGTTCCAAATAATCATAGTTCATTCCAAATGACGCTTAAAAGGTCACTAAAATTTTGATGATTTTTGTTATAAAACAAACATCATATGCTCTGGTGTTATGCTGTCTCTGTTCTATTAAAGAAGAAACGACGAACGTCTCATTCAACCAAACATATTATTTTTATATAATATCTCACTGGGCAGTGTCTACTTAGCGGACACATTGACCGCCTTTAGTCGTACCAGTACAGTCTATATCATTACTCCAAAACAAAGTTTTGATAATAGTCATCAAAACACCAATATGTACTCAACCTAGGACCTTACGTAAAGATTTTACTGTGTCGAATATTAAACAACACATAAAACTGTATTAGCTGTCAGTCTCTACAGAGTGGTTCATGGAAACCCTTCATCAACATTAATTACTTCTCATGAGAAGTACGACACGATTCTACACAAATACACACAACCGCTGTCCCTGTTACACAACCAAATTCCTGCATGAGTCCTGATATAATAGCTTATACCATATATAATATATATTTGTAAAACAAATAACATCACTGGTTATCAGTTCTGTTTCAGGAACCGTAAGCGAGATCCAGTTGAGATGTCTTTCAGAAGGCTATTTGTGAGCAGAAAAATTAAATCTCACAAGAATCTTCATTACTTTTTGTCTAGTGTAGACACAGCTGGCTTTGGACAGTTGCATGCAGCATGCCACTTTTTTACACGATTACTTCAACTTCGAGTAGGTTGCAGTAGATACTGCATGTACTTAGGCTGTTAGGTAATTTACATCCTTCACCTTACACGTCCTAAATATCTCAACCTGGATCATACATGATCATTCCTACCAGACCTTTAATCTCGCCCTTCACGCGGATACATGATGTACCTTTCAGTAGTCTTCTCAGCAGAACCATAGATAAATGTCCTCAGCACAACGGATACTTATCCTGAATCCTTGTCCTGGGTGATAGGGTAGGGAGGTATGTGGTTTTATTTGGTTTTAATGTTTAAGATTAATGGAGTTTCATTGTCTATAACAAAGCTAACTAAACGTCGCGTCGTGACAATGACGATAAAGAACGTAGTATTGATTAGGACTAAGTTAATAATTTTAGCAATGAAAATTCTGTTGATTTTAAAACTGTAATAAACAAGTCACTTTGACAAAAGTGAGGAAAATTTGCTAATAATAAAAACAAAGTGTATCAAAACATTGCACACACATTCCCACACACCCATTTTCAATTGAAATACTAACCCAACAAAACTGTTCTTCGCCAATAAATTTCAGTTAGCTGTCAGTAATAAACAACTATGAATTCTCAAGGGACGAGTGACCGACACAGAGTTGCAAATAGAAAATCAATTTTAGAAACGCTATCAAAATTCCTCAAAATATGATTATTATTTCTGAGCGTATTTGAGAGGAATATTTTTGTACCATTCGTCTTTTAACCGGGGACAAAAAATGAGAATCCAACAGCACAAATTGTAAGATAAAAATAAGTAATATATTTATTGGAGTCTTTGGTGGTAGCTAACGTTATTGCGTGGTGTATGACAAGACTCAGAATCAATCCAAGCAAGGGCTCAAAAATTAGGGTGTTGACTCAACATCGTAAGAAAAATTGGAGAGCTACTATTGTATCGAATTCTAGTTTCAAAAGCTGGAATTACTTCAAAGGGATGAACATACATTAACCAAGTGGAACGTTTTCTAGTATGCCTATGCTCTTTACAGTATACGCGCCACAGAATTACTATTATTGCAATTTTGTTAATATGTAACAATTGATCATCATGCAACATTTGTGAAATCTCTTCGTGATGTCAGTTCCAGGCCAAATGTTGATTTTACATTTTTGTATTGTTTCCATTTTAGATTGTCAATCACCAGTTATTTTGCACAATACACTTTCCTTATTGTGGCGTGAAACATTAATGTATACCAATGTATTTTCCTCAATAGCCAAATATAAGATTTTTTTAAATACACTATCATTATATTTTTAATCCAATCTACCAAGCCGCAAGTAAGTTCTACAAAGAAAATTACAGTTATGGCGTAATTTTGCGATCCAAATATTCAATTCACTAAAATGGTAATAAAATGGCTTTTGCCTATTTTGAGATAATCGGACTTTTATGGTTTATTGTTCATTTCCTTTATTTAACCAACACTCCCAAACCGTCATTTTTAGTGAGATGTCAACCAAATTGTTTTGGTTAAGTCCTTAAGAACTTACTAATTTTAAGTTGTGGCATTGAGGTTTAAATTTTTAGTTGATAAAATGGTGTAACCTGCTCAATTTATGACTGAAATAAATCCAAAAATAAAAATCAGTCAACTTGCTTACGGTGTAGGTGATAATACAGAAGACAGCCATCATTAAATTTGCCCAGGATACTTTTAAAAGAATGATTCCATGAAAGATTCAACACCAAATTTTGAACATCACTTAACTCTATACTCCACCTCTTTAATTAAAAACTTTCGTTTAAAGAAAGTAAAAGAAACTAATGTCACTTATACAGATGAAACACAAATACACACACAAAAAGTGTATGACTTTTTTACTCTGAAGGTACTAGCAAGATAAATATTTTGTGGGAAAATTAAATACAGGATTTATTCATCACAAGACTTATAATTAATGACCTTTATGGTTTTACTGTAATAAATACTGCTTCAAATCTGTTTTTTAACCTTTTAAAGTTCATTCCTTTTTTAACTTTACCAACAGTGTCTGTGACCCATCAGTAAAATTGACAAGATTTATAAATTCAATACATGTTTGTATTAAATTAAAAACGTGTTACAAACAAAGTTTTAAATAGAAACTGTCAACAAATCTAAGTTATGCAAACAGAGTTTGATTCCTTACTTTAAATCATATTTCTCTTTATACATTTTCTGTTTTTCTAAAATTTTCAAAAACAGTACGGTCAACTTGCGTCGCTTATTTTTCGGTATCTCGTTTAAGAGAAATAGGCACTGAAATTTTTCAAAAATTATCAAATTCAAACTATTTTCAGAAACGATTTTTGTTATTTTTCAAAATCAAATTCAGATAAAATTTAAATTAGAGGTTAAAGGTGTAATAACACTAGGTACTGTATATTTATTTGTTCTTTAGTTATCTGTAAAAAACGAAAATAAGAGTTTTCTAACAGTTGTCCACTGGTAGTAAACAGTGTCTCATGGGACGTGTAACAGTGCATACTAATTTTAATAAAATAAACAAATATATGTGTGTATAGTTTTATGTTATATTAAGTGTAATTGTATTAATGTTTTAACGACCTCTATCGAGCGATTAATGAAGATTGCGTTCCGACTCTGAAACGCGTCTAAGAAAAAAGAAGTCACAGGACGGAACAAAATAAGGTAATAGTTTCATATATTCCTAAATACTATATTCTTATAAAGACTTTGACACCAAAAATGAACTTTAAAATAGCCGTAATTATAAAGGAGTGTTTGTACTGATAAAATTTTATATTTACGAAGAGGCTTTAAAATTTAATTCAACACTTCTATAACCGTTAAGTATATTTAACGGTTATATGGTAAATTCTGGTATATGGTAAATCAGTGTAGTGGAATATTTAGGGTTAAGATGCTTATTTATATTCAGTGTTGAGTGAGTTTGATAGTAATTAACATTTATATTTGAATTGGAATTGCCCATTCCAATAACTCAACCCATGTACAGATTTTAATTATAAACAACTTCAGTCCGTTTTTAACCTGAAGCTGATGATAGGAATATTTTAGGTAAAGGAATAATTTTTAATTATTCCCACAATCCATTTTTTGTGGTTGCCATGAAATTTTATTAAACCAGTATTTGAAGGGGAAGTTTGGTAATTACAATAAATACCTACGCTTTTAGACTGATCTTCATGTTTTATGGCCTCAGGAAACTAAAAAGAATTTCGAGATACCGTTTGTATATCGTACTTTTTCGTTTTCGTCATGTACCTAATCACGATAATGGCCTCAAAATATTATTTAGTATGGGGGAATATAGCGTGCACATAAAAATTATATTGAAATTTAGAAAAATCCGATTCAAAATGTCAATATTACCAGCAATTTAAACTGTTTTTGTGGATATATCGTTAATCAATTTAAATAGATACAAATTTGTAGATTTCAAACCAGCTTGTAATACCAACACCACGCCTCTACGTTGGCAAATGGCGAAAATATTGTCAAAAATGTAATTTCGAAAACTGCTTTTACGAGAAAATTTGTTTTTTTAATAGTTACAAAGATCGTCATTGCCTTCTCACAGACACGAACGAAATCACTGTTGGAGACCTCAAGAGGCCAGGAAGATCTTCAATCGTAAGAAATGAAAAAATTAATTGTTCAAAACGTAGTTGAGATAAATAAATACAACGAAATGCTGCGCATAACATAGAGGAAAGGCTCTAGTAATAGAATGGCGGTCACTTCGAACACCTGGCTTAATAACCTTAATGAGTAAGAATTTTACTTAATTTTAAGTTTCTCTATTAAATTCCGGTTAATTCCAAAGATATGTACCTATTTTATTTTGATCTACGTTAAATAACAAATAAACTATGCCAATACAAGTTTTAAATCACTTTTGATTGACCTGGTATTAGAGCAAGCATATTTACACAAAATATAGTCATACACAAGATGAGGTGAAGATATTTTCTAAGAAGAAGCTGTGAACCGGGAAGAAAACGCAAAGTGACGTCAAATTACTTTTAGATATAAAGCTATCGTCTTTCGTCAGCGTTATGAATCAATTTAGATTTATCTCAAGAAAACAGATAATTATAGCATAACTTGAACATCAAAACAATACTTCTATAAGTATAATTTTATACCACAAACGTATAAGAGTTACTAAAACTGAGATCTCAATGATACAACAATCACATTGCAAGTAACAAGCCACTCATACAGTAGTTACTTATCTGTTGAGTAAGTTTTGTTTAATTTTACAGTAGATGTGGTATTATTTATTATTACTGCTGAGTCTATGAATATTTGTATGGGAAATACCTTTGTTTGTTAAGTCCTTTGAATGATGATACCTTTGTTTGTGATATCGTTTGAATGATGATACTTTTGTTTGTCATATCCTTTGAATGATGATACTTTTGTTTGTCAAATCCTTTGAATGATGATACTTTTGTTTGTCAAATCCTTTGAATGATGATACCTTTGTTTGTCATATCTTTTGAATTATTATACCTTTGTTTGTCAAATCCTTTGAATGATGATACTTTTGTTTGTCATATCCTTTGAATGATGATACTTTTGTTTGTCAAATCCTTTGAATGATGATACCTTTGTTTGTCATATCTTTTGAATTATTATACCTTTGTTTGTCAAATCCTTTGAATGATGATACTTTTGTTTGTCAAATCCTTTGAATGATGATACCTTTGTTTGTCATATCCTTTGAATGATGATACTTTTGTTTGTCATATCCTTTGAATGATGATACTTTTGTTTGTCATATCTTTTGAATTATTATACCTTTGTTTGTCAAATCCTTTGAATGATGATACCTTTGTTTGTCATATCTTTTGAATTATTATACCTTTGTTTGTCAAATCCTTTGAATGATGATACTTTTGTTTGTCATATCCTTTGAATGATGATACTTTTGTTTGTCAAATCCTTTGAATGATGATACCTTTGTTTGTCAAATCCTTTGAATGATGATACCTTTGTTTGTCATATCTTTTGAATTATTATACCTTTGTTTGTCAAATCCTTTGAATGATGATACCTTTGTTTGTGATATTCTTTGAATGATTATACGTTTGTCTGTCAAATCCTTTCAATGATTATACATTTGTTTGTCAAATCCATTGAATGATTGTTTTCTTTCACACATTGTTCTATGAAATAACTGTACCTGGATTGTCCAGAAAGAAGGACCTACTGTCTTGATAAACAGTGCTTTTTAATGTTTTAGAAAATATATCGTTGGGATGTGTTATTTTTTTACATTGACCGTGTTTTAAAATACTAGTGAAGATGACAAAATATTGAAAAATTTATAAGGAGGGGGATATTATTGACTGACCGTTTAAAGGTATTTATACTCATAAAAACTTTTAATTGTTCCTCTATCATCCAATTCAGTTATTTTTATTGATTACTAGTAGACCTATTTGCAACTTTGTTCTTCTGCTTGATCTCTGAATACTTCGATTTAGGAAATCTATTTTAAAGTTTTTTTATAGTAAGGTTTAAAACTGTAATAGAGCGTGGATATAAAGTAAAAACAAGTTATTAAGCGCCGTTATGATACCTACCCAGCCCCATCGTACAATGTACAAACGAATCCTCTAAATGTAATGCTCACATTTTTGTTTCTTGGGGCTTGTAGGAGATGTTAAATTGTATTGGTAGACGAAGGAGTCATATCCAGTAAAGTTTGATCGAATCAGCTGTTACACAGGTTTGTGTATATCACTACTTACTTGACGTCTGCTAGGCTCTAACGGCCTCGTAGATATATATATATATATATATAATAAAACGTATTCACCACGATTCACTCGTGTCAGTGACTCGGCCCTAGCGAGCCTCAAAGCTGTACGCATGTGAAAAAGAATCCATTCGCTACGCTCATGTCGGTGACTTGGCATCACGTAAATATACGAATATCACATTTTCTTGGGTGGTGATGGTTAATAATATTTTTTTGACAACTTATATTTTTGTCTTCTTAGAGCGGAGAGGTTGGTACCGTTTTACATGCATAATTTAAATCTGCAAATTTTTATCTAATTTAGAATGTTATAAGTTCATTAACAACCGAGATATGATACAAAAAACTCTTTAAAATGGCTGTCATTTTGAAATTGGCATTTAAATTGTTTGAACTTAAAAAGGATTCTATATGAGCAAACTAAAATGCCCTACACCAAATTTAATGTTCCTCTTTTATATTTTCTAACTCCTGACGTGCTTACTCGTAGGCAACATTGACAACGGACGAAAATCACTTTTTCGATTTTCTGAGCCCATGAAACGTGAAAGTTAGGAAAACGGAGGTAGAAGTTACCCTTAATAAGTTAATAAATGCAAAATAAAACGTATTATCAAATGTAAAAATAAAATTGAAATTATAATGTTATAAACTGATGCCTCCTGTGTTCATTTAGAATTGAGATAAACTACATTTATAGGAATGAATGTTATTTATATAAATATGAAACTAATTTCAAACTAAATCACTTAAACCTGTTCAGGTGTCAACGATTGTCTTTGCGAAGGAAAGTTTAACTTTTGTAACACAACTTTTTACGTTATATAACAATAAAATGAAGTTTAATAATATTTTTGGAGCTATGCGAGCGACTTTACATAACTTTTGAGTTGAAAAATTCTCCTGTTGGTTAAACAGTTGTTTCGTACTTCAGTGAAACAGGATGATCTCTCTTCGAGAGATAGTTAATGCAATAACATACAATAGAGGCTGTGCTTCCATATTGAATTGTTTTCAATATTATATTATCAAAGTGTTATAAAGCCCAGTAAAGGTGAAATAATTTTTTATCGTTAACAAAAAAAAACTTTTTTTCTCAAATATGAAGCTCAGATAGCTCAAAAAGCAGGAGTCGAGTTTGTTTTACCATTTGAAGTCTCCTTAATCCAAAAAAAGTATTTTTAAGAATAATATCTGTCTGTCTAACTGTCTAGCCCAAATGAATAGACTAATTATAATTAAACTTAGAATATAGATATATGTTGGCCACATCTTGGGAATTTTAATTTTTCAAAAACCCAAAATTTTGTGGGACCTGCGTAAAACAAAAACACAAATTTTCGTTTTTCTCGAAATCGAATTTTGATCAAATTTTACGAAAATTGAACCCATAAGTATCCAAAAAAATCATTAGTCCCCCATCTTTTCCAAGATGGCGAATCGTGAGTTGTCGGAAAAACCAAAAAATCTGTCATTGGAGTGTTATAAAATAAGTAATTTCTCAAAATTGATTATACCAGTTTCGTTCATATTTTAGTGAAATGTGAATATCCCAAAATTTCAAATAGTTCAGACATAGTCGCAACATTAGAAGTTTCGTGGGTGGTATAAGTAACGAATTCTGATTATGAATTCAAGAAATACTGTAATAGTAACTCGATGTCAGTACTGATTAAAAAGTATAGTAACCCTAGGGTTTCACAGGCTGCAATTTCTCACACCAAAAGAAAGATATTTCTACTTGTTACGTATTAACATAGTTTTAAAATATATTCACAAACGAATTAATAGTTACTTTACGCTCTAACTGAAATGATATCTTATCGCTGTTTTAATGAAAATTTCTCCCCACGATTGAACACATAGCATGTTCAAATCAGATTATATCGAATGGTTCACTCTCCCATTTTGACACATCAAATTTGATTTGCCCCTAGACGCAAAAGTAAATCTAATTTATCGACAATTGCATCATTTTAATTGAAATCCCCTCCAGTAGTAGCTTATTCGTTTATAGCTGTGTAACATACAGGTTTCGTTTTTAAATCAGGGTTTAAATATTGCATAACCACACAAGGCTAGAAATATCCAAAATGTGAAGTAAAATATCTGAAGTTTTGAAAATATACTTTGCTAAGCAAATAAAATATACGTTACTAAGCAATTAAAATATAATTTGCTAAACAAAAAACATACTTTGATAAACAAATAAAATATACTTGCTAAGAAAATAAAATATACTTCCTTAAGCAAATAAACATACTTTGATAAGCAAATAAAATATACTTTGCTAAGAAAATAAAATATACGTTACTAAGAAAATAAAATATACTTCCCTAAGCAAATAAACATACTTTGATAAGCAAATAAAATATTCTTTGCTAAGAAAATAAAATATACGTTACTAAGCAAATAAAATATACTTCCCTAAGCAAATAAACATACTTTGATAAGCAAATAAAATATACTTTGCTAAGAAAATAAAATATACGTTACTAAGAAAATAAAATATACTTCCCTAAGCAAATAAACATACTTTGATAAGCAAATAAAATATTCTTTGCTAAGAAAATAAAATATACGTTACTAAGCAATTAAAATATACTTTGCTAAACAAAAAACATACTTTGATAAACAAATAAAATATACTTGCTAATAAAATAAAATATACTTCCCTAAGCAAATAAACATACTTTGATAAGCAAATAAAATATTCTTTGCTAAGAAAATAAAATATACGTTACTAAGCAAATAAAATATACTTTGCTAAACAAAAAACATACTTTGATAAACAAATAAAATATACTTGCTAAGAAAATAAAATATACTTCCCTAAGCAAATAAACATACTTTGATAAGCAAATAAAATATACTTTGCTAAGAAAATAAAATATACTTTACTAAGCAAATAAAATATATTTTGCTAAACAAAAAACATACTTTGATAAACAAATAAAATATACTTGCTAAGAAAATAAAATATACTTTACTAAGCAAATAAAATATACTTTGCTAAACAAAAAACATACTTTGATAAGCAAATAAAATATACTTGCTAAGAAAATAAAATATAATTTACTAAGCAAATAAAATATACTTTGCTAAACAAAAAACATACTTTGATAAGCAAATAAAATATACTTTGCTATAAAAAATAAAATATATTTTGCTAAGCAAATAAAATATAATGTGTTTTACATTTATAAACTAGAGATCAAATTAAAAAGACCTCATAGACACTAATTTGCAATTAATTTAAACACAGGGAACATTTGGTCTAGTACCTAAGGTATAGATCCACAACAAACAATAGAACAAATTTGTACACATGGCCACGTTCATCCCGTTTTTTCCCGTAGTATTCTTCCACCGGCACTTTCATACTCCTCTCCATGTTAAATATGGTTCCCTCCATTCACCAAACAGTTTTTCTACCTACCCAGTATATAAAATAGAGGGAGATAATATTTTATATTGGAGATAGTAATATGTTCATATAGAAACCTGTTGAAATTCAAAAAATTGAATTATAAATAACAAAATGGAGACCATATTAAACAGTTTTTTTTTCTTTACATCATGTGTTACTTAACTTATAACAAACTAAATTAGATAAAAATTATCAGATTTAAATTTTGCATATAATGGTATCAACCCCCTCTCTCTACAATAACAAATATATTAGTTATTTTCAAAATTGTAATTTCGAATCCTGACCACCCAAGAAAATATGGTATTTTTATAGTTTTGAGATCCATCAGGGCCGAGTCACGACACGAGCGTAGCGAGTGGAGACATTTTAATACACAACATCTGCAAGGACTGTTACAGCCTAGCCAAAGTCAAGTGATATATAACTACGTGGTTCAGAAAATCTGAATAACAACTCTTTTAAACAAACTTACCCTACTGGGTTAGACCTCTTGATATACCAAAAAAATATATTAAATGATGAGCTTGACTTATGAGAAAAATTATACAGTATAAACAAACACACAGAACACAATTCTCACAAAAAATACGTCTAAGTATCAGACGCGTTTCAACGACAAGGTCGTCCTCTTCAGTGATACACGAGCTACACCAATCAAACAACAACTGAATCTAATGTTGCGCCGAACCCCATATTTATACCAACTAAAGGGGGCGTGGCTTATTATACTGTGTGTTTGTTATACTGTATAGCAATACAATGTATCATTTCCTACAAGGTCAAATAAACCATCTTTTGGGGGATTACATTTAAAGGACCAGTTTCTATTACAGTGTATGGTGGGTAAGCACCATGATGGTCGCAATCAACTTGTTGTTTGATGTAGGACTATAGTCCTATCGTTTTATATGCAAAAAGATCTTAGTTTTTTTATTCTCTGTAGGAACTTTAAAAAGTTTCTATATCACAAGACTTATGGAATGTGAAGGTTGGTTGTGAATATTAGGATTATGGCGACGGGAACTTGATGTCCTGATAAAAAATTAAACTAATCCTTGATTTACATTTAAAAACAATAAAGATTACCATGCTGTATTAAATAAACTATAAATGAATTTAAATACATCTTTCGAGTCGTCATTATGTACTGAAATTAATCTGTTATATCATTAAAAACACAGATGATTAATGAATAGCCAATGTTAAAGTGAAGCTAACACATATCACTGGTAATCTACGCAATGCAGCAGTATTAAGTCGTTTATCATGTCCATCCATGCATTCAATGTAATGCTACAAATATGCAGAGTTTATTTCGAATGTATGAGCATACAGTCAGACGTGTCTGTCCGTACCTCCATCATGAAAAGTATAAGAAAAACAAAAATTATAGAATTCTTAATCAAATTTAAAATGACGTTGTTGAATATAAATAACAATTTTGTAAGGGCTTCCTCTAATTTCTATCACTATTGTTTGGTATAAATAAATCACTAGAGCACTGTGGTGATTGTATATGAACAAGGAGAAACCCCAAACCACAAAATAACACAACTACACAAAACTGTTTAATGCGCATACTGTACACTTTTTTTGTGTAGTTGTGTTATTTTGTGGTTTGGGTTTTTCCTTTTTCATTGCTTGGCATGTGACTGAGTTCGCGTTCAATCCAAATAAAGGACCAAAAAATTAAAATGTTGTTCCAACATTGTGGGTATTGACAACTAAGATTCGTAATAAGCGAATTCTGGAAGCGAAAATTAGAATTACAGTGAGGGAAACTTGACTATATATTACCGTCTGAAAATCTGTCTTCTCGGGCAGATGGTGTCCTCCTACTTGCGGTCAGTCCTATTTGCGGTCAGTCCTATTTGCGGTCAAGTGTAGTTTTATGAAGGATGATCAAGGTTCTGGAGGTGGAAGGGTTTCCAGTTTGCGGTCACATCTTGAGAGATAGTTAATTACTAATCACAAATCAAGTCGTTTGCCATCTTCACGTGCCGGTCTACAGTTCCCGGTTGGCAGAATCCACAGGGATTCTTACTTACCAAATTCACTGTTTTGACGAGAGGATAGTCAGTCAGAACGAACAAACGACTCTGTTCACTTAAATAGAGCCTAAAAAAGGGGGAATAATAAACAAACACTGTATACATATATAAATAGAGAGGGAGAGAGCTACAACAAAAATAGATACTAATATTTATAGAATATACTCTTTCGCATTACAAGCATACTTCGTACTAAAGGTTCGCCAGTCCCAGACATTTTTAAAATAAGACTATAGATAAATTTGGATTGACTCAAAAAAACATTGAATTGAATCAAAAAAACAAATGGCATACGACGAATTTCGGTAAACGTTTCCCCCACTTCAAATCTTCAACACGACTTTAGGGGGACGAGGCCAAACATAAATAAATGTCAATACTTAAAATACTCCGGCCAAACCTGTTAGACACGATTTACAACCTAGTGTTTGAGACAGTGCCGCACTAGGCTCACTATATGGGGTTCAAATATGTGACCGCAAATTGGACGAATATCTTTCGATTAGCCCACGACATTTTTGGGGTGACCGCAAAATGGACGGTTTTACCCTTGACCGCAAATTGGACTGACCGCAAGTTGGATACAACCGGGCAGATGCATCCCAATTACAATACTATTATCTCCTTTATGGTCTACGATATCGGAAAACTTGTTTCCACATGTCTTCGATCTGTGTTGTAGTTAACTACAAGTGAGCAGTTAATAAAATTAGTTATACTTTTGAATTTAATAGATGTGAAAGAATTGTTGTTTAATTCTGAAAAATATTTAATTAACTGTTACACACATATCGTACACAATATAAGGAACTAAAAACAATATAAGTTGTTATCCCATTTTCACTCATCTAGAAACAGTTATGTGGTGGGGGAAAACATCGACGTTGTGTTTTTTAATATTTCCATTTTTGGAGTCTTAAAATATTGTTTTTTTGAATGTATGTCTGTCGTCTGTCATAGGTGCAGTGCCCTACAATCAAAAACCCAACAAACGAGTGGACCGAATTTAATCACATTTCGTATGTAGGCTAATTTTTCCAAGTTTTTTAAAATATTTCTAATTTTTTTATAACTCAAAATTTTAAGCCTTAAAATATTAGTTTTTCTCATAAAATTAATTACAAACTATTAGTTAAGATTTCTCCAATTCGGTTTACCTTCAAGCTGTTGCAGATTTACGTCTTGTATTTATTCTAATGGGACTCTTCAGGTAACCTTGAAGAATATAATGTTCAACAAGAGGCATATATATACACATCATCGTATTCAGTAAAAGTAGGATGTAATAAAACTTCCAACTGCCCTCTTGGGAGCAGTTACGAGCAGATGAGAACTTTATATATAATTAGATCATATTTCTAGGTGTATAAAGAGTTTCTTGAACTGTGTAGAATCTAAGCGTTCACAAGGAAAAGATCCTTATATTCCAAAAATCTAAATAGAGTTATAGATATTTTCTTAATGGGTAAAATATTCTAAACAAAAATGTGATTTAAAATAACAATAATTTAGATTTTATGAATTAAGTGATGAAATTTGAGTATCTTGAGAAAATTCAAGTATTTTGTTTTAATGTTAATCTCAGTGTTTACAAAGGAAACCTCATATTCCAAAATCAAAATTCAGTTACTGGTAAATCTCATTGAGTAAAATATTGTTTAAAAAATGTGTTTTGAAAAATGTTTAATTTCAATAATTGAGAAAGTTATGAGAACAACGTATTGAGTTGATGAATTCAAAAAATAATAGTTTTGAGATCATTTTTTAAATTTATTTGAAATTGTTGAAATATTCACCATAACATTTTTTTTTTATTATACTGAGTATTTTGAGAATATTGTAATCAAATTTAAAACTAATCTTAATTTAATCGTTCGCAAGGAAAGAGTAAAAATTCCAAAAATACAAATTGAGTAAAAGGTATTTTCTTTTTGAGGAAAATATTCTTAATAATTAGAGAATTTAAAAATGTTTAGAGAAATTTAAAGAAGGATATTTTGAAGGAAAAAAAATGCAACTTTGAAGATATAAGAATCTAAGCGTTCGTAAGGAAATGCTCCTTAATTGAGTTGCGAGTTTGTTTTGTTTTTTTATTGAGTAAAATATTCTGAAATATTTTGTTTTTACATTTTTAAATTCTAATAATTCAGAACACCATTATGAATTTGTCGAGAAATTTAGAGAAAGATATTTTGGAAAAAAAATCAAATTTTATACCGGTATATGAATCTAACCGCTTAAATTGGGCCTCATATTCTAAAATCCAAATAACTTGTAACTTGTAAGTTACAAGTTTTTTTTTTTTTTTTTTTTTTAATAAATAAAATATTGTGAACAAAATTTTGTTTTGAAAAGTTTAAAATTTCAGTAAGTCACAGCGTTATAAATTAATTGATGAATTAATAGAAGACAATTTTGAGAAATTGTATTCAAATTTTAAGAAATTTTAATCTAAGCGTTTGCAAGGAAAAGAGACTTATTTTTCTAAATCCAAATTTAGTTACAGGTAACTTTTTTAATAAAAAAAATTTTCTTAACATAATATTGGATATTTCAATAACTGACAACGTTATGAGAAAGATAATCAGTTGATGAATTAAAAAATAATAATAATTTTATGCATTTGGTATTTCTTAAATTTTATTTTAATTGCTATAAGTGATTTTGATAAAAATAAGATATTCATAAATTATGTATTATCAAACAAATAAAATGAAAAAGCTATATAAAATATGGTAAAAATATCCACCATAACTTATTTGATATACTCATTTGGGCTGTAACCACTGCACAGACTACAGACATTCCAAAAACCACTTTTGATCTCAGGGAGTGTCAGGACGGATAATTCTATAAAAATCGGTTTTTGCCCCATCATATAAACTTTTACGTATAATACATACAGTAAAAACAAACGAAAAGTCTTTTGGATATAAAACAGGCAATGAATAAAACCTTTGATAACTCTAAAGCAATTCAGGTTTGAAAACTTTTCCACTCTAAAAGTTAGAGTTAAGTTGTTTTAGTTTACTTAACCACTGAATTCCAAGTTTATAAAGAAAACTTTAAGTATGTCTTAGCAAGGCAAAGAAACAATCAGTTCTGTCGATTGTGATAAAGTGTTGCTAAAAGTGTGGTTTAGAACCAAAGCAGTAATGATCTTTTAAAAATCCGATTGTGGTTTTAGCCTACTAGTAAAAAACTCTACTTGCTTTTAATTTTTATAAAATGTCATGATTAATGAACCAAACCAGTGTTTCAAATTGTAAGAAGAAGAAAATTAAGATTTAGGGAAAATCAGCAGAAACCAAAACGAGTTACCCCACCGTCATTAAAAACTATTATTTTTGAACTATGATTTATCCTCCGTTTGAATTTATGACGCAAGCAAAAAATATCTTCATACCTGCTTTAATCAAAATTATTAAAGATATTTTGGAGGAGCGACAAATATAACGGTTTTGTAAATGTGAAATTGAGAGAGTTAATGCATTATTTGAGCACTAGATAAAAAAAATCAAACACAAGATCTCACAAAAATTGCGTGTTCGAATTTTGTTATCTAATATTATCTCACAAGTCAAGCTCAATATTTATTTATATTTGTGCACTGTTTATTTATTTTAAGTTGAGTTGCTATAATTATATTAATATAAAAACTAATTTATAAATTATTAATACAAATTAGAAATGGTAGTCTTTGAGATATTATGTATATAAAGATGAAGCTACAACTGTCAATGTTATTGCAATAAAAGGTTCAGAACAGTTCATTCTTCAAATGAACGCAACAATTTTGTTTGCTAATTATAGCTGAACCGTAATATTTTGTACACGGGTTTCGATCATTAATCATTCCATTTTACTAAATTTTAACGAAATCAGTAGAGTCCATTTTGAAATTTAACAGTTTTTTTAACGATAATTCAAAAAAGTTTTTTTTGAGAGGTGGCGGCCAATACGTGTTTGGATTTTCAAAAGGAAAATTTGATCAAAATCATTAGAGCTGATTTTGAAAAAATGGTAATTTTATTTTTGCTTTAGAGCAGCTACTCCGAAATTTGTATCATCTTAAATCTCCCGAAGTATGGCTATGTAAGGACCCCCATACCAAATTTGATTAAAATCGGTCCTCACATTTTGGCTGAAGACGAAAAACAGACAAACCTCGTTCATAAAAACACTTTTTTAGACTCGGGACACTTGAAGAACACTCGACATCGATTATTTTACCATCACATAACTTTGCTACGTATACTATGTGAGAAAGTAATTCATACCTACCATCAACACCAATATTATTGTCTCAATACAGTTAACTGTATACGTGAATTTAACTCTTATGATTGTGTTTATGTGAAAACTTATCTTTTTCAAAGTAAACAGTAAACAAAATTATTATGATTACTTCTTTTTAAAAGCTACTGAAAATTTAAACGGTTGTTCATTTTAATATATAATTTTTAATTTACCCATTTAAATTACACGTTACTCTTACCGCCGAAATCAATTTGCATTTATAAGAGACCATGGTAAATCTTTATCATTATGGCCAGTTTAATAGAGCTTTTATGAAACTGCCAATGGCAGTTTAAGAAAATTGCTATTTTTTTCGTTCTTTTTATTCTACGGTGAATAAAATTAATAGTTTAACGAGATATATTATTTTAAACAGTTTTGTATATAATCATTTTATTAAGATTTATAAAGTAGATAACATAATAATAAAGTTTCATGATAAATATCTAAATTTCTCTTAAAAATAAATAAATTACAGTGTCAAAATAACTATGGATAAATGTTTCAAAAAGTTCCTTTATAAATCGGCGAGTCACTAATTCTTCGAAGAATCGCTTTTTAAGTGGACTTTTTTTAATCCTTATAATGTTTATACAAAAACTCGGTTTTTTTATATTTCTAAAAATTCACAAAGTGCCCACTGATAAAGTTCTAATTGAAAATACATTATGGAGTTTTCAAGATAAATAATCAAACTGCAACTATGAGACGATTTTTTAAAATTTTTAATTCAATTAATTATGTGATTTCGTGGTAAAAATAAAGTTTTTTGAGGGGGTAAAATACTGGATTTTTGTACTATATTTACATTTACAATACAAAATAACAACAAATATACAGATTTTTTATTGAATAACATTGAAAAATAATTTTTTTAACAGAGTTCATTTCTTTTGAAACAATTAAAACATCATAAAACAAACACAAAAATCAAGGAAAGAACAATCTATTGATTTTAAATAACTCTAAACTCTTATACAATAAAATCCAAATACACTGAAATTCAAATACATTGCCAATTACACAACAAAGCCATAGAGATAAACTAGATTCTAAAAATTAATAAACAATAATTCATAATTTAATATATAAGATAAATACATAATATATTTAAGAAGATTGGTGACTGCCTTTAACTTCAATATACAATACAACATTCTCCTTTTATAAGCGATACATTTCATCCAATTAAAATTGTTCATCAACTGTTCACAATTTGTTTTAGTCTTGTTTCGGTCATAACTTTTATTATAAATTATGGAGTAAAGACGGACAATGAGACACTTAAATTATCTAGATTGATATACAGTAGTGTCTGCTCAATGACGAATAACAATATACCTAACATGTATGATCAGTTTTTCATTGAAAGCAAGAAAATTTCATTATTTATCTTATTATTTACAATTATTGATATCTCAGACACCTTTTTCGTTGATCCTGTGTTTAAATTAATACTATACCTGTAAAATAGAACTATGTTTATACGGAAAAAAACGTATTGTATGAGTGTCATATATTCAATTTATATTTACCGTAGTAGAGGTAACTCTTACCTGCCTTGTTAAGAGATACTAAAAACTTTTCTTTATGAACTTGGATTTCAGTGGTTTAAGTAAACAGTTTAACGTAACTTTTAAAAGTTGGTATACCTGAATTTCTTTAGATTTAAATAAGGATTTATTCAGTGTCTGCTTTATTTAAAACAGTTTTCGTTTGTTTTCTCTTTATCACATAATATGTATTATATGCTGAAAGTTATATGATTGGTCAACAAAGAGATTTTGAGTTTTTCATAAAAATGTCAATACTGATGATCCTTGAGCTGAAAAGTGGTTTTTGGAATGTTTGTAGTCAGTTCTACAGCCCAAATTAGGAGCCCATAACGTTCTAAATTATTGAAATTTTCAAAACACAATTTTATTTACAATATTTTACTCATAAATATAGCACCTGTAAATGGATTTTGAAATATAAGGCCTTTTCCTTTTTAACGGTTAGATTATTTTATTTTTTTTTATTATTATTATTAAATACAGTTTCCTCAATATCCTCCTTTAAATAACATTCTAAATTATTGGAATTTTGAAATTTCCAATATACCATTTTGTTCAGAATATGTTACTCAATAAGAAAATACTAATAATTCAATTTGAATTTTGAATATAAGACCGTTTTCCTTGTAAAATCTTAGATTAACATTTCTTAAAATGTGAATAATTATTTTTCAAAATACTCTTCATTAAATTCATCGATTAATTCATAAAATTCAGAATTATTGAAATTTTTAAAAGACAATTCTGTTTATAATATTGTACTCAATGTGAAAGTACCTGTAATTGAATTTTTATTTTGTAATATAAGGCTCTTTTCCTTGTGAAATCTTATATTATTGCTTTTATTTTTTTATTTGATTACAATATTCTCAATATACTATTCTATAAATGCATAGTCTAGTTATAACGTTCCGAATTGTTTCAATTTTAAAATTTTCGAAAAGCATTATTTTCAGAATGTTTTACTCAATAAGAAAATACCTATAACTGAATACATATTATAAGGAATATATTGCCATTTTCATTGTAAACGCTTGGGCTAACATTATTATTTTGTTTTTTAATTGAATACAATATTCTCAAAATACCCTCCTCTAAATTCAAGGAGTAATTCATAAAGTTCTGAATTATTAGAATTTAAAAAAATTTTAAACAGTTTTCTTCAATGTATTTTAATGAATAAGAAAATACTTGTAACTCAATTTCGATTTTTGGAATGTAAGGTCTTGTGAACACCTAGATTAACTTTTTAAATTTAAATTATTTTTATTCAAACATAATTCTTTAAATTCTTCGACTAAATCATAACATCTTGAATTATTACATTATATTTAATTTTCAATAAACAATTATTTTCGCTCAATATGTAGTTACTAGTAACTCATTAATCGAGCAATACATTGAGAACGCAATTGTAAAACAAATGAAGCTAGTTTAAACCGTTTTAAATTATTATTTTTAAACTCCACTGTTCATTGTATATTGTATTTTGCACTATTTATTTTCTAATTTTATACAAACTTCAAAAAATATGGTTAATACAGAGCTTGACTCGTGAGATGATATATTTGATAAAATAAAACTTCAACACAAATTCTCACAAATTGTACATTCATTTACTCAAAAGTGTTAAATGTAAAAATCGGCATTATAGTTTAGTTATTGTAGCTAGTGCACCACTGAAGATGGCGAATTTGTCGTTGACAACGTATTTTCACACTTGTGACAATCTGTGTTCAAGTTTTATTTTATCAAACTTCAAAAAAAATGTTGAAAATTTGCACAATAGGAACTAAAAATCTACGCAGCTTATGCAATCTATCCAATGAAATACACAGACCGTCCGACGAGACGATTCATTGAATACAGAATATTAATCAATTCTGCCCACTTCTGCTTTATTGAAATTCTTGAAGAGGAAATAATTTGAAAGCCTTTGCCTTGATTATATTGACAGGTGTTTCCAGTTCGTTGAGCAAACAGTAAACACCATTGTATTGCACGTGTAATTGGTTTACTTCTTTAATAAACAATCAAGACTCGTTTAACTTCTTTTACTTTCTATCAAAATAAAAAATACCGAATAATGTGGGTGATAATAATGTCATGGTTGTATCTAGAATGATTCAAAAATATGTTCTAGATTAGATTATTGTAGTTCAAGGACTCCAATGTCCTTGTACGTCAACCTAAGCTATTGTACATCCGAGGATCTACCACCAGGACAAGCCAATGCATGTTCTTTCAAATGAGATAAGGAGATTTCGCCCGATCAGAATCATCTGCTCGTTGGGAACCCCCGAATATGACCATTTTTCTAGCCTTAAGATTTTCACATTTAAAAACGAACGTCTCTTCTGACTGTTTAAATATCTTACAAACTGGATCACTATTAAAGCTCGAGAATGTTATCAGATGTTTACTGACCGTGTCAAGTGAGTAGGGGCATAACTTGTTTAAGCTAATCCATAGCCCTTAGGGTCTTCCTTCGCCGAAAGCACCTTCCATTCCAGTACTTTAAGAGTAGAATTATGCTGGACAAGCATCTCCCATACTTGATCTGAGGATCGCTTTAGAAATTTTGGGTGCGCCCTAAGAAACACCCTGGATAATCTTCAGAATGTCCTTCTTCAATCGTGTGATCGACTTGTTCTCTTCACTAAATAGCTTTAAAGGTAGCAATCATTGTCTCCTATTAACATTTTGTTGTATAGTCGAAACAATAAAGAACGGTAGTTCATTTTTTCATGTACCTCCCTGAGAATAAAGGAAAATTATGATTTCGAACTTATCCATATGTGTCCTAACCTTAGGCAGTGATTTATGGCATCCAAACTGTGTTATAAGTAGAATAATTCAAGAGATACGAACAAAAGATTGTTTTGATAGCTGTAAATATATTTTTCCGAATTTCAATAACGTTCTATTTGAGCTCACTATAGTCCTTTATACCAAATTGTTCATGTTGTTATCTTATTTGTTGTGGCCTCTATCCTGCTTACGTAGGGGCAATGACAACGATGACGGACTGACAGGATGTCGACAATTACTGTTTAAGTTTCCTGAAGCTATGAAACGTCAAGATCAGTGACAAAACCGAAGTCGGAAATTTTGATCATTACCAACTACAATGATACCATAATTCAGGTTGTAAATAAACTACCACCTCAGGACACCAAAATAGTCTTGAATACCAAACTTCCCATTGTATTTTATGTCCCATTTCATTCATCAAACCTAACTATGCATAGCCACCAGAATTGTAACCCATTCAAATTTAAAATACCCAGTGAATATATCTGTTATTAAAGTTAAGTGCATATATATATATATATATATATATATATATATATATATATATATATAATATTAAAAGAAAGTGAAGAAAAAGAAATAAGGAAAGAAGTTTCTACAGGCAAGGGAAGTAAAAGAAGGCGATAAGGTTTATTGGTATTATTACTGTTTGAGAGGACATCAAACTAAACACATCTTTCACAAGGGCTTTGAAAATAATTAATAATATATTAAATAATTCAAAAGGAGACATAACTTTATCACCTTAGGCACTTAAAAACACTTATAATAATCACAGTTATTTTTCTACAAAAACATTTGGTAACTATAAATATCAGCAATCTGGTAAGTGGACAGCATCAGTTAAACATTCATCAAAAAATAGCTATTTTAAACATTACCGTATTGTGTTCATAAAATATAAACCGATCAATTACTCATACCGATCCATAATTGATTCCTTCTATTATTCAGAATATTGTAAAATCGTCATCCATCATTCCATACAAGCATCCAAAGAATACCTGAGTAAAACTAATTGTGTTTATATGAATAAACCTATATAATGATTATCTTGTAAAAACATAATTGTGTTAAAAAACAACAGTCATTATTATTATCCATCTCCATCTAGTTTTTATTAATACATCACACTACAATTTGTATACTGGGTACATAATATATTTAATGTTTTGTAAACTGGGTAAATAATATACTTAACGATTTGTATACTGGGTAAATAATTAATATATTTAATGTTTTGTATACTGAGTAAATAATATATTTAATGTTTTGTATACCGGGTAAATAATATATTTAATGTTTTGTACACCGGGTAAATAATATATTTAATGTTTTGTATACTGGGTAAATAATATATTTAATGTTTTGTATACTGGGTAAATAATATACCCAGTGGTATATTATACTAAGTGGGGATCTGAGGAAGCAGTTTTAAGTGGCCTACTGGACGATGGCTTCGCCAACTCTACGCCAACGTAGATCATCTAACCGCTCTAAACTTTTCGTGAACTGTTGTTCCTCACACGAACTAACTGTAAGACAGAGAAATTAAATTATTACAAATCATTTTATTGAGATATAAATTAGTAACTATTAAATGGGTGAAAATATTTTATATCAAAATTTCAAAATAAGAGGATAGCTATATCAGTTAAAGTTGAGAGAAGTAAACAATCGATAATCGATATTTGTGATGGAAATCCTTGCTTTTGTAATTAATTTAAAATTTGTGTCGAGCGTGTTTCCGGAAGCAAAGTATAGTAGTTCCATTATTAAAACAAACAATCTGTTACAATATTCATAACCAGCGGTCAATCAGTTTGTTCTCGTGTTTTCAAAAATTATAAAGACTAGAATCATAATTTACTTGATAAAAATAAATTTCAACACTAAAAATTAATTTGATTTTACTGAAGGAAAATCTACGAAGGATGTGTTAAACCAATTTTTTTATAAAATATATAAAATTTTTAATAAAAATAGTAAAACCTCTGGATTATTTCTCGATTTTAAAAAGCTTTTCATGTGGCGCATCACAATATAATTATAGCTAAAAGTAAGAGGTTGGAATTAGAGGCGTAACCAAAATCGGTTAAGTAGTTATTTGATTAAATAAATCACTAGAGCACTGAGGTGATTGTATATGAACAAGGAAAAACCCCAAAACCACAAAAAAAACACAACTACACAAAACTGTATAATGCGTTTATATTACCTTATGTACATTTCGAAGATAATACGTGTGTACCTCTGAAGATGATAGCAGAGCTATTGAAATGTAATATAAACGCATTATACAGTTTTGTGTAGTTGTGTTGCTTTGTGGTTTTGGGGTTTTTCCTTGTTCGTTGTTATTTAATTGGTAGAATTCAACAGGAAAACACTAATAAATCCTAAAGTCCACCACTGATTTTGCAAGCCGGCACAGGAACCCACAGGAACCGGTGCTAGGATCAAATTTATTAATAATTTGTATCAATGCTTTATTAAAATTCAAATTCAAAGGACATAAAAGTGCTTTTTAAGATGATATTGTGTTCTTCTATTCGGATAATAATGTACAAAATCTATTTTCATGTACGGTGCTCGGGAAGATCTATGTATAACATATTATATTATATGTGGAAAACAATAATATTTAGGGGCTTTGAGTTTTATAATTCCTTAACGTATCACAATAGCGATTGTAATGAAATGGCGACTTGTAACTGCACTTATTTAGAAAAAGTAAAACATTTTAAATATCTAGGTGTATCTAAGTGAAAAAATGTATTTGAAGAAACAAATATTGACCTTAGAAGAAGCTTTCCCAACTTATAAAAGAGTATTAGAAAAGGTTACATTTTTAGAAATTTTGTGAACTTCAGATTTTTTAACAATATATTTCGCTTAAATTCACTCCAGATTGAAATACGAGATTATCTGTTGAAGGGGACGCCTGAAACTAGAAATAACAGTATTAAAACAACACAAAATAAATTTAACATTATTTTACTAAAGAAAAAGGCACACGAATCCTTTTTCCACTTTATTTGGAAGTAAACAATTTATTTACGTCTAAGATATTACGATTGTTTCACATTAGAAGAACAATTTGACATTTTGGGATCAGAACTGCAACATTACAGCACACGAAGAATTTACCATTGTATTTTTAAGAAACCAATTATTATTATTATTATTATTATTATTATTATTATTATTATTATTATTATTATTATAAAAACCTTACTTACATCTTGAGTCACAACATTTTCAAATAATAAAAATAGCTGTAAATTTGTCTATAATAAGGTCAAGAAGTGGCTATTTAGCGTTGGTGTTACTGATTAAACCTGTATACATTTTCCTTTAAATTAAAATATGTATAATCGCAGGTTTACTTTGTTTTCCTTTTTTCAACTTGTATTGTACATTTTTTTTTTCCTATGTTGTATTTCTAGAAAAGAAAGTTGTTGTACTAGTTTGTTTGTTTATTTGTAAACAAGTTTTTTTTTTTTTATTGTACTTGTTTAAATGTTATTTTTTTAAATAGATGAATTGTATAAATATTATAAACCACAGAGGCAATAGTTTTTTCAGTGAAGGACTGAACTCAATTTTTAAATTTGATTTTTATTGTTATTTCATTTCTAAGTATCAACACTACTGGAAGCAGTGGTTACCATATCCCTTAGACATGAAAATGTATGTAATGTGTTCTAATTTTGAGAGGAATAAATTTCATATTTATATTCAAATAAATGATATGACAAATAACAGAAGAAAGGCGCCAAAGAAATATCTTCAAGACAGTTGTAAAGTTATTACAGGACTTGTAAAGACTTAAGGTAATATACTTTGTATTCATGAATACACATCTTGAATTCAGGACAAAATACAGCAAATGGTTGTAATTAATAAACGTAAAAATGATTTATCGGACCAACATTATTTAAAAAAAAGTAGTGTTTGTCTTATTGCGTTCTTGAGACTACATTAGTCTCTCCCACTTGAATTACAAGTTTCTCTGTCGTTGATAACATCATCAGGTCTTCAATACATACTAAAAACACATTACATATAGTGAAAATTATTACGGATATAAATGCTGATTGATGAATTGACGATGACTTGGTAATTTTAAATTATGTTTAAATAAAGTTGAACTGGTCATAAGTTTATGAGCTTTCAGACACAACTTCAAAAAGTATAAAGAGGTTCACTGACAAAGAGGTTTAGTATTATTTTCTAGATCTATCCACATATAAAACAAGGAGTTAATCACTTTAAGGGTATTTATCTATCAAAATTTATAAAACCTATTTTTAGAAATTACGTATTTTATAATGCAACCCCACAACCGATTTTTTCCCGTTTGTTTTTGTTTTCTACCAATAACTCACGAACCTGAATTTCTATGAACAATGACGACCAATACTTTTCCTTCTGGGTCCTTAAAAGACACAGTTGAGCACGATTTCAACAAAATCGTCAAAGACAATTTCGAAAATATCGTAATTTTGTGTAGTTTTTTTTTTTTTTTTTTACTTGTGGCTTCTACCCACGAATTTTAAGTTAATAGGCTACAAAAATGAAAAAAAAAGGTGTTGCTAAAATATGCCCATATACCAAATTTGATTATAATCGGTCGACATGTTTGGGCTTTAAATCACATGTACGACATACTGATGTTAGACTGAGAGACTTCATTCCAAGCCGCTTTATGGACTCAGAAGACCTCAAATCGGATATATTCCAAAAAACACGACATCGTTTTTTGACTGATCACGTGACTTTCTCTATACTATACTATATATATATATATATATATATATATATATATATATATGAAAAAATAAAAACAAAATAATTGACTACCTTAAATACGCTGATGCACGTTTCGATTCAGAGTTAATACTAATCATTTGAAAGTTTGTACAATGTGTAATACACAGTAAAGTTATCATTACCAACATATTTAACTAACATATGTGTATAAATACTTTATGCACGTCATTGTAATTCTTTCTCACTACAGCTGTATCACCGATGAATGCGGCATCATCAGGTGAAAATTACAGAACAAATACATTTGCAAGATGGATCATTTTCATTAAAATTTTAATAACTTGAAATGCTCGAATAGAAGCCAATTTAAATGTCCAGTGTTTGTGTTATGTTGTATAACGTTCTGTAATTTTCGCCTGATGATGTCGCATTGATTAAGGAAACATGAAACAAATCAGAGGCATAACTGAAATATTTTAATATAATTAACATTTGAACACATTTTTATTTACAGGTTAACATTCATTACATCTGAATCGAGATAGTCTACGTTTTTGAAAAATAATTTAATGTAAAAGCTTTGATTAATGACATAAAATATATTTTCATGGAAATAAATAAGATAATTTCTTTATTAACACAAATTGACGGATCGCTGTTTGTATTTTAATTCAATGAAGCACTTTACTTCCTAATGAGTACAAAATAAGCGTGAAATATCTGAGGCAGTGCTTTACAAATATATTTTCATCCCTGGGGTTGCCATACCACTTAGGTTTGATTCAAAACCTTTCCAAACCTTTTGTTGTGCAATGGATGTTACTCGTGATGGAAATTCAGAGACTTTCTATTCATCGATATGTTTTATATTTATTGAATTGCCAGTTTTTTTTTCAAATATACTTTTTTTTAAATCGACCATTGTATAAAATCGTGAATACTGCGAAGAACAGTAAAATATTGTTTTATTAAAGCAGAACAGTTAACATTCCATTTCTTGCTCCGCTTAATGTAACAAAATTCGTCATTTTTGGTTCTCGCCTTTTATCCAATTATTAATTTTGGTACTGAGAGCAAAATAAATATGATTTTTTTTCAAATAGTGATCTGTAAAAATCTACCCCTAAACTTGAAGGACCTCGATTTTTGTTAATATTTATTCCCTAACAGGTATGTTCCATTTTTAATACGTTGGAATCTCCCCTTTCACCCTATATAATGTGCTAAATAACACGCGTCTTATGTAACTTTTCTATCTAGAGAATCTCTGGGTTTTACTTATAGTAAGTACGGGTGTCGCAAACCCGAAGAATCCTAGCTGGATCCTACACCTATCTTCAAGTTCTCATGCATTGGAGATCTGGCTTTTCTATCAGTCCACTACTGATGAACTCTTGTTCTTTATGTCCTGGGGTGATTACAATATTCGAAAGATCACCACAAAGATAGGTCTCAATTTATGGCCCTTTATGACAGAGAGGGCAATACCTTCAAAAAGTAAGGGGAAATACACCAAGGGATCATACGTTAAATGTCTCTCTTCAAAATGAGAGTAGAATTGTTGTGTACAATAAGTTAGATGATTCCTTGGCTACCAACCTACTAACGAATCACAAATGAACAAGAATATCGGAATGTCAAGGTTGGTGGAAAATCGGGGTCAGACGCAGCAGGGAGGTACGACGGTCGGCAGCAGGCGGCTAGAGTTGGAATGAGGTTTCCGGGAGGACAAATGGGAGACTCCGCAGGAACGTACCCAGGGTGCTGTCACGGGATACGATAGCTAATCGAAGAGAATTTGATACGAGGGATCGATACAAACACGGAGCCGCGAAGAGTCGGCAATAGGAAAGTGAGCAAGCTTCATGTGTAAAGTAATTCAGTAAATTCTTAGAATTCATATTTAAATATATTCTGTCATAATTATTGGGGTAGCTCTGGACCGAAGGCTTAGGATATTTATCTTGCGAGTATAATGTTGAATCTTGATCTAAGCGTATTAAAAATAATAGTAATTAATTAGAGATGTTCTACATGTATTAGAAACATTAATAATTATGAACTAAAGAAATTGTCAATACAATCATTTTTAGCACAGAATCACTGATTGCTAAATCATGTTCATTTCATTAGAACCCAACTCCAAGAATCCCCTTTGATTCTTAACAGAACCAAGATGGTATCATGCGGAATCAGTGTGTAGTTCTCAAAGTCTTGCAGAGAAATGACCAACAAATTTTAAAATACTTTAAAGAGCCAAAAGAAATACAAGAATGAAGACATAAGAGAAAGCGGAGTCACTGAATGCAAGTGATAATGATAACAATAGACTTGGAAGAATCTGTGTGTCTTTATGGTTTAAAAGCCAGAAACAAACTCTCTCATTATATCAAAAAGAGTATAAAATAGAGAGCCCTCGAATAGTCTACTCTAATAGCGTCAGGGTACAAAGAGAACAAGAGTTGGTCAAGAAAGATCTGATAAGAAATATGAAACAGAGGATTCTAACGCTAGATTACATAAACAAAGCTGTACATACGTGTTTTTATAATGTAGTTAATAACTTGCTATAGTTTTTTTTTTTTTTTTTTTTTTTATTAACTATGTGGTTTTATGCTACAATATTCAAAACTTGTAAGTTAAAATAGATTTTGAATATTAAAATAAGGGAAAGTTCTTAAATAAACTACGCTTTTACTATTTCCTCTCACCCATTAAAAGAAAACAAAACAGTTGTATAATTATGGATTTTCTTATAATATATTTTCTAGTTTTTAAAGGATATGCCAATAAAATTTTAATTGAATTGTAGACACACCTGCTCTAGTAATAATGTAGTTAATGATAAACTCCAATTTCCAGAATAAGAAAATATTTCAACAAGACATTTCATGTACTATATCCTCTCCTTCAGTTATAATCAGTACACAAACATAAAAACTTAGGTAGGTTAAACAACAACCATACAGGGAACGCTGACTAATTTAAGAGTTAGTACAGTATAAATAATTTAGAGGTAGCCCATCATCACAGTATAAAATTTTAAAATATGTAAATCATAAAATAAGAATAAGGTAAATATAAAAAACAGATACATTATGACGCATGTAACAAAATAAAAATGGAATATTACAATGTAAGATGAAATTTATGAAGCTACAAAACTACATCTAGAACATTGAGTAACAACAGGAACCTAGCTGGATCTTCACATTCTTGGTTTAGATTCTTCTCTTTCATTTTTCTTATCACGTCTCTCTGGAATAACTTTGCTCTCTTCTGATCCAAGTTTTTCGTCTTTTAACAACAAATGGGAAAATGCAAAGAATTGAACCGAAATTAATAATTAATAAATTATATCGTACATTATAAAATTGCATTAAAGTTTTATTTGTTTTCTTATGTATATTAAACAAATTTTATTAACGAACATTTTTTAAATTTTGATTTCACTATCTGAGAGAGCCAAAACCATACAAAAAATACAGTTTGAAGTAAATTTATTTAGTTTTTTAGTAAAATTTAATAACGTAGTGTAATATTACGGAAAATTGCTTGCGTTCTTCGTTTATAATAAAAATCTTCCTTCAATTGTGTCGTAGACTCCTTCATAAAGGATAATTATTATATTTAATTCAAATCATTTAATGACAACAGGGAGAGTTCATTTTTGTTACGTCCAGCTGTTTCTGAAAAGTTACTTCTTATTTTTCACACTGATCTGAGACAGAAATCTTTACATTTCAAAACCATAGTTAAACTCAATTTTAATAAAGTGGGTATTGTATAAACTTGGGTGGTTTACCGATAAATCTCGGAACCAAATTTGTGGAAATAATTACCAATATTATTTAGGAGTTACATTTTAGAAACAAATATATGAAATCTTTAAAGACCATTTTGAGGAAATCAGAATTTAGAACGAACCACAAAATCAAATATGATACTTTTTTGTGTGTTTTTCCTTGTTTTTAAAAGGCAAAAATCTCTCTGTCATCATCACTTAATTACAAAAAAGAGACGTAAGAGAACAAGAGTTGGTCAAGAAATCGAAGAGTTGAACTGTTAGGAAATATGAAAGAGAGAGTACTAACCTAAAACCACAAATAATGCTGTAGATCCAGTTAGGATTCCTCTAGTTTGCCATACCCGTATTAAAAATAATCACTTGCGGGACTAATTTGTTACAAATCAATCATTTGGGCTGTAGAACTTAATCTCAACGAATATTTGAACGAAAACCTCACAACTGATTGTTTGAACCGCAACAAAATATTTGAGAAAAAAATATATCATAAATATATACTCAATCAAATATATTATAATTTTACCAACAAGTGTCATTGTTGCGCACAGAAAATATGTGTTTAAAATGAAAATATTTAAATAAAGTTGTTTTCCGTAACACAATTTATTTTCTATGAAGATGTGAACTGTTTTCCGTAATCACTTTACTTTATCAGCAAAATAGTTAATTGTCACTTAACCCTTGACCTTCACAAATCATAATACAACCTTCTACTTTAGAACTCTTGTTGTTATCTTAATGATTAAAAAATATCAAAGACGAGTATTCTAGTGCAATTCTGTACTTACACTGTGGATCTTGTGTGGTGAGTTGTGACATAATATGAGTATAATTAATTTGATATTCTCTGTTTACTTTAGGATGTATGTAATTAATTTTATTATATTATTCTGCCACTTTTAGTATTACCTGAACTTTCACAAACGGATTTCAAATGCACTATATTTTTAAAACCTTTTTACGCACTATTTCGAAAAGTTTTTTAATTAAGGGGTTCACTCCTATCTACAAAATGTTAACAATATATGCTCCTTTTTCCACAGAAACTGTTAAAGATGATTTATTGCAGTTGTTCATTTCTATTAAATAGGTCTTTAGATACAACTAGAAATAAAAGCTCTAGTCTTAACATAGATTTAGAATTTTTAGTATATTATTTAAATAGTTCAATAATTTTAAGTAAAAAACTTTAAAATATATTCTTACAAGAAAAGTATTGAGGTTATCAAAGTGATTTATATTTTTGTCTATAGAAAACGTTTTCCTACATAATTTAAAAAACAATCATTGAAATATCATTTCCCATTCCTGAGAAAAAGTTGTATAAGTTCTGAAAAACTAATCTTTCGGAAAAGAGCAAAAAACCTTAAAAAATAAGCAACTCTATATGATAAAACTATTTAATAAAGTCAATTTTCCTTTTCAATAAATGCCGGTAACATATGAGCGTGTTATTTCCTACCACCTCATGATATTTATCTTCAATTTTACTCTTTAGTTTATGTTTTGACTGCCTTATTTTCTTTTCAAGCTCATCTTGACACTTTTCGTTTGTGAGGTGCGATGTTAAACTTACACCATGGGTCATCTATCTTTGGAGATAAGGCATACTCTTGATGATGTTAAGTGGAAATACGGAAATACTTAGCCCAGACTGCAGTTTGCATGTCTTTGGCAGTAGACAAGTTTCTCATTATAGCAAGGTTTTCGTATATCTACTAGAATGCAACAGTAGTCGAATTCCCCCCCCCCCAACTTTACTTCCATCTGGTAACGCCGGTTATTTTTTATTTCAAAACTTTCAGCCGAGCCTATTCTTTCCTGAATGTGCCCCACTCAAATAAAACCTAATAAATAAACTATTTCTTATTGTATGTCATTACTGTATCCAGAAACTTAGGCAATAAGCATGAAGAACCATCCTACGCTCAGGATGCTCCTAACACTTTAAAACTATTTCTACAACAAACATTTTTGGACATTATCGATTACCGCAGACACATAAACCATACATAATTTTCAAAAAGGAGATTCCGGGCTATAATTAAGAATAAAGAACCGAAATTGGATTTTTTCCCCCACATTTCAAGAAAGTGATCCCCTTAAAGCAGTACGTAAAATAGGTTTTGAAACGTTCATCAACCGCAACGCAGAAATTAAGACAATGGTAGAATAATGTGTTCAAATAAAATGCTAAGTAATAAGTTCAATATGCAAATAATATCATTTATATCGTGATATTAGCCTAACCAATCGACTACTATAATATTTACTGAGTAGTCTAAGTTGTGTTCCTGTTTACTACTGTTTCGCCTTTTTATCAAGTATCATCAGAACAACACTTTTATTGCATTAACAATTTATCAAATATTAAAAACATTTAAATGCTGTTAAAAATATACATCATTATACGTTTTTTAAATAATTTAATTTGTTTACAGCACTGTCTTTTTTTCAACTACTGACTTGGTTAATGTAGAGAGTGCTGTAAACATTTTTTCAAGCATCACATAACTTTCTCAATTCAATGTGTATGTGAGAAAGTAAAAAGAAATTTTAAAATATTTTTCGCTCAATTTCAAAACTTTCCAACTCCACTTAATATTCGCATGAGCTCACTACTAAGATGTCATTCCATTGAATGGTTAATAATGATATTTAACGTTACAAAAGGTCACTTACCCTGAAGTCCCGTTTGGTGTTAACCCCTTTATACCCCATTAGTAAATAGGCATAGTCTAGGATGTATAAATACTAACATAGGACTACAAATAATTGTATAAGCTATTTTATTCATTACATAACATGTAGGCCTACACTACTACCATACTTAGCATACACTAGATTCTGGCTAAGTGTTGCACATATTATTTGTAGTCCTACTTTAGTATTTACACATCCTAGACTATTCTTACATTTTTATTTTGAATCAACAATGGGAAATATAAAAAAACCGCCTCATGAAAATGCTTCAAACGTCAAATGTTCCAAACTTTAAGCTCTTAAAAGAGTAGGTTCATCAAACAATAACCAAGACAAGTCTTAAATTGTACAGAATTCGGAAAAAATAGAAAAATCCTATAAAAAATTAATAAAGTTAACACCCATATGTATCGATTTTTTACAGTTTACAAAACAATTTTTTTAGTTAAATGAAAGAGTAAAACTGTCTCCTATTAAAACCTCATTTTCCACACTTCCTATTGTTGAATGAAGATAACATATTGTAATTAGGCATAGTCTAGGATGTGAAAGTACAAAAATTAATGTGTGCAAGGTTAGAAAAATCGCCTCTTGAAAGTTCTTCAAACGTCAAATGTTCGAAACCTTAATCTCCTGTTCCCTAGTCCTAAAATTGTATACAGAATCCGAAAACATCATAAAAAATAAGAGACACTTTCAGATATTATAAACGTGTATACCAAATTCAAACCCGAAATCTTTATTTTTTCTAAAGTTATCATTATATTTTTAAAAAACGTCCGAGAGACGAAAAACTATGTGTTTTTGGATCTATGTTTATATTAAGTTTTATTTCTTATATTTAGTTCTAGAATCAGTTCACAAAGTAACATATGTACCTTTCCTTCTAAAACACCCTAGCCTATATACAAAAATATATCTTAGTTGTTTTATAAAATTTCATTTTTAAAAAATGTTACTATTCCATTTTGACAAGTTTTCAACATCACGATATATTTGTAAAGTTTTTGATTTTCAGATTAAATATTTCTCAACTGAAATGAAACTATATTTGGTTCTTGTGGTAGCAGCACTAGCAGCGATCTGTGAAGCCAACCCATTGAAGAGTGCTACACCACATTGTGATGATTTTGCAGCGACATCCAACGCCAAATTTGGTGATGTAAGATTTGATTATAGATAACTAGTTATTATATTACATAATTAGAGCTGAGCCAGGTTCTAAGTTAACATATTATATGGAATTTTTACCGTCGTCGTTAAGTAATTGTAATAGTAGTAGTATGGGAGTGGAATGCAATGTGATCTTGGTCTGTTGAGCCCTACCCCTCCACACTTCTTTTAAAACTTGGAACTCAAGTTTATTGAAGCTCAACTTCTTTACGATTTGCAGAACATGAATGGGCCAACTGTACAGTACCCTGAGACTAGGAGTGTGTCTGGCGTAATGGGCGTGTCCTCCCTTCTACTTGTTTCCCTAACCTGACTTGACGTTACAACCCATTCCAAGAAAACTAGGTACACAAATTACTGCTTAGCTACATTTAATTCTTAAAGTAGAGTAGGTGTTTACATAGAAGCATTTGAGGTCTATATTTTTTTATTGGGGTTCTATCGCGGAAAGGAAACGCAACAAACGAAGTGTGGGGCCTATCTTTTCCTCTCCACCCAGACCCATTCTTTGTTCTCATTTTTCTTGTAGTTATAGGCTATGTAGAATAAAAATATATTGTAGATTATATTTTCAAATATCAATTAACATAAATTAAAGTTTTATAAAGTGAAGCCCAGTAGGTGTTAGGTCCTCTCCGCTTGTGTGAGTGACAAGAGTCGTTCAGCCGCATTCCAAGTTTGATGCTAGTATAAGTGTGTTTGAAATTTTTGGTCGATTCGCATTTTTGTTTCAGGTCAAAAATTTAAAATCTCCTTCGTCACTACCAACATATTTCCGAAATCTAATTAAACGAAAAAATTCGTGATAATCGGTGAAGTAGTTTTCGAGATACAGAGTTTGATATACTTTGATATATTTTTCATCCTTCTGTCAAAAGTGCTCCCTCCAAAATTTAGTACTTTATTTTGTGGAGGAAAACTCTCTCTCTCTCTCTCTCTCTCTCTCTCTCTCTCTCTCTCTCTCTCTCTCTCTCTCTCTCTCTCTCTCTCTCTCTCTCTCTCTCTCTCTCTCTCTCATTTTACTCCTACTCTCTTATAGACAACTCATTACTCTCTCTGTTGTGTATAGGAACGAAATGGTGGCAACACAAATAACAACTTCTACACCTCTATACTGTCATACCTTTTACTCTTCCCAGGTTTAATTGTTGAACAGCTGTTCAAATTAAACAACAATTACAGTAAAACAGAAACTTATAACCTAATTCTTTTGAGTACAATTTTATTGTCTTTTGTAGTTCCAGAATGATTTTTACAGTTGAGCAAAAAGTAAAGTGTTGTGGTTGTGCATGGGCCATTGTTATTAATAAAGTTGCAGAATCGATTAGACAATTTCAAGTTCCCTTCCCAGGTGTTGATCCACCAATCACTCACTCAATAATTAAGTAGATTGTTTTGTTGTTGGAAACGGGAAGCGAAATACAAAACTATACTCGATCCCTTTATAAGGGAAGAGAAGAACTGGTTGGGTTTCAGTTTTAATAAATTTTTTTTTTTTAATCTTATTTGAATTGGTTTTTGAAAGAAATAATTGGTTTTTAGATTGTTTTAAAAGAAATTGTGTTTGTATGAAATTGAGTTAATAGCACTAAAAGTTTTTCCAAACGTAACAAAAGCGGTACTTTATATCAGCAAGCTGTTTTTTGTGTTGCCGCCATTTTGTTTATATAAAACCAGTTTGTTGAAATTTCCACACAACTATTTGGGTAACTTTATAAAAAAGTATTTAAAATTTCAAAAGAATCGGTTGAGGAATAAACAATTAATAGAAAATCAAAAACGTGTACCTCTTCGAAGGACACATTTATTTTGTAACCCTTATTTTGTGTGTTTTTTAATGTTAGTACTTTTTAAATTCTCTGTTAATAAGATTTAAGATTTTGTCTAACTATTAATAATTTATTAAATGGTTCTTACCTTATATTCCAGCTTGTTGGGAATCATTACATAAAGTATATGTCACATAACGACCAAGGTATTGTAAACGTCCTCGCCAAAAGAGTGGACAGCAGCCGATTTGAAATTAGGAGAATAGGAACATCAAACAACTTTACGCTAACGTCCATAACGATTGAGTAAGTTTCGCAAGTTATCGCAGATTCATAAAAAATTGCAAAAACTTTCTCATACGCAAATCCAAATCAAACAAAAACTGTTCTATAATACAGTATATTCAATATCAGCAGTTGTGTTTTTATGAACCTAGATAAATATGTTTTGTTTTTGTAATTAATTTGTAACAATTTTTTTTAACGTGATTTGTACCGTTTGATTCAAAAACCACCTTTATAGTTTGTTTATATATATTTAACAAATTCTAAGATATCACCAAGATGTGTTATATATATATATATATATATATATATATATATATATATATATATATATATATATATATATACAGTTGTTGACAAATATCAATAATATGGACAAATAAATCCTATCTATTAATTCTCCACAGGTCACGCGCTAAACTCTTGAAAAAATAATTCTCTTATTTACGTAAAGCTAAATAAAAATCCGGTTAATTCTCCGTAAGAGGGGACTACAAGGTCACGTTCTAAACTCTTGAGAGTAGGGATATACGTTGTTCACCCCCTAAAACCGGAAGGTGACCAATATATTCAAGATTCAACTTGATTTTTGTTATTTTTTTTTATGTTAATGTCTTATTCTGTTGACTGAATTCCCTAATCCTGTTTTTATCTGTAGATATAAATCATCAGATACTCACTATAATGAGTATTGGCGTGACAATCCTGAGATAGCCTAGCTGGATCTATACTTTTAATATTTATTTTTGGTTGGAAGATGGTTTTCTTTCGTCTTTCCTGTCCGATCTCTCTTGACTAACTTTTGTTCTCTTCAGATCCTGATTAGTAGAGTTTTCGAGAGCTAGAGGTATTTATTTTCTTCCTTTTTCTTATAAAGCGATGTTGACCGAGAGGTTTTGGGCTATAAAAAGAAAAAAATATGTAAATGTTTAGTTGTTTGGATCGCTCAAGTCTAGATGTCTTGCGTAACTTTCTAATTTTTGTGGTACTAAGCAATGTTATGATATGATAATGAAGATGCTGATAAATTAGCATGTAACGGTTTGCAGTATTGTAAGTGGAAACACTAATACTGGAACAATTTTATAACAGATACACTCTGTAAAAGTTGAAATATTAGTAACGCAATATCAGACATAATAATGAATATGATTCAATGTAGAGAAAATCTGAGAATACATTTTCTGTGTTAAAAATTGTTTTAATAAAAATGTGTGATATTATTTTTGAACAATATTTTTGTACCGTACTTATATATATATTATTTATTTCAGGAAAGATCCAAAAAAAATTGAAAATACAACAAGGACGCTGTATGTCAACGACCTTACACACGGTGTTATGGAGGACAACATCGGTAACTTATTAACTTATATCATTTTATTTCTTCAAATAAAAAATATATATTATTTGTAATAGTTTTAAAACATATTATTGCATAAAATCTAAATTAAAAAATCTGCGATTAAAAATTAACAAAAAATGTTTATGTTTTAAATTTAGGTTTAGAAGATAAGTATTATGTGACGTCATTCAAGCCGGAAACATATCATTTGCTCTACATATGCAACCAAAGAGGTAATTGATTATTTGCTTTATTATTGGTTACATTTTTTATGATTTTTACAATAAATTTAAGAACCAAAACAGAAATTTGTTTTTACACTTACATCTCCTGGGTCGCTTTTCACATCCCATCAATATTAGTTTTAGTGTTCAACCTAAAACCATCTCAAACTTTGAAACCTATAATACGATTCCTTTATAAGAATCCTTTCAATTCTAAATAACGTTTTAATTATGTTCCAGCAAAATGTATATTGTCACTGGAATGATAAAAATGAACTGGAGAATTATTATTTACTTTTAATCAGTGCAGAAAAAAAATATAATAACTAATAAAAAACAAAATTTCCAGTTTTAATTAGCTTTTATGATTACCAACGTTATTATTATTATCTATTTATTCATTTTTTTCCAGAAATGGCTACCAATGTTATAACAAAATTCGATCAGATTCTTTTACCCGATTGTGAAAAATATTGAAATTTTGAGTTTTGACTTCATGGCAGCTCCCCTTAAAATTTGGGTTATCAAGAAAATTATTTAAGAATAAACTTCTTAAGATAATATGACCAAAAAATATTCACTTACTGCAAAGAAAAACGAGAGACTGTCATTACGCCCAACACCAGATTTTTGGACTCTCTCATTACTAAGTATATATAAGTAAATGAGAATTTGTTTTAGAATCCAAAATTCCATTTAATTTTAATTTTTTTTTTTATAATTATATTTATTAACGCTCATTTATTGAAACATTTTACTCACAAACAGTTACTACTAATAAATAGTTTCATCTTTGATAATATAATAAAATAATATATGAAAAGTATTAATACGTAAAGTTATCATATTTTCATATAATTTGATTCAATGTTTTGTTTAAGGTGGAGGTGCCACCCTGGTGAGAATGCTATTAACCACAAATATTACCCAAAATGTTACCCAGGCTCTAGAAGAGGACCGGAAGCACAAGTTTAGCACTAGGCTGGTGGAATTTCCGTTTAACCATAAAGATCTAATTGAGTATCCACTCTCATTGGTTTAAATTAAAATATGCATTGTCTTAATATAATATCGTTTATGTATTATAATGCATTATAATTTTGTATAATACGTTTATACTAAATAAATGTTTTGTAATTTTGAAGTCATTTACCCAACTGAAAATGTTTTACTGATTCTGTAACAAAATATTTGTTTTCAACTAACCTAAATTCTGACAACCAATAAAATGAACTGTGTACTGAACCTGGACAAGATTTAGTAGTAGTAGTGATGGGGGTGATATTTAACTCTACACTTGGTTCACCCATTTCTAAGGTCCTCCTTTAGCCTCCCGTCGTCAGAACCTCCTATAACCACTACTTCTTTGGAAATTGAAGCTCATAAAGAGGTTCAAGGGTAGATAACTCCTGTACAGCAATCTGGTATCCTCACAGACTTCTTTGTATCTGGTTCTTTCTGGGTGACTTTCTTGGTCCTCCCCTCCTTACACTTATGTTTTTCGGGGCTTCTTTTGCTGCAATTCTTTTGCCCTGGATTCCACTGATGACTTGGCCTGAGCTACTGATCGCAAGTATCATCTTACTCCAGCTCCACTCAGGCCTCTTCTATGTGGGTCCTAGTATCACCAGTGGCGGGAGCTGGATGTTCCATGATTCAGAGACCTTTTTGGCCTGTCTTACCTAACCTAACCTAACCTAACCTAACCTAACCTAACCTTACCTTACCTAACCTAACCTAACCTAACCTAACCTATAACCACTACTTCTTTGGAAATTGAAGCTCATAAAGAGGTTCAAGGGTAGATAACTCCTGTACAGCAATCTGGTATCCTCACAGACTTCTTTGTATCTGGTTCTTTCTGGGTGACTTTCTTGGTCCTCCCCTCCTTACACTTATGTTTTTTCGGGGCTTCTTTTGCTGCAATTCTTTTGCCCTGGATTCCACTGATGACTTGGCCTGAGCTACTGATCGCAAGTATCATCTTACTCCAGCTCCACTCAGGCCTCTTCTATGTGGGTCCTAGTATCACCAGTGGCGGGAGCTGGATGTTCCATGATTCAGAGACCTTTTTGGCCTGTCTTACCTAACCTAACCTAACCTAACCTAACCTTACCTTACCTAACCTAACCTAACCTAACCTAACCTAACCTAACCTAACCTAACCTAACCTAACCTTACCCTCTTTGCTGGATGCTTCTTCTATCAGGAGTGGGGGGCGTGTTTATAAAATGAATATTGATACACACTCTTTTCTCCCATACTAACAGGAAATATCATCAACAACACAAAATGAAAAACGCGAAAAAAAATAGGACTGTGACTAAGTATTAAGGTATTTATAACAATTAAACCAGTTCAGTAAGTCAAACACAGACTACGTTATCAGCTAGAAAAACAGTTATTTATCATTTAACCCATTAACCTCTTGAAACCTTTTGTTTTAGTTCAATCAAGAACTATTCCGGTTATCTTAAATGAAGGCAACTAGTGTCTTTCCAGTGAACTTTTTTGTTTACAGCTTTGTAAGGTGAGGCTACATAGGAATAGTTTCTAATCTACTACTAGTGATAGTAGTGTTGTCAGGGTGAAATGCACTCCGACGTCTAGAGATATATTACGCCCTCTAAGGCAGGAAACGCCCTCCAGCTTAAACTCTTGTAGGAAGTGCAGCAAATGAAGAGAGTCGAGGCTAGGTATCTCTTCTACATCAATTTGGCTAGCCTTTTTGTACATTTCTGCATCGCATTAAACTAATAGATGGTGTGAGGTATCCTCCCTTACTTGACAGAACCTGCAGGTGCCATCATTCTATTCCGAACCTTCCTGACTCTACAACACCCCGATTCACATGTATTCTTTTAGTGCTTCATTCCCTCTAAAGCTTTCCCCTGACTTTATCTGATGACTTGCCCTGAGCTAGTGATCAGAGATACCATCTTACTCTGTTACACTTAGACCTCTTCTCAATGAGTCATCTATATCGTCAGGTAGTTTTAATGGTATTAACAGGATCCTCCTTCTTCTATACTCCTGATATCTTTCTGGCCTGTCTTTCTCTCTATGTTGGATGCTTCTAACAGGAGTGCTATTCCTCCCGAGTGGTCTCCTATCTCTAATAGGTTTAATATCTCCGTGTTACCGAGGATATCTCGACGAAGCGAATGTCATCCTATGCTGACAGTCGATAAAAAGCATGCTTCATTTTATCAGCCCGCACATGTTTTTTTCCCGCAAGCAGGTAGTGTAAGGATGGTCCATCCAGCCAGAGCTTCGCTTGGTCGTTTAAGGTTAAATTACTCCGAGAGTTCACCCAGTATATCTGGAGCCATTCACACCATCGGAATTGGTCGTTTTACAGTTTAGAGTTGGGCTGATACGTAGTAGGGTGAACACGTAGTAGGGAGGAGGTAAAGTGAAAAAAGGGCTGACAAAATATACGAAAAATTATACACCTGCACGTGAGTGCAGTCACATGAAAGACTTCAGAACAATTTAAAAGTAAGGGGTCTGAGTTGACTGTTTGCAGGGGATGCCCACTGGGCTACGGTTTCCCCAACCCCTCCGCCATCTAATCTACTACCCTAGATATCTTAAATAATACCTAAACTGAATGTCTCAAAACTTTTTTTTATTTAATGATGGGTAATAAAAAACATTATATGAAACGCCTTTGTAACATTAAATAAAATGTTTAAGCCAAGTTCAGAAGTTGGAAAACCGTTTCTTTTTGGCTTTTTCTATTCCCTTCCTGAACAACAATTTATATTACAGGGAACATGTGGCAATTTTAATTCCTATGCCATAATGAAGGCAAGATACAATACACATGTTAAATTTTGTAAGTAGTCTAAAGGCTACTTAATTAACTACATATATTGGTTTTTAATCTACAATAAATTGTAAAATATATTGCAAAAATTTCCTTGCTAACACATCCCCAAAACAATATAAAAACGAAACAAAATTAATTATCACTAAAAAATTATTTTGGTAGTTTTCAGTCAAAAATTCTTAATCGACGCTGTTTTTGAAAAAATGTTTAAATAAGGCCCAAAACATGCTTTACTTGCACTATAAACTTGTTCTCAACGTAATTCAAAAATAGCGTCCTCTTGTTGGGACACCCCGTATATATCTGTACTAAACCCGACTTCGATTTTTGTCCCATCTCGTTACTCTCAATTTAAAAAATTGTCAAATTTGGAATTCCATTGTGAAACGCCATTATTACAGTGACGGTATAGTGTGCATCATAGCATAGAGGAGTCTTCTTCTGACCTTGACACTATTACTGCATTCGAAGGCTAGCGGTCTTCATTTTATCTTTTTTCTTCTCTATTTTGGTAACAATGATAGCAACTGAAAGGTTTTTCGCCCTTTAAACAACATGAACAAACTATAGGAAAACAAAAAATGTATAAAGCAGTGAATAGTATTCATGTATTTATGATAATTAAACCGATTCAATAAGTCAACACGTAAATCTGTTTTCCTTGGTTTCTTTAAGTTATCAGCCAGCAAAACAGTTATTTATCACGTAACCCCTTGACCTCTAGATATCACGGTGAAACCGTTTACTTCAATACAATCAAGTACTCTTCCGGTTATCTTAATGGATATAAACAGCGAAGACAACTAGTGTCATTCCAGTACTTTTCTTTGCTCGCAGTGTACATCTTTGTAAGGTAAGTTTTATCACGAGTTCAAAGTAACTTATCTACTTAGGAATAAGTTCTAATGTCATCAGGAATTGATTTCACACTGAATTGTCCCTAAAATTATTTCTTTCATAAATGTAATTCTTGGTTTATTAGATTAAAAATCTTACATGTGTAGTTTTGGCCAGTTTTTTTTCCAACGGGGACAAAGTTCAAAAATAGTTTTTTTAGTAAAATTTCCATAAATGTTAAAGATTTGTAGGTAAATTAATCTACACACAAAAAGTCGTATTCAAATATTGATAAGTGTAATAGTTTTTCAGGAACCGCGATTGAAAAGCGTAGGATTAGAACAAGATATCAGGATTCATAAGCAAAAAAATAAGCATATTTTATTTAATTTACATAAGTTATTATCTGTTCATATAAAAAATATATGAAATGTCAATATATATATATATATATATATATATTTATATATATTTTAACACGTTTTAAAAAGTACACCAATAGTTATTTGTGCAACTAGTGGGCAAAGTGGCACTTTTTAAAACGAGAGAAAAATGTTGACGCACGAGGCTTGCCGAGTGCGTCAATTTTATCGAGTTTAAAAAAGACACTTTGCTCACGAATTGCACATTATACTTTGTCTACAGTTGTTATTTTGTGACAAATAATAACATACCTACAAATAAAATATGTGCTCCAATGAGTAGAAGTTCTCACGTCAAAACTGAGGTTATTTATGAATATTACAAATAACTTAGGTGTATTGTTGAGGAAACGGGATTGCCAACTTCAAAACTCGGCAAACGAAAAATACTCTCCGTGTACATACACTGTCAATCATCTTCATGAATAATTACTTCCTTTTTCAACTTTAAAACGTTGTTTTGTTGTTTATGTATGTTATTTTACATGAAAGAATTAATCTAACCTACATACGGGACATTTCTTGTATATTATAAATCAATTCAAATAAACGTAACCTAAATTTCGTTTTGTTCGGTTGCCATTCGGAGTGTGCAAAGTAGTGGGCAAAGTAAAACTGTTGAGAAATCAGCTGTTTTGCAAACTAACTTAAATGAACAAAATGCCACTTTGTCAACAACTGTAGACAAAATTAATATGTTTTTATTTATATTATAACCAATCAGCTGTTTTTAAGTATGCATTCTTATATTGGTTGCTATGGTAACTTAATTTGTAAGTAAAATCACAAGATCAAGACGTTTAAAACACTTTTCAAAAATTGTTTAACATTGGCCTTATTAGGTCTAACTTATTTTCTTACTGAAATATAAAAGAACTGAATCTAATCGGCTGTTTTAAGTATGCGATACTATTTGGTTGCTATGATAACTAAATTTGTATGTAAAATCACAAAATCTAGTTTAAAACACTTTCCAAATTGTTTCATATTAGTGACACGCCCAACTTAGCTTTGTCCGCTTAAGAACTTCTCCGGGTCCACTCAACCTTCACAGACAGACGCGATACAGGGCTCGGTACGATAGGTTATTGCATAGCGGTAAATGAAAACGTTCACACAGCAGCGGTATACCGAGGAATACGATATTATCGCAATCGGTAGATCGCGTCGGTAATTCGGTCTACCGGATCTAGTCGGTAGACCGCTCGGAAATCGAGGCGGGAGTCAGTATTTTACACATTTTTTTTACCGCATCCAAAGTTATGATTGAAGTGTAGTTTGATTATTTAGTTTACTTTTTTAAACACGAATCAGCATTTAGAAGAAGAAGCATTGCTTTTGTCGCTCGCTATGGACGAGGACGAACATGATAAGCCTCAGTAAGTATATATAAAATTCCTTCTCAAAATATTAAACAATTACGTAAAAAAATTTGTTTAGTCACGCATGACAACAATAAAAATATTAAATTCATATAAAATAACGTTATATAGTTTTTAATGAAGTGATATTGTTATTTTTACCGAAACCCGAACGTCCGAGTACAGTGCGTGTGTGAACGTACAGTTCTGTTACAGGCGATATTTTCCCGAGTTCAGTATCGCTCGGTTTGTCCCGAGTCCCTGTATCGCGTCTGTCTGCGAAGGCCTTTATGGTCTTATTGGACAGTTTATTATGGTCTCAGGATTTATAGTATATGTAAAAAGTGACTGTATGACCTAAGCCACGGTCACAAAGGCACTTTTGAGGGGTTTTAAATGGTCATGATGACAACATTAATTAATACCTATTTCTGGAGTCCTACCTGGCCGATTTTCATGCGATTTGTTTTTAATGAAAAAATATTTAATATACCTCTTCTAATTTATTACTATATTAGTTTTTATTATTGTAGTTATGAGTTTTGAAACATTATTTTGTTCTGTTTGATGTTTAATTAATTCATTTTATTAGTCATTACGTCACTCAAAGAAAACCATCGTATTTGAAAAGCTATAATTATTGTAATATTAAGGGAGCAATAAATTTAACATTCTATTTATAACTACAACCATAAAAATATTTCTTTTTTAAATACGAAATCCAAAAATGAGGTAACTCGAAATTGCTCTAGACCAGTGGTCCTAGGACAAATTTTTTCTAACCCTTTCGAAATACCCGACCTTGGAGGCTTTTTAACCAAGTAACAAGTAAAGCTGTATAGAAACCTGATTAGGAGAACCAAACACTAACAAAAAACACCTTGTTAAACAACGATCCAGTGATAAACTAAAACAAAAAGGGTTCCGTGCCAATGGGATAGTTACCTAACAGTTTTATCGAAGTGAACAACCTTTTCTCCTTTCTCTCAAGAGTTTAGCGCCTGGGCTGTAGTTACTCATTGTGGAGATTTAACTGGAAATTATCAGCTTTACTTAAAGTTATTTTAATTATATTTAGTATAAACTTTTTTACTTGATAACGAGAGTTGATCAATACTGTAGAAACGTCGTGTATTACTTTTATATATACACGTGATGACATATGTCGCAATAAAATATATAAATATTATTAATAATCCTTCACTATCCAATAATTTTAAAACTGGAAAACATATTTTTTGTTTTTCAGATTGAATATTTCTGATCAGAAATGAAACATTTGATTTTGTTGGTGTCAGCACTAGCTGTGTTCTGGGAAGCTAACCTGGTGAAGGCAGAGATACGATGTGAAGACTACTCAAGTACAGCCAACGCAAAGTTTGTTGATGTAAGAAATTACAGATAATAATAATTGCACAACCTTTCTAAACGATTTTATGTGATAAGATGATGTGATAGAACAAGGCTATCAAGTTTTATAAATATTTATACAAGGTGTAATAAAAAAAGTATGCTCGCAATACAATGTAGTAAAAAATATCTAGTAAACAAATTCAAAATATTGTTTCGTTTAACGTGTTTTTTTCTTTAAAATATAATTTCTACAGAATGAATATAAGATGAATCATTTATTTAATTGTTTTTTTAAGCTGCATCTACCTTATTTTGAATTTATTTTATTGTAAACCACAACACATAACAGCACACAACAACTAACACATACGTAAGTTACCGTTTATTTAATGGTTGTCAAAGATAAATAAAATTCACAAAAAAACACACGAAAAACCCAGTGTCAGATTTCCCCTTCACATGTCTATATCTCTTAAATATTAAAAGAAATAATTCATAATGACAGAATAATTAACCCCCTCTGCCCATAATGATTACACAACTGATAAGAGTTACAGTTTATCAGTAATATTACTGCCACCGGAAGTGTTGTCGGTCTTCGCGAAACGTAAGTTTTTCGTGTTTTATATTTCTTTGACGACCGCTAAATAAACGGTATCTTCTAAACTGTAAACAAACCTACTCTTTTAGGCACTTGACGTTTGAAGCACTTTCAGGAGGTATTTTTCATACGCACAAGTTATTTGTTTTTTGTATTTATTGTACATTAGTACTTACACATCCTAAAATTTGCCTACTTACATTTTTATCTTGATTCAACTATGGGAAGTCTGGAAAATCCCCTCCTGAAAAAGCTTCAAACAAGATAAATGCTTTAAAGTTCGCATATTAGCCTACTCTTAAAGAGTGGGTTACAATAACCAAGAATAAAACAAGAATAACCAAGGTTCAAACAATAGCCAAAAATTAAAAAAGTCTTAAATTTTTGTACATAATCCGAAAACATCATAAAAATTAAATAGGAGTCCCTATAAGAAATTAAAAATTTAGCAGCCATATTGGATAATGGCGGCCATTTTTTTTAGAGTTTGGAAAACAGATTTTTAAGTTATATGAAAAAGTAATAACGATCCCTATTTAAAGTTTTCATCAGATTAATAGTTGACGATATACCAATAGTGTCCAAAATAAAAGAATCATCCTGTGTACTGTCTGATGATCACAAGAATGATGAGGGGTGAATAGGAACTGGTCTGTATACAATTACTTGGCGTCTGAACCCTTGGCTACCTCCGAGCTGCCGGAACCCCCCCCCCCCCCGTTGCTCCCTTCCTCACCCAGCTGTTTCAGTGATGAGTCACCTACTAGCGTTAACACTGCACTGTTTAACTTTTTTATGGGAGACACAATTTTAAATTTTTTTCAGCATAAAATGTTTAGGAAAATATAAGCAACTTGATACCAAACACGACACTATTCCGTTTGTAAAAGCCGCCAGTAGAAAGCTCTTTACACAGCTACTATTTGCATAATCACATACTTATTATTTACATGTTTACGTACTATTTACATACATTTGCGTCGTGTTTGGTATCAATTTGCTTATATTTTTCTAAAACTTTTAACCATGCTGAAAAAAATTTAAAATAATTGTGTCTCCCATAAAAAAGTTAAAACAGTGCAGTGTTAACGCTAGTAGGTGACTCATCACTGAAACAGCTGGGTGAGGAAGGGTGTGAGAGGAGACGGTCCAAGTCCAAACACCAAGTTACTGTATACAGACTATAGTAAAGTCCCTTTAACTATTACCGTACTAATCGGTTACAAAATATCAGGTTGGAATTGATTAAGTTAATATTAGAATAAATATACTTAATGTTAGACACATTTTGATTTACTATAATATTTTCATTAGTTGTTATTGTTTTTATATAGGATTAATTAATAATTATATTTTCCTCCCTTTTTATCATACTATCATTGACTATTGAAGAAGTATCAAAAATAATAAAATATGTTTAAATAATATTTGTAAAGTGGTACTTAATAATATTAAATAATCTCATTCATAAATTGGCCATGGTTGTGTAAACCCATTTTTTAAAAAAGCATTCAAATTAGCAGTTGTAACTCATTTCGGAGTATTTATCATGTCAAACCATTGAGTCAATGTTATTAATTAGAGTAGTAGTGAGATGTTCAGTATCAACTAAAATATTTGCTAATCCTTTCCTTTCGCGTTCATTCTTACCACACAGTTCTGATACACAAGCTTTCCTGTATCTATTCAAGCGGAACCATTCTCGAAGGAGGGATGATTCCCTTATATGTATTAATGTAAATATATTTACAAGAAATAATTTAATTAAAAATGACCCATGTCATGAACTAAGGTTTATTTTTGTAGATAAAAACAATTTGTTTTAATTAATTGACAGTAAAATCTTAATTAGTGAATATCTTATCGTACAAATTACTTTATGGACGCAGATCACAGATCATTTTCTGGTAATTTTATTTTGAAGATTTTTTAAATTGATTTTAATTATCATTACAGACGTTTTGCAACTTCACCGCAATAGATTTTGATTGCGGAAGCCATTAATTGCAACTGGAAAGTTAGTTAAGGTTGTAACTTTAATGTAATAAAATGCAAATTAATTGGACGCCGCCGACACAGTAGTCTCTTTCTCACATTATTTTCTCTCACTATCTTTGTTTATCATATCAATTCCTACTCTCTCACCCTCAAGGGTTCACTTTAATGAGTACGGCCTTAGCAATCCCGAGAATCGTAGCTGGATCTACACGTTTTTAATGTAGCCTCTATCATCTTTCCTACTAGAGTTCTTTTAACCAAATTTTGTTCTTTTACGACCCTATCTCACACACTCATTATTTCGCTCACTTCTTCTTTTTGTTTTAAACGGAGAAACGTACTTCTCTATCATCATCGCCTTATAAAATAAAAAGAAGAAAAGAACATAATAAAATAAACACTCCTAGTCCTCGAACACTTTAACAGCGTGAAAAGAACAAGGTTGGTAGGAAAGACAAAAGAGAGAAACGTAACAAAAGACTATACACTTAAAGTGTAGAGGCAACTAAGATTCCTACGCACTTACTATAGTGACTCTACTCTCTCTCTCTCTCTCTCTCTCTCTCTCTCTCTCTCTCTCTCTCTCTCTCTCTCTCTCTCTCTCTCTCTCTCTCTCTCTCTCTCTCTCTCTCTCTCTCTCTCCTCTCTCTCTCTCTCTCTCTCTCTCTCTCTCTCTCTCTCTCTCTCTCTCTCTCTCTCTCTCTCTCTCTCTCTCTCTCTCTCTCTCTCTCTCTCTCTCTCTCTCTCTCTCTCTCTCTCTCTCTCTCTCTCTCTCTCTCTCTCTCTCTCTCTCTCTCTCTCTCTCTCTCTCTCTCTCTCTCTTCTCTCTCTCTCTCTCTCTCTCTCTCTCTCTCTCTCTCTCTCTCTCTCTCTCTCTCTCTCTCTCTCTCTCTCTCTCTCTCTCTCTCTGTAAGATAAAAATTATCTCTCTGAAGATAAAATTAAAACTCCTATGCCTCGTATCCTCTAATAGCGTCAGCATCTGAAGAGATCAAGAAAGACCTAATACGAGAAAATTGAAGGATAGCGATCTAACTCAAACTACATAAAAAAAGTTGTAAATCCAGCTAGAGTCCTCGGGATTGCCAAGTCCGTACTCACTTTAGTGAGCTTCTGAGTTTTAAGATGAAGTGAAACTTAAATGGCTGTAAAGTTTTATAAAAGGTTAAGCCAGTCCTAACTTAAGCTCAAAATGTTTTTTTTTAGTAACAAACGAACAAATATTTATTTCTAATACAATTTTTGACTTCTCTAATATACATAAATCGTGTAGAAAACATTAAATCCTAAGCATTATACAATCAACTTCTTTATTTAATTTATACAGATACTTTTAATAGATTTTATTTTCATGATTATGGTTTTTTGATAAGTCTTCTGATTTTGTTTTTATAGAATAAATTTACTTGTTTTCCCATTCAGTTGAAACTCTTTGATTTGAAAACCGCCCTATTAATAAATTAAAATATGAATATTAAATATATTTGATAACTCAATAGTAGATGTTCTTTAACAATTTATGTAAATTGAGTCTTTGTACACTTTCATATAAGAAAACTTGCTCTGCATGTTCATCAATCAAAAACAGACGCTTGAAGTCGTTTAACAGAAAAGATGCAACATTTTTCTTCATCTTAAAAGAAAAGTACAGAACTAATAAGCCTGTCATTTTTTAGAAAAAAACTATTAAAAAAACAAAACAATTGAATTAAAGGGGGAAAAAATGTTAAAAATTTAAGCAAAATATTGTTTTATTCACTTGCATTCTAAATCAGAAGCAAATATTTGTAGTGCTGCTACTAACAATGGGACTGCCATACAGAAAGCATGCCCTACTGAACATGCAAATATATATATAATCGGCCACCTGATATTGAGGAAGAGTTCCGACAAGATAGATACTAGATACTTCAAAATGACCTATGAGGAGGAGGATCACATATTAAGCAATTCAGAGAACCTGGTGTGGCACACCAATGTCCAAAACTAAAGACACTGTTGTTAGGGTATAAGGGCTGAGACCGGACTTAAAGCTTTCATTTCCCTTTAGAACAGTATTTTTTTTTTAATTTCAGGTTGAGCTAATTACCATAAATAATTATGTTCTGTATAACATGAGACGGGTTTATAAAAAAAATTTAAAAAAAAAAAAAACGCATTCATATCTACACTGCGGTAATTAAAGCACTTGCAGACACCAATATAAAATCCAATTTGGTCTAGGAATGCCGAGAGAACCCCAAAGCTCTGTCACTGGAAAATAAGGTAATGGGACATAAGAGAGTTGAGAGAATCGAGAGGCGGATACATTGGCTAAACGGGGTCTACGTCCAGAGTGCGTAAGACCTAATCCAGCAGTAGGATGGATAGGTAGATTCAGAGTAATCACCAGCAAAGATGGGTGCCCTTAAGGGACACTACTATAGCAAGTTACTGTCTGAAGGGACAGAACTGATCTTGGTAGGGTCAACATAAACAAATCACGGGACTTATTACGCAACACTGTGGTCTGAGGGCGGACTTGCACAGCATACCAAAGCGAAACTTCCGGGACGGGAGAAGAGACCACATAACAGGTACATAATCTTCGAATATGAGCTTCTTGCTAATAAGAGCCATAGGATTGTTGCTTCTAAATTCCTGGTGAATTCTCATTGGACGAGCTAGTGAGTGAACTAATAAATCTCATAAGGGGGACTAATATACTGGGCTAGAATTTAAAGGCATACTTGTGGAATAGACCAGTAGTCGCTGTGTCTGGGGTCAGTTTTAACCTCTTAACCTCTCCACTTAACCTAATCTCTATAATATATAGTAGTGGTTTTTCTCTTATATTTCAGCTAGTTGGCAAACATTACATAAGATATATGTCAGTGAACCAGCAGGACATTGTGACCAACATCACAAACAAAGTGGACGGTGGCACAATAGATGTAGAGGCAATTGGAACTTCAAACAACTTTACACTGACTTCTAAAACTATTGGGTGAGTTGAACAAGTTTAGTAGGTACAGATTAATAAAAAGTTACAAAACAATTCTCAGATACAATTGAAACCCTTACTTAACAAACAAACTAATTTTGAATTTCTTATTTTTTAAATTATTCGGTAACAGTATTTCTTTTTGCATGAAATTTAGTAGAAATGTTTGAAACATCAGGCACAAATTTTGTTTTTTCTAAAATCGAAATCAAATGCGGTGATACAGATAGGTCAACATATAATAATATATGTCTAAGTCCCCCTTAAATTAATCTTGAATTCCTAAGAAAATGTTATATCCCTATACAGTATTTAGGAGATTCGACAAGGTGAGTCACTGAAAAAGCTAAAGGATAAAGACTTCTTCCCATAATATATGTACTGTTGCGAACTGACGAGATCGAGAACTGTAGTGTCGCGACAAAGTGAAGAGGAAAGGAAAGGGAAGGTATTCCAAGGTTGCCATGGTAATATTTGTAGTAAGCGTACTAAAAATATGTTGAAGTTTAGCAGACGTCACAGCAAAGCAAGTGATTGTAAACGCATGAGCATCTCATCCATTTAGCAGCTACTCGCCATTCCAAAAATGTACACGTATTTGCTATGTAGTATGTAGTCTTGTTAATCTAATCTAGGCCTACTTTTTGTGATCTATAATAATTATAATTCTCAAGCGTTAATTATCTTAATACAGATTATTGAAACTATATAGTTCAACCCGAGTTTACTAATTAAAAATTGAAGCATCCTTTAGATCAGTCATGTCAAAGATACGTCCCGTGATTGCAATGTATCACAGAAAGAAGAATCATGTTTTTTAGAGCTTTTAGACTTCACTAGATTCCTCTACGGAAGTTTTAAAATGGGCACACTACATTTAAAAGTATTTTCAAGGGCAGCGCGTGCCTAGACAAGCGAGAGAGATAGACAGTAACGCCATCTCTTAGCAACAAGCGGAAATACCCTATTATTTTTGTTGGAAACAATAGAACCTTCCACGCGCTTTGAATCTAGACTAGAACCTTCCTTATCGATATAAAAGGAGTGTGTCGGCGCGACGTGAGTCAGTTGAGTCGAGTAATCGAAGCGATACGGTTGGAGAAGGATTTTAGTTGTACTGCGAAGTAGTGATTGTGGAGTCAGAGTTTTCATGTTTTGAGTCAGAGTAGTAGAATTCCGTGCATGCGCAATGGGGTGGCTGTACAGCATCACATTTAAATCGTAAAGGCTCCCAAACTTCAAGATGTCCTCCTCTATAAATAAACAATCTTACATTCCTGGATACGACCCCTTGATCTATCAATACAATTTAACATTTTCTACAAGACTTAAGAGGTCAACTCTTGAGCATACATTAGATAATCTGCTTGTATTACATTTTATGATGGGGCTGGGTAAGTACCACAATGGCGTCAATTAACTTTATTTATTGAGAAGATAAGAAACAAGAGAAGGTAACTGAAAACAGACCACTAGCCTTAGAATACTCTAAGAGTGTCAAAAGAGAACAAAGTTGGTCAAGATAGACCCGATAGCAAAGATGAAAGAGAGGGATCTAACCCAAATACTAGATGAAGAAAAATAACCCAGTTAGGAACCTTGTGGTTGTGAACTTATGAGGTGATGAAAGTTTCTAGAATATGGACACCTCTACACTCTATTGGATAAAGTTTGAAATAATAGTCACATGAAATCTGACCTAGATGTCAGATGGTAGCAGTATAAGTTTTTAATAGAATATCTGATTTGATTTGTATAAAAGTGTGTAATGATATTTGAACAATATTTTTGTATCTTTTATATTGTATTTATTTTTCTATTTCAGTAAAAATAAAGATGTCTTTGAAACAAACTCTACGCTGTATGCCGATGACTGTACACATATTGTTTATGAAAACAACCGTGGTAATTCCATATTTTATATATTCTAAATTTTTATTTTTTGAAGGTTATTATAAAACATTTTTCAATTGAAATTTTTTTTTTTAGGTTTGGAAGAAAAATATTACGTGACTTCACTCAAACCTGAAACATCTCTTTTGGTTTACATCTGCAATAGTCAAAGACGTAAGTGCTGTGTTATTAGTAGTATAAGTTAAGGTACACATAGAAAATTTCAGAAGTCGATAGAATCCAATAAAACTTGGTAAAATGTGCCGTCAAAACTTTTCTATTTTGTTCTTCCTCCAGAATACATCCATCGACGAACTGTAAACAGTACTATTAATAATAAAAAATAACTAATAATAATGTTAACAGTTATTTTTCTAATATAACATTTAACTTTAAAATTTAAATAAATGTTTTCGATCGTACATTACTAATACGGTTAGATATTTGAAATAAAAACCTCTTTCAAAAAAATAAATAATAATATAAAAGTATAAATTTCAATAGTTTTACCAGTAAAAAAAAAAGAAAGAAATGATATATTCAACACCACTGAAAAGAGCTTTACTACCGAGCACCGGCACATCTTAAACTGTAAACGTGAAATGAACTTAACAAATAAACTAACTGAAAGATTAATAAAGTTAGTCGTCTACAAGTAATGACTACTACAGGTAGAAGAACTGAATAACTGAAAGTAACGATAACTGCTTACTGTATGAGCGTTTGTTTAGATGATAAGGGCCAAGGATGATAGGTAGATAAAGGATGAACACTCCCCACACCATCTCTTTCTTGATATCTATTACCCCGCACTACCACGTTCGCGTTATCTCATTATCGTATTACCATTGATCATTTTGACTGGGTATGCAAAAAAATGTAATGACCACTCAAGCAGGATAGACAATACTAGAATGGAAAAATCAATTAGAGATAATTCACCTTTCGGTAGACGCAGTATACAAAGACCCAAAAGACGATGGAGCGAAAACCAAGACCTATAATGAGGTATCGGCAATTAAGAACAGGTCTTTGCCTTAACAGTGGCAAAAAAGGCGGGGAGAAACCAAAAAACCTCCTTGAGATATTACCCAAATATGTTGACTTGTAAAATTTTATGAAAATAAGTCCACTAGTTTGATATATATATATATATATATATATATATATATATATATATATATATATATATATATATATAAAGCTTAAAAAAAAGTATGATATAAAGTTTAAAACTATATAGTTTTAAACTTTAGGATAACTCAAAAAAGATATTTTCATGAATAAATCAACATCATTGTTTTAACCCATCACATAACTTTTTTTTCTTTTATCTTAAGGTGAAAAATCATTGCAATAAGAATAGGCTTCACAAAAACAAAAAACAGAGCATAAAATTCTCAATAACATAAAAAATTTAAGTCCACCAATAAGTACTCCAAGGACCCCTGCACTGTAATCAAATTAAGCTACACTATTCATGCTACAAATTGAGAAGATAAAGTAAAAGGAAAAGGAATTGCTAGCCCTTGAATATTCTAATAGTATCATGGTCAGAAAGGAAGCTGGATAAAAGAGACCTAATAAGAAAGAGGAAAGAGAGGGATCTAGCTTAAGACTAGATGAAGAAAAAAAAGTGTACTCATTTAGGTACCTCGAGGTTTCTAAACACAATAAGTGACCTCCTAATATTTTCAATTCTACATGATTTTGACCTTGTAAAATAAAAAAAGTTGATTGTTTTTTTTAAGAATTAAAAAGTTTATGAGCAGTGTTCCATACAAAATTAATAGCTATTGTAGAAAATAATTTAGTTCTTGATAATAAATAACTATGCATATTAACTAATTTCTGATTTAAGATGACCGTATCACTCTGGTGAGGATGGTGCTAACCAAAAATCTGACACAAGATGTTACCCAAGCTCTAGAAGAGGACCAGAAGCACAATTTTAACACAAAGCTTGTAAAATTTCCATTTAACCATAAAGATCTTCTTAAATAACCGATTGAATTAGTTTAAACTGAATAGGTATCACAGATAATGTTTTAGCATTGTCATAAGATACTGAATTTTGTATAAAATTTAGTAAATTTTATTGTATATTAGATGTTTATTATAATTTTAAAGTGATTTACCCAACTGAAAAAATGGTACTTACGTATTAACGCCACCACAGCAACTTTGCTCATATATATATGGACCAATATTTGCTTACTTTGTGATATAATTATATATCATGACAGGTTTGGCCGGTAGCTATATATATATATATATACATAAACACCTGTCCAAACCTTATATATATATATATATATATATATATATATATATATATATATGCGCAAAGTTGCTGCGGTGGCGTTAATACGTAAGTACCGAAAAAATGTTTACTATTTATTTAACAAAAGACTTGCTTTTAACTAATTTGACTTTTTGTGAAACCTACATAAGAGAATTGATCTAAACAGTCCAAACTAAAAACCATCAACTGTGCACTGATCCTGGACAAGATTTGTACATATATGTATAACACAGGTCTAACTAAATTGAACACTATTCAAAAACAGTTAAAAACACTTTTTAAAAACTTTCCCCACAACAAAAAATTTATTTTCAAAATTCCAGAGCTATTTTAAAAAAACACCCCCTAATTTGAACAATATTCTTGTATGGTCAAAATTTACATCTGCATCAACAGCAACATAACAATGCCTCCTATGGTTGCCTCCTTGGAATAAACCTAGTTGTGCATTCTCGTTTAAAGTTATTTGATAATGATGGATTGTTCATATTATTAATATGGTTTAATCTTACATTTACCATCATTTTTGTATATGAAAACTAATACACCACATTTCAATCAACTCATGTTATCAAATTTAAACTAGAACATAAAAGAGAAAAACACCAGCATATTTGTGTAGTGTAAGCATATGTGTTGTGGTTTTTCTGATCTCATTCGTGTATAGTCTTAGCCATTAGTCTTGGTCATATAGTCTTAGTCTTGACTACTCAGGCCATTTTAGATTTGTTTAAGTTTTCAACAATTCTCTAGGCTACTACGTTGGTGCTTTTCTCTTTCATGTTCTAGTTTACACTTGATAACAAAAATTGATGTATACTCTCAAAATGTTGTGTGTTATTTTCATAGACACGAATGATGGAGAATATCCGATTAAACAATACTAGATGTGAAGTTTATAAAATTCGTTTGCCATCTACTTCTTTTGAAATATCTTATCTGATATCTGGTAATATTACTTCCAATACAGTAAACTTAATTTACCAGCTGTCATACAAATTTTGTGAACAAGACTAATTTGGACAAACCAGTACCGCTAACAATCTGAAGAACTAGAATGACTTGTCATGGTTTCGATGTAGTACATACAAATTATGACGTACCAATTTCTGCACGAAATTTACTGTAACGATTTTGAGAAAAATCTTTTCTTTTTTTTTTACTTCAGTTACAAATTTCTACAAATTTGGAGTTGTAGAAAAAGTGGGGGAGGGGAAAGACTTGTGATATATTGTCAAAATAAGCTCATATCCCAAATTTGATCAAAATCTGTTGACTTTTATGGGCTCCAGAGAACTGTACAGATGACAGACAGATATTCCAAAACTGAGCCCAGTTCTACCACCCCCCCTCCTCTTTTCACATTACAACCTTTGTCTCATTATTATGAATACAGTATTTTCATTATGATGTGTAATAGGTTAATTTATCCTTATGTTTATTTGACACAAATATATCAAATGTTCTTTTCTAAGGATTTCTTTAAAGTTTTAAAAACAATTAGTATTAAGGGTAGAGAATACACAACACTGCAAGGTAAAGCAGGAAGTAATAGACCTGATCCATACAAGTATACATGTATTAATGGTATAATCACAAACTGGCATGTAGTAAGAGAGTTATCATTGTCTGACTAATCTAAGTCATCACTTGTGAGTCAGGTAGATATACCTGAATTATTACACTTCATGTTCCCACAAAGAACAGAATAGAAGAATTACAGAATAATCTTCTAGTCAGAGTTGGATCTAGACTATGATCGAACTGAGACTTCTTTCTCGATATTGCATCCAACAGGCTAATGTCAGCTATTAAACAAAGCTGTCCTGAAAGGTTTAAAGGCCAAACTGGATGCTTAACAAAAAAAGAGGTTAAGAAACTCTTTAATACATTCTAAGTACCCTAATTTGTTGGAGAATAAAAAGATACCCTTACTGTCTTTATTAAAGACAACAGAAGCTATAAGAAAAGGACATTAACACATTAAGTGCCATGGGGGGCCGATCGGTACGACAGCGAGCTCATAGTTAAAGTGGCATGTCGGCCGATCGGTCCGACACTGCCATTAATGCAAGATTTTATTTTAGAATCTTTTACCAGTAAGTGTTGCAACCTAGCGGAAAACGCATACACTAAGTGAAATGTAGAAGATTGTAGCTAATAGCGGTAGATATTTCATTTTATTATCTTTAAATAGTGTTGCGTAGCAACCACATAAAATACCTCAACAATATGTTAATTTTGTCGTGCCGATCGGTACGGCAGCAAAATTTTCAGTTGGAATTATGGATTAATGCATTAAAACAAGTAATATACAGTTTGAAAATTCTACAGTTGTTATTTTTTTTTTTAAATAAACGTATAAAAGTTAACTATTACAGTAAGCAAACAATAAATTTTGCATATTTTTGTATAAAACATTGAATAATTACAAAATTGGAAAGCATTTTTTTAAAACTGCTTAACAATGTTATTTATTTACAATTAAGTTTTTTAATATCATTTATTTATATTACAGTATTACTGTCTAAACTGTAAGATGAAAGCAAAATTAAAGCATTTAAAATCTGTTATTGACAAGTATTAGTGTTGCGGTCATGGTCCTACATTGCTTTTGTAAGCGAGCCAAGCATTTACAATGCAGGTGCCAAATAGTAAATGTTCTGCAACTTTATGATACCATCTTAGTGTCTTTCGTACCGGTACTGCTGAGTTGTACGACGACATTTGATCAGCAACATTGATGCCGGATTTTTGCTCATTGTACTCTGTTATTGCAAGAGGCTTGAAAATGACATTTCCCCTTCGATCCCGCTTTCCAATTTGAACCATGTCGACTGATGTTTACATGCAGTTACTCAACGCGTTTCCCACCACTGAGTCATATGTTACCAACATCACAGACCAAAATTATCCTAGGAAATCAATCAAAAGTCCGGTCGGCCAATCGGCAGACACGTCAAATTCCAATCAAAATATGGTATTCAAAATGACATGCCGGGCCGATTGGCTGATCATTTTTTTGAATCTTTTGAAAAACAATTTCTCAAAATATCAGTTCTCCATAAACCATAAGACCACATATATACAGGTTATGTCATTAAAATTGTTTATTTAAGTTGGCACTGTATGATAAAAGTGGCACAACTGGCTTGGCACTTAACGTGTTAAGGCTCTTCTGTGACATCGTGAATAACACAGTCATGGCAGCAAGGCTCCAAAAAGACTAAACAAGACCTCTGGGCCTACTGAAATATTTAATGGAAAATATACCAAAGACCGTAGAGAAATATTTTAGAGATACACTTATTTGAGTAGTGTTAATCGGTAACTTATTGAGGACCCATATGATTATGAAACCACAGTGGGGAGATGGTAGTGTTTCACATTCCATATTTCTTGATTACACCAAAACCTTTCAAATGCTCTAGGAGAGATGGCTTCCTTCAGCAGGGCATTGCAGTACTTTATCTATCTTTGTGAAAGTATGTAGGGATAGCCATGATCTATGATATATTCCGGTATCTTGGAGGGATGTGATGATAGTGTTCATTCCTATGATGAGCAAAAGGGATTTTGGATTTGCTGAATTTGGTACCAACTAGCCATTCCTTCTAAAAAGCAAAAGATGTTGTATCAACATATTAGAAATATTCATTTGGACAAAAACTGCTGAACAGCAACCAACAACATATTGGCCAGATGACCATTACAGTGTTAAATGAAATTGTGGGATGGATCCTTTTAAATGGTAAGGTGAACAGAAGTATTTGATAATAGCTTCTTCGCGTCCATCAGGAGTGCAACTATTTCTTACGGGTATAACTCAGATTGGACAGTTTGCACCAGTGGCGGCTCCAGCGGGTAGGCCTGGGCCTACCCAACTCATTTAGTTTTCGGCTGGTGACACGCCTAAATGTAGGCTACATATTACCGATTTAAGGTGTATTAACGAGCTGTATGGTTTACTTTGATTTAGTTATTATTTCTCAACAACTACTTTTATGACACTTATAGGCAATAAAATATATTACATATCATAAAATAACAAAAATATTTTTATTTTTCATAGTTGACCTGGCTCCATAGTTTTTAAATTAACAGTGTGGTGTATGCTTTTATCTTCAATAAGCAGTCCCCCTTTATCCTAGGGGGTATTTACCCAGGTCCCCCGCCATAGTCATAACACCCCTAAACACAACTGTGCCTATCCAAAAAATAAATCCTGGAGCCGCCCCTGGTTTGCACCAACTTAAAGAAAAATTCTTTATACATATAAGAAAATGAATTTAAGATTAAGGCTATTAGAGGTTGTCCACAGGTGTAAGAGGTTTCTCTCTGTTAAAATATACAATCTACATTCAATTATGTTATAGCATGTAATTTTGAATTGTGAATGAAATGGTCCACCACAATTGTCTACAAGTCCAATTTTGTAAATTCATGCCTTGGCAATTCAAAATTCAATTTCAAATCTCTAAAACAAATAACTGTAATAAATGTTATAGCAAATTTCACACCAGCTAACAGTTTTATTTTATAAATTTTGTAGAATAAATCAATTATTTTTATAAAATATCTATTTATAGGCTAATCGTTTTCAAATTTATGATACTTTACAACATCGTTCTAAGCTGAGTTTGCTGTGTTATTACTTTTATACAAGATAAAATATAGTCTTTATTTATCATTGCTGTAACTCTTAACCTGAAATTTAACAAACTAAATTTGCACTTCTATGATATTAGTCTCTTCTAAAAATGTAAATTACATCAGATATGATATGGAATTTAAGTTGAACATGGTTAATTTTCTCCAAATTAAGTTGATTGTCAAGACAACCTCGATTTAGAGGTAGCTTGCAAATTGCTTACATAATTTAATTTACTTTATAAGTGATTTCATAGAGGTTAAACAAAGCAATTTACTCATCATAATATTTAGTATGCAAAAGACTAATACTACGAGAATATTAAAATGAACTTTTTTAAAAAGTGAGTTTGATACCATTAAACTCATCTTTTATAAATGCAAATTAGTTCTTATATATTCACTCAGTCACCAATTCTACAACCTGAGAGGAATGCTGCTGAAAATGCATGACAGCATTTTTTATTTATTTCTATCCTCCGCCACATTCCTGCATACTCTGAACTTTCAAGGCAGAGTCTGATTTTTCCGAATCCCTTGGAAAATCATCTCTCCATCTTTTTCACCAATACCTAGTGTAGCTATGAGAACATTTTTACAATTTTTCCCCAATCATTCCCTGAATAAATCCGGTTCACCTAATTCTTCTCTGCTTATATATTAGAAGTGGACGCAGGCATGTGGGGGGGGGAAGAGCTAACCGGCACACATCCAAAACCCTTTTGTTCATCTTAGAAATGAACACTATCCACACTACCTTCAGGATACCGAATATATCATAGGTAAGACTATCTAATAGTTAACTACCAAGACAAAGTACTTCAATGCTATACATGACAATATATAGATCTCTATATTACGTCCATCAGGGCCTCATTTATAGTGAGCAAAGATGTGTTAAATCCAAGGAATCCTAGCGAGATTACACTTTTCGTCATGTAGTCCTTGGTTATATCTGTCTCTTCTTCTATTGTTTCAGGCCTCTCTTGACCAACTCTTGTTCTCTTCATAATGAATGCTATTAGAGTATTTGAACACTAGGAATCTTAATTTTATGCATGTTTCTTTTTTTTTATAAAGCAATGATGATGGAGATGATTTTCGTCTTTAAACAACAAGGAAAAAATGTTCTTATTCCCTACACTTCCTGAGATTTATATGTCAGAAAATTAACACATCAATGTAATGCTAAAAAACAAGAAAGAAAAAAAAAAGAGTGAGACTCTTACCAAATGGAATGTTGCAGTCAATATTATATTACCCATTTATGAACAATTCTTATATTATATCATTTGTTTGTGTTTCACAAATTGCATACATGAAAATTAGATTAGAGTTTAATAGACCACATAGATAAATCATCCTTTATCCTTTTTTCTCTCCCAAAAGGCTTACTTAAAATCAATATAGTTACAAAATAAAATAATTAAAACATTCATCTGTGGTTCAACACAGACCCCAGCCTCTACAACCAGACTACAACAATGTATTCTTCTTTTTATTCTCTCTATTGATTGAGAAAATAAACAATGTTTACAAAATATTTTTAAACTTTAATGTTTTATTGTTTTTCTATTTGTGTAGGTAATACCAAGGACCACTTTTGAAAGTAAGCCTGTGTCTTCTATTCATACAAAATCTAAACATATATTATAATTTTACCTCTGTTTGTTGAAAGTCTTTGCAATTTTTGAATTTTTTTTTTTCCTTTTATTAATGCTACAGTACTGTTTTGCTGTTTACTGGCACCTTCCCCAAGAGGTAAAACACTCAAACTTAAATTGTCACTTATATTAAATTTACATATTTATACAAACACTTAAAATACATATACCACTATAAAAACATTCTGAGTAGAACTCATCGTTAGAATCCATTTATCTTATGCTAATGTCCAAATGAAGTGTCGGGTTGATGTTATCGTTACACTCCAAAACAAATTCAGGATAAATTAGCCTTTAAAAACACAGTCCGGAAGCGTTGTTACTTGATTGTCCTTTTATACAGTGGAAAAGTTTCTCAATCTTAGGTGATAGGATTGGGGTATGGTAAGGTAGATAATGTGGGTAAGAATCCTAGACATCACACCATTCCATGTATGGTGAAATCTCCAAGATCTTCAATATATAGGAGCAGAATCAACAGATGTTATTATACCAACCCCAATACTTGTAAGTATTGACTACTCAGTAAGAGTTACATTATTGATTTAACTGAAATTTTTTTTTATACTCAAAACTGATGCAGAATCATAATCTACGATCAACAGACAAGTTCAGTTTAAGCATAAATCTTTTAGTGAATGTCTGCTCATTCACATAGAGTCCTTTATTGGAACAAATTCTATAATGAAATACCTCTCTAAATTAGTAACATAAATAACTACAATCTAAAATCAGGAACATGAAGCTCTATTGAAGGAAATTCAGCACAATTCAGCATAAAGTCCTGAGAGGGAATTTAACGTAGCATTGCAGATAGTTCGATAGTTACAATTATCGATTTTTTAGTAAGTTGAAACTGTCATAATATTTTTTATAAAAATATTAGTCAAATAATATAACTTACCTAATATTACCAATAGCAAAACAAAAGAATAAATAATTAAACCACATTTCTTTCAAAGTTGCTTTTAACATAATATATACAACGAATTATTGAACAAACTAAACTTCCAAAGAGAACACAGGAACCTAAATAAAATTATCAAAATGTACTTATTACAAAAACAATAAATAAATAACATTATTCATCTAAAAACCACTGTAATAGAGAGATTGGTGAACACCAATATTACAACATTTATTATAAATTTATTATATATACTTTATTAAAAATATAATTAACTCGAAACACCAACTTAAATACAGAAACAGGATGTGAGACAACACGCGCAAGGCATCTCGAATTTCACCTAACAGAAGCAGAGGCAGTGAACTTTACAAATAGCAAATTAAGCATTGCACAAGTGTTCTACGTGTGAAAGATTGCAAATTAGGAAAATTAATGAGAACGACAAAAATTCAAAATTAACCAATGAGAAAGAAACACGAGGGATTCAAAAAAAGAAGAGGGGAGAACAACGCGTAAAAAATAGGTAGTCAAAAATAAATCTTCAGAGGGGGAACAAGTAAAGAAATTCAATAAGAAACTCAGTCCGTATTTAACCTGCTATAATAAAATAACAAAATAATATAAACTAAATCTACATCAGTGAAGTGTTGTGAAAATTTGAAATAAATAAAATCAAAATAAAGTGTTTAGTGAAAGTGTGAAGAAAGGGTGGAGAGTAATGTAAGTAATCTTAAACTTTTATTAATGTAAATCAGATCTCAATTGGTTAATACAATATTATCAAACGAAGTCATATACTGGGTTTTATTTCATTACTTTATAAGGTTAAAATATAAACTCATTAGAACAAAAAGGGAAGAGGGACAATTTTGTACAATTTAAGTAAATAAATAATGATAACGATAATATTGTACATTTGTTAAGGCTTTATTTAGATGTAATATTATGGTGATAGAAATTTGTTATTGGCAGTCTAGAAAATGTTCAATAAATTTGTTAAGTTAATTTGTTCAATAAATTTTAATTAATTCGAGGAATGTACAACTCGAATCTAAAAGTTTAATGTTTTTATAGAGATTTCATGTGAAAGGGTATTCATGAACATTTTCGATTTTATTAAACTTGTTCTAAATCAAAATCTGTATTTTTTTTCCTATCCAGTTTCATTTTTTTAGAGTCAGCCCACAGCCAAGCGAAATTTGAATCAATAGTAGAGTCTAAGGAGAAACCCCCAGAAACTTATAAAATTGTCTTACATGGTGAAAGCACCTGATTTAATAAAGTTGACTCACACGATTAAATTCAATCATACAAAATAATCTAACATAATCTAACATGGTGGATTAACCTAACATGGTGGAGGCGCCAAATTGAAAGGAAACAAAGAAAGGGGGAAAAAAGTACAGAAATATAAAATTAGATGTGCATTTGTTTAGAGAATAAGTAATATATGATAATAAGTAATATAAAGATATATAGAGTATATGATTTCGTTTGAATGTTTTTTTTAAGAGATGGTTCTAACTAATAATAAATGGATTTGGTTAACACTGACATATATAAGTTTAAAAAAGAGGAAGCAATAATAATTTTAAAGGCATTTAAAATAGAAGGTAATGAAAATAAAACTCTTGATGAAATTAGGAAAATTTTAGCACTAATAAAAAAAATACACACTGAATTAACAGCAGACATAGAATACAAAAAAGCATATGATTATCTAATCGATTTCAACAAACTATCCCCACAACAAAGAAATAAATATCCACAGTTAGAAGAATTAGAAACTTTAAGAAACCCACAGAAATTTAAACCACTAATACACCCTACATACGACTCAGAGCAAAATAAAGAATTACCTTTAGCAACAACCACACACACATATGATCCAGTAGCTTTTGATAATGTGTATGTAAACGTAAAACAACCACAAGAGAACATTTACGACGAAGTCACTACACCACAGATACCAACAAAAACAGAAACAACCACTAAAATGAAAAGGAAAGAGAAAATACCATTAGTTCAACCCTACCAATATCACGGTTTACCCTCAGAAGATATACATACTTTCATATCGAGATACGAAGTAGCTTCAAGAGCTAACGGGTGGTCGGACAAAACACAAATAAATCTATTACCAACATATCTGGCACAATCGGCTTTAGATTGGTATAACAGTTTTATTAAAAGGAACCAAGAGGTAGACATAACCTGGGAAAATGCAAAAACAGAATTAATTAACCTATTTACTCCAATAGCGCAATGTCAAAACTTACAGACATTATTAGAAAATAAAGTTCAAAATGAATCGGAACCAGCAATAAGCTTTTATTTACAAATTCAGGCCCTTTGCAGACGAATGAACCCCAATATAGACGATAAACAGATAATATCACATGTTATACAGGGTTTAAAACCGGAAATTTGTGAATGTATAATAACAATGGAGAATAATACACTTACACAACTAGAGGAAAATTTAAGAAAAATAGAGCAACAACTACTCCAAAAAACACTAAACAAACAGAGATACCTTAGAAATAAGGGTAGCCAGAATGACAGAGAAAACAGACACTTTGAAACGATTAACACAATGTCGGAAAAGATAGAACAACTAACGGAAATCGTACACACGCTAGGTATAAATATACAACAAAGGGACCATGAAGTAAAATCATTCCAAAAATACGACCAAAGAACAAAACCACAATACCAAACCAACCAACAATTACAAAATAGGCAACATCAGACAATACCAAAGTTTAGAAATGCATATTTTCCAACTAATGGACATAAGAGGACAAGTCAAGTATGCACAATTTGCAATAAAACAAATCATCCAACAAGCAGGTGTTTCTTCAAACAATACAACTGCAAAATATGTAAAATGGACAATCACACCACCGAACACTGCTTTTTCAATAAAAATACAAATACTTACCCCCAGAATACAACCCAAGATAGACCAAATGCCAAAAGAAATCAAGAATTTTGTAGAAAATGTAGTAAGAATGGACACTCAGTGCAAGAATGTTACTCAAATAACAACTTTAGACAAACTTACAACAAAAAAAAACGGGCTAAATGGGGGGCTATTATAAGAACAAATAGCTATTCAACCCCACAAGAAACAAGTACATGTTTCCATGCTAAATATCAACAACCACACATAAAAAATGTGCGGAAGCAGAATTCATGCATGCTCGACAAAAGCAAAATGAACGACAAATTCAAAGACAGTCAACGCTATTCTAATAATAAATCTAAAATAAAATTCAACAAAAAACGAGCTAACGGTATAAGCTATACTACTCCAACATACATATGTCAAAATCATAACACATTTCAACCATCAGATACGCAAAACAAGACAACCTTATATTTGGGTACACAACGACAAACCAAAAACACTGACGGACACTTAAACGACAGAAAACATTATTCCATGGCTTTAAGAAATCTTAAATTTAAACAAAGCAAGGGCGAGTCATATGAAGAAAGCGAAACTCCAAGGACCTATTTAGATGTAACAACACAATATTCACCCCAGGATTACAGCACCACGGATTCAGAAGTAGAAAACGAAATAACAATAACTACAAACAAAGTCGGATCACAATGTAAACAGAGTATCATTACCAATGTTGACCTAGGTCGTGAAATAGGACATGGCGCTGTGACGCGTGATGAAGAGATAGTCGATGCAGCGAAATTAAACCAGGCCGTTCGAAAGCAATGTACATTAGATTCATACAGCATTTTCCACAAACAATACTTAAACAAAAATGGGGTATCCAAAGCAAGAAAATCGGAGAATGACGTAACATGGGATGTATACAATACACTGTTCATCAATAAAAACGAAAATTGTAGAGTATGCACAATTAAAGTGACATTCAACACATTAGACAGTCAGGATATAGAAACAATCTTAGATTCAGGGGCAAATGTTTCGATATGTCAATATGACCTAGTCAAACATAAAACAATAAAAAATAACACAAAGACAATAATAAAATCGGCCACAGACAACAATTTAAAAATTCATGGAGAAATAAATTTACCTTTTGAAATAAATGGAATAAAATTCACAAATAAATTTTATGTAGCTTCAGGAATAAATGCTAAGATGATTCTAGGAAATAATTTTTTACTAGCTAATCAAGCAAAAATAGATTACGGTAAGAAACAAATAACTCTGCAGTCAAACAACCAAAAATGTATAATAGATATGAATGAATCATGGTTAGAGAATTTAAAAAACATACGTTTGATAATAAATAACAATATAATAAGCAACCCAGAAATACGATCACTCGATCAAATAAGAATTGCACCAGGACAGAGTTTAAGGGTACAAGAGATAGAAAATTATAACGAACAAATGGATTTTGAAACGGATAGACACTTAAGGGAGCAAAAACAAATTCATGCTTACATATCAAGACAAGATGATAAATACTATATTCACATATATAACGCATCAAAAACACCAAAAATAATAATGCCAAGAACACTTATTGGTCATATAAACAGAAATCAAGAGGAACCACGAATTTATGATACAATAAACAAAAAAATAGCACCTACACAAATAACACAACAAAGAAACTCCAACAAAGAACAGATTGCAGACAAAAATGGAGTACAATTCCAAATTTGCGAACAACTAACCGAAAAACAACACAGTCAAGTAGTAAAAATAATAAAAAAATATAAACATATATTCACTACGGAGGTCGGAGATCTCAGTCCAGCAAATATAAACCCAGTCAAAATACAAGTAGTTCAGGGTACATCAGGTATCATAGTACCGCCATATCGCCAAAGTAATCAGGAAAGACAGGTATTAAATAAAGAGCTAGAACACTTAGTACAAGCAGGAATTTTGGAAGAATGTCCAAACTTCACAGAATTTGCATCGCCAGCATTTATAGTTAAAAACCAAGATAACTCACATAGATTAGTAGCAGATTTTAGAAAGGTCAATGAACAGATAAAAAATGAAAATTTACCAATACCGAGTTTGCAATTAATGTTTAGCTGTTTAAGCAATTCACAATATTTCACGAAATTAGACTTAAAAAACGCCTTTTTCCAACTAAAAGTACACGAGGAAAGTAAACCATTGCTAACAATCCGAACACAAGATAAAATGCTTAGATATACTAGATTACCACAAGGACTTAAAGTTTCAAGTGCAATATTCCAGAAAAACCTAAACAAAGTTCTAGCAAGTCACCTATTTTCAAAATGTTTAGCTTATTTAGACGATACCATTGTATTTGCACCAAACTTTGAAGAAAAATTAGATAACTTAGAATCGGTTCTAAAAGAATTAGACAAAGCAAATTTGAAATTAAACACAAAAAAATGTAAATTTTTCTATACAGAAATAGAAATATTGGGGCATAAGGTCTCAACAGAAGGAATAGAGCCTTTAAAATCAAACATTCAACCAATATTGGATTTCAAGCAACCAAAAACATTACGTAACATAAGAGCTTTTCTAGGAGTTTCAGGATTTTTCAGAAAATTTATCAAAGATTATGCACAAATAACACACCCTTTAACAGAATTACTCAAAAATCAAGAACAAAAAAATTCAAAAATAATTTGGACTGAAAAATGTAACAAAGCTTTTGAACAAATAAAAAAGATACTAACAAATCCACCATTGCTATCGCATTTTAAAGAAGACAGACGTACAAGAGTTTACACAGACGCGTCAAATATAGGCATAGGGGCGGTTTTAACACAAGTTGACTCAAACAATAATCAAGAATATCCAATAGCATATTTGTCAAGAAAATTAAAATTACATGAAACACGATACTCAACTGTTGAAAAAGAGATGCTTGGATTAACATACGCCGTAGAATACTGGCGAGAATATTTATTAGGAAGAAAAATAACATGTTTTACAGACAACTCAGCATTACAATATTTTCAAACGTTTAAAAACCCTTCGAATAGACTTGGACGCTTAGCTACGAAATTAGTAGATTACAATTTAGACATACAGTATAAGAAAGGAAAAACAATGGGTCTCCCAGATTTCCTGTCTCGACAAGAAACAGGAGACGAAATTCCCCAAAATTTTGAAGATGTATTCTTAATCAATTCAACCACACCGGACATAGAATTGCTACAATCAAAAGATACATATTTGAAACAAATTAAACTTGCAATCTTAAATATAGAGACAGATAACAATAAAATTAACAGAGCATCCAGACATTACACTTTAGACGATGGAATATTATACTACAAAAAATTCAATGGTCAAGAAATAACAAAACTTTTAGCAATACCGTATGAACTAAGGTCAGATATATTAAAACAAGCTCACGACGACCCATTAACAGGAGGTCATTACTCATATTACAAGACAATGTCAAAAATCAATGACAGATACCACTGGCCAAATTTACATACAGACGTACAGAATTATACAAAAACATGTAACACTTGTCAAAAACGAAAAATACCAACCAGAAAACCCTATGGACTTCTGAAATCAATACTTCCGACACACAAACCGATGAGCAGATTAATTATTGATTTTATAGGGCCTGTAAACTCATCGTTTGGCTATAAATACATCTTAACGTGTACCGACGCAACAACCAAATACGCTTGGGCTTTTAAGTGCAAAACAGCTGACGCGAAAACTGTAGCGGAGAATTTAATGAAAATAATATTAAAATATGGAAAAATGAGAATATTACAGTCTGACAGGGGTACACATTTTAATAACGAAATAATAAGAAATTTAACTTCAACACTAGGAATTAACCAAATACTAAGTAGTGCATATTCACCCCAAACACAAGGGCTTACAGAAAAATTTAATGGAACATTGACCAATATGTTATCACACTACGTATACGAAAAACCAAATGAATGGTCAAAATACCTCGACAAAATTGTATACTGTTACAACTCAACAAAACAAACAAGTACGGGATTTACACCAAACAAGTTAATGTTCGCTTTTGAACCAAACAACCCTATGGACATAATACAAATTCTAGAAAACCCAAATTACGACATCAAACAACAAATAAAACAGATTCAAGAAATTAGACAAACCTTGCCAGAAATCATAAAAAGAGCTCAAGATAAACAAAAATTCTATTATGATAAGAAGAGGACAGATTTTGAATTTCAAGAAGGGGACGAGGTATTAATAAAAAGGGAATTTCATGGAAAAACAACCTCGAAATTTGATATGCAGTACACTGGCCCATACCCAATTATAAAAAAAATAAACAGACTAACATATTTGGTAGAGATATTAAAATATGGACGGCTCCAAGGTGAGCCAATACACATTTCTAGGATGAAAATGTATCACAGAAGGTCAATATAACTATAAAAAAAAAAAAATATATATATATATATATATATATATATATATGTACCATAAACCCATAATTTGTTAGTTACGTGTAAATAAATAGAGTAATTGAGATCTGATAAAATTTTAGATTGTACAAATAGAATAGAAATAAGTATGTATTAGCTTTAAGCAATAAGACAACATTTAAAACATAGCTTCCATAAGTAAAGTTTAACAGAAAAATAACCCGTTGGGATCTGATCAATAAAAAGTAATGTAAACATTAAGAATGACAACAACAAAATAATAATAATAACGGTAGTAAACAACTGAAACTGCGAAATAAATATTCTAGGTAATTTAAGAGAAATGAGTAGACGTCCTTATTACTCTTAAACTTCTACAACAGCAATAGTCAATTTCGTTACAGTGAAAAGAAGGCACTGATCACGCCATAAATTTCAACGAGCGAAAGTGACAAACACAGCTGACACTTCCAGCGAATACATAGCATAAACATTTCAACTCACAAATATCAACAATGTACTATTGAAGTAAGCCTACACTTCAATGTGCTACCACAGCAAAAGTCGGGCAACACACATTACCGTGTAACAATAAAAATGGATAATGAGACATTCCACTTAGCCAGCAAATCTTCAAAGCTCAATGAACATTCCACTCAGCGATTCCACATAAACTATCAAACGTAAACAAGGCGTGACACTATTGATGTAATATATTGACAACTTCAAAATCTTAACTTCAAACAAGCAGAAAACGACCAAAGAAAATTGGTGGTACAATTTTAAAACTGGGAGGAGGAGTGTAATAGAGAGATTGGTGAACACCAATATTACAACATTTATTATAAATTTATTATATATACTTTATTAAAAATATAATTAACTCGAAACACCAACTTAAATACAGAAACAGGATGTGAGACAACACGCGCAAGGCATCTCGAATTTCACCTAACAGAAGCAGAGGCAGTGAACTTTACAAATAGCAAATTAAGCATTGCACAAGTGTTCTACGTGTGAAAGATTGCAAATTAGGAAAATTAATGAGAACGACAAAAATTCAAAATTAACCAATGAGAAAGAAACACGAGGGATTCAAAAAAAGAAGAGGGGAGAACAACGCGTAAAAAATAGGTAGTCAAAAATAAATCTTCAGAGGGGGAACAAGTAAAGAAATTCAATAAGAAACTCAGTCCGTATTTAACCTGCTATAATAAAATAACAAAATAATATAAACTAAATCTACATCAGTGAAGTGTTGTGAAAATTTGAAATAAATAAAATCAAAATAAAGTGTTTAGTGAAAGTGTGAAGAAAGGGTGGAGAGTAATGTAAGTAATCTTAAACTTTTATTAATGTAAATCAGATCTCAATTGGTTAATACAATATTATCAAACGAAGTCATATACTGGGTTTTATTTCATTACTTTATAAGGTTAAAATATAAACTCATTAGAACAAAAAGGGAAGAGGGACAATTTTGTACAATTTAAGTAAATAAATAATGATAACGATAATATTGTACATTTGTTAAGGCTTTATTTAGATGTAATATTATGGTGATAGAAATTTGTTATTGGCAGTCTAGAAAATGTTCAATAAATTTGTTAAGTTAATTTGTTCAATAAATTTTAATTAATTCGAGGAATGTACAACTCGAATCTAAAAGTTTAATGTTTTTATAGAGATTTCATGTGAAAGGGTATTCATGAACATTTTCGATTTTATTAAACTTGTTCTAAATCAAAATCTGTATTTTTTTTCCTATCCAGTTTCATTTTTTTAGAGTCAGCCCACAGCCAAGCGAAATTTGAATCAATAGTAGAGTCTAAGGAGAAACCCCCAGAAACTTATAAAATTGTCTTACATGGTGAAAGCACCTGATTTAATAAAGTTGACTCACACGATTAAATTCAATCATACAAAATAATCTAACATAATCTAACATGGTGGATTAATCTAACACCACATATTAGTTTTCACAAAAATTTCCATGTCAACTTTCTGTAGTTTTAGTCTACTCCTATTCTCTAAAACAGTTTGTCCAGGTTTGGACAAAATTCTTTCAGATGATCCTGGAATGCATAGATACTTTTCAGCAATCATATCAAGAGGGATAAAATTGTATTAGTTTATTGTTTTTAATGCTTATACATTATTTTACCAAGCTAGTAATATTGATTAAATAATTATTTCAAGTGAAAAATATACGGCATATACTGGGAATTAAACCCAGGACCTTTGGGTTCGATTCCCAGTCTAGGTCGTATATTTTTCACTTGAAATAATTATTTAATCAATATTACTAGCTTGGTAAACTAATGTATAAGCGATAAAATCAATAAATTAATATAATTAAATACATACGTAAAGGCTGCAAGCCGAGTATACAGATTAGTTTCAATGTCGTTTGTAACGAGGTAATTTATCTGTCATAACTCAAAAATTACACCAAACACAAATTCAAGTGAGAAGTGTATGCCCTATGCTGGGAAGCGATCAAGGAATAGCTCAGTGGGTAGAGTATTGGTGTGTAAAGCCAAAGGTCCTAGGTTCGATTCTGTTATGAATCACTAGGTTTTCCTAGATTCATTTTCTACTGGTTCAAATAAAATAACAAATTCGGTGGTTCAGATTGATAATATTAATTTATTCTTTATTCCCTTATTTTTGTTACAATTACTTAAATAGGTGTTAGGTCTTTAACACATAGAGTGCGGCTAGGTCGCCGGCGCCATATTTCTTGCCAAGTGCTGGTGGCGTGTATGGTGCCAGTCAAGGGCGTACCCAGGATCAAAACTAGGGGGGGGGCAAGCCATGGTCATTCAATATACAATTGATAATAAAATAGTTATTTCAAGAATTGTATTAAATTCCAGCAACAAAATGTATAATAAAGATTTATTTTTTTGCTTCCAGGGGGGGCAGCTGCCCCCCTGCCCCTCGCTGTGTACGCCCATGGCGCCAGTGGGGCAATACACTTCACTCTGATATCAGTCCAACTGTGGCTCCGCAATTCCGGGGTAGGTATGATCGGCGGCATAGCGCATTCAATGTGTTAAATAATTCTGTCAGCTTGACATATTATATCCCTATCTAATATTTAATCCTATAAATTAAAATGTAAAACGTAATCTGTCTAAATCAGACCTTTAAACCTTCAATCCAGAGCAATGGCAAATTATTAAATTTAAAAATTCTTGTTTTATAAACATATGAATCTGCTCACCTTTTCAACATAGGTAGTGAAACGTACTTACCTCCTTTTGTAAGTACGTTCCTGGGCCACTTCTTCTGGTGACCACCAACATATGCCCATCCCTTCCGACGTCTTGGATGCCACTACTCCCTTGGCTGGTCTCTCTGCTGACCAGCAGCGTCTCCCCATCCCCACCGACATCTCGGCTGCCACGATCCTCTTTCTAAGTCACCAGCAGTTTATATAAAGCTTCACTTTCCATGTCATGCTAATGACCTGCAAGCTAAGCAGTTGCGACACTTTTTAAATTATTTCCCAATAACTACCACATATCTGATATTGAAGATTTAACTGGTGTTAACATTTGACTATTATTTGTTAATAAAATATTTTCTAAACTTAAAATAAATATTTTCTTATCCTAAATCCTAACAACACCGACACCATTGAAAAGTCTCAACGTCTAATGTTAGGCCTAATCCTATAACTGAGGATAATCCTTCTCTGGTGGATAAACCCTAATGCATGTGGTTTTTTTCTTATAATGTATACTTGTATTAAAATGTATTTGAGGTGGCTTTGTATAGGATGAATGGGTAGGATTTTTCACCCATAATCTCTGTTATTAAAGGTCCCTGTTTATCTGGAACACAGTGAAATGTGTAGTGCTATGCCATGTCCTGTAGGTTCCCTCTGGTTACCAGGTGTGCCACACAGCCCTCAGATATTGTCCTCAATATCCTTTGATGTGGGATGAAACACATGCCTCTTTTCTTTGACTGACAGTCATTTAAACTGTTTGCCAGACATTCTACTTACTAACTGTCCATCTGTGGCAACTATAGTGTAGTCTTGTGACAATGTACACGTTTGGTTTTCCCATCTCAGAGGAATTGGCACATACTCATAAATGTTCCAGGAAGCTGTCTTGCGATATAAGAGAACCTAAATTGTAGAGATCACGGATTGGGATTAGGGAGATGGTAGTAGAGATGAAGGTCCTCTTTGGGATTGGGTAGGACCATGACTCTCTGGGATAATTTGGTTCTAGGATTTGAGTGAATAAAGCTTAAAACTAAAATGAATGAATTATAATACACAAGTATTTGTTGCTGTAGCGTATGTGCTACTATAGTCTTATAAACACTTGCGATGTCTTGATTTCCAGTGCCTCATGGACCTTTTTGAGATGGCCTTTTGGAACTCGGGTCCTGTAGTTGTTGTTTAATTGTGCCCAGAAACTGCCTTGTACTGTGTATTCTCTGTACTGTATTAGAGCTGTATTGTTTTCTCTGCTTGACAACTCGCTATTCTGGAAAACTTATACAAAGATTAATTTTTATTCAAAACTATCTGTTGCTGATCCATATTGTTACTCAAACTGATCAGACATCATATATGAGTGTATGTTTTAATAACAAAATTTTATAAAATTTGTATTTAGGTTATATTTTCATGGTTCTGGATTGATGTTACATTTCTATAGATTCTTATGATTTAACCAAAGTTACGCACATATATTTATTGTGTATTATTGTTTATTTTATATATTTTATAACTTTTATTTAGGGAACTTATCGATAAGTATTACTTCAAATTACTTTCTCTTAAAAATCAAGTTTAAATCTTATTTTACTTTTAATTATTTTTTGTTCATTGTTAGGTCATGAAATTTATTTATTCCTTCCATCCAGGCCCGTTTTTAACTCTTGTAGCGCCCCTGGGCAAATTAAAGAGATGCGCCCCCCCCCCCCCGTTTAATTCATCTTTGCCAGTTTTGGTTTCGAAAGGGATTTCTAACTTAACTCCACCGAACTCCTTTTAGTTGGTGAGTCGGTAAGTCTTTCCAATATCCACCACCTATTGACCCGCCGTGTCCCGGACTGGCAACCGACTGTAAAAACTTGCAAGTATTATTACTGCAGTTACAGGCGTAGGTGTTATGATTGACGTCACAACATAACAACCTTGTATTTTACAGTATCACGGACCACCCACCCAGCCTAAAATATAGTTCCAATAATTGCCAATTCACTCAAGTTTTTCGGAGAACTGCTGTCCAGTCGAGTCATATTTCCATATTTGTTTAGTCCAACCGTGAGTGCGTGAGAATATAAAACACTAGACGCCCTAGGTTTCCTAGAAATTGTCATACAGGCTGAGACTGAGAATGTAGACTATTTATTGAGAGGAGAAACAATACTCTCTCACTAATGATAAAACTTATACGTTGAAGTATAAGTACAATAATTAAGAGGCCTTACACTTACTACTACGGGTGAAGAGGGGGCAAAGCAAGTTTTCTGTTTCAGACGCTATTTTCTAACCGATAAGAATGGAAATGTTACCAAATTGTTCAGAAAGATCTGAAGAATTGTTGTGCTACCTTAAAATTTTGATTTTTCAGCTCTATAATTTTTTATAGTTTTTTTAATTTATAAACTTTTATCGACATATACTACCTTAATAAGGTTGAAATTTTTTCAATTAAAAAAAAAAATTTATGACCCAAAACCCTTGCGCCCCTTGTACGCTTGCGCCCCTGGGCAAGTGCCCATGTAGCCCAGTTATAGAATCGGGCCTGCTTCCATCAAAACTTTAACAAGTCTGAAAAACTTTTACTTTAATAAGTCTTTCAACATAAAAAGTAAACATCTTTTCGAGAAAAATTATTTGTGGTCTAAACTAACTTATACTCAAATTATCAAACTATAGCATCTTTATTTCAGAATATACTTTTTTTGTCTTTTATGGAAATCATCATGTCGTCGTATTATTTTCAAACCCTTCATTTCAACTCGTTGTAAAACCATTATTCGCAGAACATTATTTCTTTTTTTTTTTTTTTGTAGCATTGCCGTAAACCATTATTTGCCGTAGAAATTACAGAGCACCTTAATTCGTCGTAAAATTCGCAAAATACCTCAATTCGTCATAAAATTCCCAGAATACCACAATTCGTCGTAAAATTCGCTGATCATTATTCATTGTAAAAATTCAGAGAACATTATTTCGCCTTAAACTTGTTGAACATAAATTCGTCGTAAAAATTCTCAGAACATCCTAGATTGTTGTAAAAATAAGCTCCACAACACAAACTAATCATTTCATCCTATAAAAAACCATATACATTTAATTTCAATATTATAGTTTCATTCATCATTAATTCTTAACTAATTTTCCACAAATAATGTTTTTCTTATTCTTTCATTCAGCAATTACTTTGAATTTAAACATCTTATGTTTTTACTAAATTCAACTCCCTATTTCTTCATTAACACCAAAAATCTTTATTTATTGCTTTAAATTTAAAAGTAATGGTTTTATTTCAACAATATCTAAAGCATCATTTACCACTAATTGGAGAATATGATCAAAGCAGTTTAAATGTTTCAATTTACTTAATTCGGCAGCTTTGGACATGTTTGCGGCGGCGTTATCTGTAACTAAACAAACCACTTTTTCAGAAATACCATATTGTTGAAAATATTTCAGGAGGGATGCAGAAATACTTCCATAATTGAGGTAAAAGAACACAACTTCGAAGTTTTTAGTCGTTATCTATAAAATGTAAGGTAATAGTAGTATAAGATTCTGATGCCATAGATGACCACATATCTGTTGTAATACTTACATACTCTACTATTTCTATACAGAAAGCTTTTTCACAAATTGAATGGTAAATAGCTGGTAACTTATCATTTGCAAGCTTGTTATGGTTGGGAATTTGATAGCAAGCATCCAGGACGTTTAATAAATTACGGAACCCTGCATTATTAACAATATTAAAGGTTTCCAAATCTGTTGCAATCATCTTTATCACAGGATACAGGGGCGGCTCCAGGATTTATTTTTTGGGTAGGCACAGTTTAGGGGTGTCATGACTATGGCGGGGGACCTGGGTAAATACCCCCTAGGATAAGGGGGGGGCTGCTTATTGAAGATAAAAGCATACACCACACTGTTAATTTTAAAACTATGGAGCCAGGTCAACTATGAAAAATAAAAATATTTTTGTTATTTTATGATATGTAATATATTTTATTGCCTATAAGTGTCACAAAAGTAGTTGTTGAGAAATAATATTTAAATCAAAGTAAACCATACAGCTCGTTAATACACCTTAAATCGGTAATATGTACATTTAGGCGTGTCACCAGCCGAAAACTAAATGAGTTGGGTAGGCCCAGGCCTACCCGCTGGAGCGGGTAAATTTGTTGAAAGTTTAATCTGCTTTGGATTACTTGGGCCAACAGTAGTGACAGAGACTTACTCATCCATCGATAATTTTTGAGAATATTTGTCTCTAAATGATCTCTAAGATTGGATGTATTAAATGAAAACTGTAAAGTTTATTTGCAAATAGTAAAGGTGACAATCGGCTTACTCTCAGCACCATCATTTGTATTAAAGAAACACCACATGTCTGACTTAAGAGGCATTTCAATACTTTACAAACTCACTTTAAACGTCACTGTAAAATAATAACTTCACAAATGCACTAACACTTCTCCAAAGAACTAATACAAAACTAACTGTTTGAAAAGACACATTAAACTGAACTGTTTTCCTATCTGGAACATGGAAATAGGTTCCTTATAAAGGGGAGTCAATTCAATAAATTCTTGGAACTTATGAGGTAAAGAAGCTACAAAAACTTCTTGGAAAAATAGACCAAGAAAGAACTAAAGGAGTCTTAACTATTGATTGTTATCAATAGTTGTTTACAATCGATACTATCAATCTATCAACAACACTAGTTTAACATCATGCTCAAGACAGAAATTTTTATCATAAAGAAACAAATAATGAATGTAATCACTTAGAATACACATTGTGTAGAAATGACAGTTAAAAGAAACAGACAAAATTGCACATAAAATATAATTTTCAATACAATCATGTTTTAAAAACCACAATACATGCCGTCTTCAATTTATAAGAATAAAGTCTCATCCTCAAACTCTATAGTATAGAGAAAGTTATATGATGGGTCAAAAAACCAATATCAAATTTAATGAGGATATATCTGTTTTGAGATAACCATGAGTCCAAAACAGTGATTAAGTATGACTGAGAAAGTGTGTAGAATTTTCTTGAACTGTTTATTACAATTTGAAAGAACAAATTTTGATATCCTGTGAGGTGGTTATTGTGTATTGTGAAACACACAAATTTAAACTAGTGATATCATGATTTAGGCCAGAGACAAGGGAACCCATATCAAAAATCAAATGATCAAGTCGACAATTGATCCACATCCATATGATTAAAAGAAACAGGAAACTAGTCTATCAAGATAAGTGAATGGAAGTTCTTAATATTGAACAAAGTATTTTAGTATTTATTATATAATTGAGTGAACTAATTATTCAGTAATTAAATTTAAAATAATTATTCTTGTCATCAGATTCTTATGTTAGATCTCAGAGTTATACAGTGGAACCTTGATATAACGAACCTCAATACAACGAATTCCTTGATATAACGATTTTTTTTTAAATCCACTTCAACTTTCCATAACACTCAATGCAAATTATACCTCTATACAACGAAGAAAATACTATGAAAACCTCAATATAACGAATTTTTTAACCTCGGGGAAATACAATTTAAAACCTCTACATAAGACGACGCGTGTCCAGACATAAGCCTATAATGGCGGCCCCTCCCTCCTCTATTGTTTTGGAGGGGTTTTTGCAGTGCTGCCGGTTGCTAACGAACTAGACTGCACTTTGGATATTGTTCAGATAACAGGTAAACAAACCACGATTCTAGATTTTTTTAACAAGGACAATCAGAACAAAACGCAGAAGTGTAAGTAATGTACAGAACGATTATTTTTTCACTTTGAAATTCCATTTTGATTTACATTAATTTTCATTTACACTCACCTTTAAAACAATATTATGTTTTAAATAAAATGTAAAAATACATTGTTTGGTTGTTTTAAATAAATTGATTTATTTCAAACCCAAGTATGCACAGTAGGTTTACTACAACATTGCAGTGCAGTATAATGAATGTTATATCAAGGTTAGTGTTGGCAGATTTCATTATATAGAAGTTTACAACTGAGATTTTCTGAACCTCTATATAACGAAATATTGGCTGGCATAACCTCGATATTACGAACCTCGATTTAGCAAATTCCTTGATATAACGATTTTTACAAATCCCCCCTGACATTCTTTATATCAAGGTTCTAATGTATTAATCTTTCATTCCATAAGTGATTTAAAAACAATAAGTAGCTCTTAAATTAAATGTGACTAGCAATAATAAAGTAGAATAGTCTTGTCAATAATATTGGAGATTCACAAAAATAAAATTAAGGCAAGCAGTTAGCCTTAAATTTTGAGAAAATTGTTTAAACTTCTAAAGATATGGTCAAAGTATGTCCATATACCAAATTTGATTAAAATTGGATTCACTCATTTAGGCTGTACAACACAGCACAAATGATATATGACAGACAGATATCATTCCATTTTTCAAACTAAAAATGGATGTTTGCAAAAAACCCATCCTAAGGTTATATTTAGTCTAATTAATAGACTTCTAACCTATTAAGAAATTAAAGCATTTCTTGTTGCAGAGAAGCTTGTGGACTCTCGATTGAGAACAATGCCCACACTATGTCCAATAAATACTATTTTTATAATTATATTTGATATCACCTTAGAATTAATTATGTATTTACTTTGTTTTAATTATGTTTATATGTGGGCAAACATTGATAATCTGTATTTTTTGAGACTTTCTATACAAATGTGTAATGTGTCACCGCCAAAAAAAAATTAAACTCGTAGTCTTTTCTCTCAAACACTACAATTCTTGAAATGACTCCTTGTAATTTTTGGCATTCTTAAAGTTAAGAATGCAGCAAAATGGGACTCGATATCATGGAAAATAAAAGCCCAAGGGTGAAAATAAAAATACACTCAATACCTCACAAGCTGACTGCCAGCTACCAATGTTGTCTGCAGACAGAAAAGAGTTGAAATTAGTATTGACTCTGAATTGTTCAGTTTTGTGACTATCCACCGAAAGTCACCTTCCATGATCTATCTGTTTCCACAGGAAAAATAAACAACAAATACTTTTTAAACAAACCTTGAATATAATGTAATTTGTAAAAAAGAGTACCTCTTAAGGGTAGAGAAGGTGGAGTTTTCAGTCTCAATTGTAAGCACTTTCATGAGCGAGAACTTAATACCATATTTTATATAAATAAATTCCCTTAACAGTAGTAAAGGTAATATAAATGAAAAGTTTAATAATTATAGTTATTCTAAGGGCACAAAGGTGCTGGAGTTAATAATAAATATACAACAATTCAGGTCTGTAATATTTATTTAACATTATTAAATATTTAAATGTAGCAAGACTGCATTTATAATAGAATAATGAATGATCTTTTACAGATTGGAGAGTAAGTGACTGTAACTATTGACCAATTTTGTAACAATGAGACTTATACTTTCATGACTCAGGTATTCTATCCTTTCATTAGATTCTAAAAATAATTCCCCTAATATGAGAGAAGAGGAAGAAGGGCTACTAACAAATTTTGAATACCAACAATCACTATGTAACACTTCATTTTAAAGGTCCCACGAAGACAATATGGTTTGAAACAAAAAATAAAGATGACAATTCTATCCAAAATGGTAGATGCTAATAGTTTGAATAAAATTTTCCTTAAAATTGCTATGGAATTACCATAAATTGTAACTGACTTTTGAACTAATGAATTGTTTACTTAAATAGATACAGTAATAACGTAAAATTATTGCAATGGTGAAAGTAAGGGCCAAAAAGGGACATCATAAAACCAATAGGGAAAATTACCAGTAGCTGGAATTTAGTTTGGGTGAATGAACTATTATTATTAAAATTATCCGAGCACCTAATCACTCCGAGCAGTAGCACCGAGCCAGCATAGTGGCAGTGGCAATACGATGCATACCGCTCGAAGACATCCCTACAGCCAGTTCTCCCGTGTTTGAGATCAATGTTGTAACGAAGTTGATGCGTAATGTTGAAAAATAGTTTAACTTTACCAACAATTATTTGTTCCAATGAACTTCAAAATCACAATGATTTTTTGTAATTAATTCAAAAAATATGTTTAGTTGTGGCTATTTATTTTTATTTCTAGATATTAAAAAATAATAATAATTTCTCTCGGCCGTGCGTCCCCTGGGTGCTTGCGCTAATAGACCCGTGCCTACCAGACCTATTGGGAAATCCGGCCTTGCTTATGATAAAGGAGTTTACCATTCGAAATTGCCAATTCGTGTAAAGTGCAGTATGCCAATGTAAAATTCATAAATTTACAAAACAGTATTGTTCTCTAGATTTACTTATTAAACATTTGAGCCACCATCATTTTGAATCAGATCATCTTTCGTTTAACTTTGTAATGTCTTTATGAGACCTTTAAAATGAGCTGTTACAAAATTTGTATTGCTAATAAAATGTTTCAGTTTCCCTTCAAAATGGGAGGGGGAATTCGTTATAATCTAACATAGTAGAATAACTGGCATAAAAAGTAGGAATTAGGTCTCTATTCAAAAACTAGTCGGGAATTATAGAACTTATTTTTCACTCTGTAACAGTTACAATATTTAGGTTTTACACTGACTTGAAATTTCTTCAAAAGTATCATTACTGTGTCCTCACACTCTCGTCCTGCCAATCATAGCAATTTAAATAAAATTATTGAAGGAATAATCATTAAAAATTTTAATATTTCTGTGTTTAGAAATTTAAACCTATTTGATAGTTTAAAATGTATTTACAAACTGCAATCTATTTAAATTAATTAATTTGTAATAAAATTTTTTAAATAAAAATAATACACATTTCTATTTATTCTTCACTACTGATTAACAACGTATCATTTGTACCTTGAATATTAGTAACTGAATGTTTTAATAAATATCAGAATATAAATCACTGTTAATTTGTTTATAGTAACAAGAATAACTCATTTTCTTAGTTGTTATTACCTCTTTAATGTCTTAGTAATCTAGATATTTCCGGAAAAGTTATTTTTTTAAATACCCCAAACTGTTGTTTTGTTGTAACAATGTGTTATGCTTCGACAAAACTTTTAACTGATGCCAATTGGCTGTTTTATAAAATGAATTATGATCACATTTTAATAAAAAATGTTTTTTGAAAAAATTATTGGAATCAAATTTTATAGAACCTCCAACTATTGATAACTCGATTTTACTATTACTAAAGAAACAGATTCTTGCTACTTTCTCCGAGGAATGTGTACTACTAATTCAAGGAATATACATATAAAATTGCATCTAGATATCTTTTATAGTTATTGTGTATTTTAAAAGGTAATTTTAAACAATGAAATTTTGTATTAACTATAATATTTAAAATACAAAGTAAAAGCAGATTTTTAGTACCTTCCTTTCTGTTGACTCCTATAAAAAGAAATGTTAATAAGTTTTATTTTTAATTAATTATGATCCTTAAAGAGAGAGAGAGATCTAACCCAAGACTAGATGAAGAAAGGTAACTCAGCTAAGGTCTCTATAGCTAGATAACTCAGGATTGCTACACTCTTACTCACTTTAGTATAACAGATCCCCTGATAGGCTGATGACCCAAATGGTATTATAAGAAAACTCGCTTATTGGGGAGAGGGAGAGGCTTTGAAAAATCAGGGAGTTTGACAGAATCATTGGATCAAAGTTGTAGATCAAAACAATCATTTTACACATAATTTAATTTTAATTCACACGCTTATACGACATCTAGAATCATCAAATTTGACAAGCATACTCGCACATCCAACTGCCATAAGTGTGTCAAATTTGATGATTCTAGCGATCCCATAAGTGTGTCAAAAGATTAAATAATTATGGAAAATGTACAAAATTTACCTAAAATCAAAAGTCTAGCTCTATCTAATCGATAGACCTCCAAAAAAATGACTATATAGACTTTGAAGTTGTGTCCACCATTTTGAATTTTTATCAGGGTTAAACGTTAAAAAGTATATGAATCACTAGAGGATTGTGGTGAATATACATTGAAAGCAAATTCCCCAAAACCACAATAAAACACTAACAACACAAAGACTGTAGCATTATGTTTATTCTACCATGCACATTGACATGTGTGACAATGTCAACTGTGATTGGCCGAAGGGATCAGATGAAAGGCAGAGGGGGGAATGCCTTGCTGTAGTAGTAATTGTAGTTATTAAGGCTAATGGTATTGTACCTCTGAAGATGATAGCAGTGCTATTGAAATCTAAAATAAACGTAACTAAAGAGTCTTTGTGTTGTTAGTGTTTTATCGCAGTTTTGGGGAATTTTCTTTCGTTAAAAATGTTAATTTTTTGGAATTTACCCGATGGAAAGAGGGTAAAAACTATAATTTTTCCAACTTCCAAGTTTCTAGCTCATCTGGAAGTAAGTTTGAATTTGTATAGATAAGTGAGTCACACAATGTGTAGCACCTCATTCACACTTATGTTTGCAGTAGCATAAACAATTTCACATAACAATTTATTGTTACACGTTTTGAAATTTATTATTTATTTATTATTAAAGTATATATTTACAATGTTCCGGACGTTGCTGTACTTTTCAATACATCATTATTACTTACAAAATTTACATTAAGATATACCATCCAAAAGAAATAAATTTTCAAAACCATAAATTGTACACTATAGACTATTTACAATTTCTTCCATTTAATCAATTTTATAAAACGTTCTAGAAATTGTAATTTATTATAACAAAAGATAATTCATTAAACTATTGAACATTTTCAGAGGATTCATGGAGATCACATGACATTCAATGAATTTTTGATCGTTATTTCGAAATTCACATTGGAGTCAACTTTAAAAGGACACTATATTTTTATCATCTATATTGATTAAAAAATATAATTTTAGAACAATTTTATAAAATTTGTGACTTTTTAGCAGACATGAAAGTAATGTATTAAACTAGAATCTGGTTTCATAGATCAAATTTCCAACCACATCATAATTAAATTTATACTGTAATAATTTTAGGCCCATGTTATTATTTCGAATATTTTGATTAGAAGAACTTTTCATCAGCTGAAGGATTGTATATTTCAATGATAAAATTTAAGATTGTGCCCCCCTCCTCCTTCATAAATAGTTATAAATTTTATACATTTCAAGAATAAAATATTATAAAATATGAAATTTTGTTGATTAAGATGTAAAAGAATCTAACATGGCAGACAGAAGTTTTAAGGATGAATCAATGGTGCACAACTTTCTCACAAAGTATTTTCCCATAACCAAATACTAATATAACTCAAAATTTAGAGGAGAAACCAAAATACACCAAACTAAAATTCTTATTTTATCAATACGAATTAGCTCTAAAGATTTTGATAAAATTTAAGATAAATATAGGTTATAAAGCTCTCGCTGTATTAGCGCCATCGTCTAAAAAATACTGGTTTTGGGGTTATCACTTCTAAAAGGAATTAACCATGGCCACTGTCATAAGCGTTTCACTCTCAAAACAGACAAAAGATTCCCATTAGGTCTTGGTGAAATATGTAATTTAAACCTAAACCAATGTGTCAAACCATAATTAAATTAAATTATAGTTTATTAATAATTTAAAATAAACCAAATAAACTAGACTGCAGTATTTTCCAAATTAAAAACATTAATTTTCTTTGTTTGCAGTAGTTTTATAAGCTTAGACATGTCATCAAAATTTGATTAAAATAATTTCTGCCAACTTTGAGGTTTCCAAACTATTACGGCAGCCCACATGATTTGATTCTCCTTTTTAATCAATAACTTACAAAAAGGTATGTTTGATAAGATGGCGACGACCAATATTTTATTTCAGCTTCTTAGCCTCAGTACTTCAAAACAGGTATTTTTACGAAATATTCAACGATTTTCTGATCAATCGCATAACTTTTGTCTTTATACATATAATTTAAAAAATAGATCTACGTGACCCAACGCATAACTCTCTGATTTGATTAAAATTATTTGATCCTTAATATTTTACTATTTTCAATTTTTACAAACACTGTGATACATTTATAAAAACTGTGTTTTTATGTTTTTGCAGTTTGACCATATCCTACAATTTTACTAATATTTGAGCCATTGAAATTGAGCTCTGGTGTTGAAATTACTAACCTGTATTTTGAAAAATGTTGCTTCACAAATTTAACATCACTAGTATTTTTCTGCCAACTAAATGCATTACTCTGAAAGTTATTTCCCCTATTCCCCCATTGATTATTATAAGAGTATTGATTAATTGGTTTATTTTCAATATTGTAACTTCTATAATCATTGGGGTTTGAATCAAAATTTTCTTGATTACCAGTAAAGTTAATACTATTCAAATTGTTATCTGATTGGCAATTTAAACTTACAAAGTCAGCAATTGTTCCTCCTATATTGTGTGATGTCCCATTCAGTTTTTTATTTTCCTCCGCATTTTCACCCTTTATCAATAATTTGTCAAGTTTTTTTTTATAATTTACTAAATTATTATTATTTATTTTCAAGAACTTTTGTTTATCTTTTGATTTGATTTTATTACAAACTTCATTTGAGATTACAACAGGTGTTATTTCTTCAAGAACTTCCTTGGATTTTGTTTTTTTACTTTTCTTTAAACCCTTTTCATTGTTATCTTCTGCAATCTTTGCAACATCTATATCATTTGATTCCATCAGTTTTTCGTTCTCTTCATTACAAATCTCAGGACCAATTTGTAAAATACTTTTTTCCTCTCTTCTTTTTGATTCCTTTTTCTTTTTTTGTCTTTTTTCTTCGCTTTCAATATTACCAGCAACACAAATTGCATTATTATTATCATTACTATTCCCTTCATCTTCTAAATCTTTAAACTGTTTCTTACTCTTATTCAACTTTTTATGTTGTTTACTGGTTTCATTTTCTAAAATAAAATTTTCATCTACTAAGTTTTCCCTATTTACAAACTTTTCCTTTTTTAAGAGTCTTTTATTTTCTTTTAAAGTAGTATTTTTAACTTCTTCAGTATATGTTTTACTTGTTTTATTTAGATTCTTTTCTTTTTTTAATGGATATTCATTTACTACAAGATTATCGACATTACTAACTTCTTCGTTTGCATCTTCTAACCTTCTCTTCTTTTTTACTGGCTTCTTATTTCCATCAAGTATCTTATCATTATCCTGTACATTGTTCTCAATAGCTTTTGATTTCTTTTTCCTCTTCAGAACATTTTCACTAAATACAATACTGTAATTATTATCTTCAACCTTCTTTCCTTCAGGATTTTCATAATTATCGTCAATGACAGTTTCATTTATTATTGCTTTTGATTTTTTCTTTTTAATTCTTTTCTTGATTACTTGTATATCATCATTAAAATCTAATATATTTTCTACATTTATATCATGACAATTTCTTTCATTTTTAATTTCTTCTTCATTCTCTTCTACAATTAATTTATCAATATTTTTTGATTTCCTCTTCTTTTTTATAATATTCTGTTTTCCGCCTTCAAGATTTAAAGCTACATCATTGTCATCCTTAATGCTTTCTGCCTCTTCATTCTGTACAAACTTTTTCTTTTTACTTTTGGATTTAACATGCATTGTTTCAAAATTTTGTTTATTCCTATTCATTTTAACTGAATCATCAATACAGTTTTTTAAATCATCTTGATCTTCATAAAATTTATTTTCTGAAACATTGTGTAAGCTGTTTTCTTCCTCCTCCTCCTCCTTCATATTATTTACCCCGCTATTGTCAACAACTTTACTTGTAGATACAAATTGTTTCTTTTTAAAATAATCTTCCATAGAACCAGCATTAATGAGATTTTTATTTGAACTTTTTTGTTCATCGGAGTTATTAGTTTTACTAGTAGGAGTTCCTAGAATGGCAGCTAAATCTTTTTCACTATATCGACTCAGATCCTTTCCACGAGTAAATTTGTGGTAACTGTAACAAAGTAAAATTCCATTACACATAAACTAATTAATATGATATGTTAGAACAGAAATACTGTATATATTATAGTCCATCATCCTGCTCCACAACGGTTTCTCATATTGATATGATTATAGTGATAAATTCGAAATATTTTTTTTTTACCATTTGAAGTTTTTCCTACCATAAATGATATATTTGTAACCTTGATATTGTCACTGTTAACTAGTGTTCGGAGCATATTCTAAACAGTTATATTTCTTCAAGATATCAGGGATAAATTTTTCTTTTAAATGATGAGTAAACACTTTATTCATATTGTCAATAGTGGATCTTTGATTTATATATATATATATAATGCAGTAGAGTCCCGCAAACTCAGCGTAATGTGGACCGGAAGTGTGCCGAGTTTGTGAAATGCCGGGTTATCGGGAATAAGGGCAAAAAATAAATTGTAATTGAAACACCAAAGCGGCGGTGATATCAAACGACTTTGTCGATATCGGTATCCCATTGTCGGCGGTGTAAAAACACCACGGCACCAAAGCGGCGAGTCAAAAGACTTTGTCGATAGCGGTATCCCATTGTCGGCGGCGTAAAAACACCGCGGCATTAACACCCGTCGGTATAGCAGACATACACCTGCAAAAACGTTTGATGGACCGCTTTTTTTCCACGAATCAATTTAGTATACATTATGGAAAATATAACATTTCTTTTCAGTTTTCTTTGATTGGTTATGATCTACGCCTACACACAGGTGGTAAATGATAAATTAGGTGGCGAATCTACTATCGGTAATAAGTGAAATGTTTATTCAGCATTTACAAGAGAAATTTATAGCTGATATCCTGAAGAAATATAATCATAATAAAAGATAACATTGGAAATAAATAGGTATCAGTTTTACAAAAATAAACTAAATATATCTAAATTAAAAATTCATAATGTTAAAAGAAGAAGCCAGTTATATAAATTTCTTGTATAAAAAGAAGCTTTACACAGTTAAAATTTTGAGAATAGAAACTTATATTGTACTAACATTGAAAGTAACCGCCATCCAATGTATGAGTAAGAGGTTACTTTGTGTGTTTTTACCAAAACAGCATACAAAAAAGACCGGAATACTATATTTCAAGGAGCAGAAAACAATATTTATAGAAAAGACATAATTTTTGTAGGTAATAACACATAAAAAATTGTATTAAAAAATATAATATAAAGAAAGCGATGAACACAAATAATACACTTGTGAATAAAAAAATACAATTACCAATACTAAATACAAAGCAATACAATTGAAAAAAATAACTGTTAGTCTACGACAAAAATGGAGTTTATGAAATCAAATTTTGGTAAAACTTAAAACATGATTTTGGAAACACATTGGATCTTACAAATACAAAAAGAAGGATTAAAATTTGCATCCCATCTGTTTTAAGAAGAACACATTTCAAAATAAATGAAAGATAAGCTAAAATTTATAAACAAAATATTATAAATGAGCAAATCAGTCATATAAAATATTATAAAACAGTCATATTAAATATATATATATATATATATATTTTTTTTTTTTAAGGTGAAAAATCTCACGCTCATCATCACCTTATTAAAAAAAAGAGAAAAAACATAAAATAAAGACCACTAGCCCTCGAATACTTTAATGGTTTCAGGATCGGAATCAAACAAGAATTGGTTAAGAAAGACCTGATAGGAAATATAAAAGGGAGGGATCCAAGAATAAATGTGTAGATTGACCTAAGGGCCCTCGGGATTGTCAAACTCGTACTCACTATGTGAGCCCCTGTTAATTTTAATACAATGCTAACAATTAGGTTTTGGGTATGTTAATGTTTTAGGATGCTTCTGTGAAAACTCACCAATAATATAGGAGCACAATTTCATCTAATCGTAAAAGATGATGGAGCTTCTAAAAGATGATGGTAGAGGAAAAGGGAAGTTATATAAGACAATTCCTTTGAGGGACTAAGAGGCACATAAAAAGGTTTTAAATTCAAAGTTCATCCGAAATGTGTTAGCATAAATAAACACAATGGTCGAAATGGCAGAAAAATCTACTCTTCAAATTAATTATGTATGTCCTAATGGAAATAGAACATCCTAATAATAAATTACACTTTCTCAACACAATAGATGATCAAGACAGCACTTGTCTCTAATCAATCAGCCGATTATTTATTTTTTAATTCTATTTTAATTATTTGTAAAACTGATAAATATAATGTGGTATTTGCATCATAATAAAAATGAAACAAAACAATATATATATATATATATATATATATATATATATATATATATTATGTCATCAGTGCTTGTTTATAAAAAAAAGTCAAATAAAATTGTTAATGTTTATTTGGTTCTTTTTGTTATTTTTCAAATTATTTCCACACCGTAATTTTCTTTTACCTGTAGGTGGCAAATAGTTTTGGGTTATAAATCCTCACATTTAACCTAAAATTTTATTGAAATTGCATGAGCCAAATTTGAGATTTTTACTTTCATAACAGTTGCCTTTATGTATTTCATGGTTCATTCCCACATTTACATAGCTAGATCAGACTTGCCAGGTTTGAATTTTTACAAATATGGAGATTTTTAGCGATGCAATTTATTATTAGATTTTTTGAATCCTAATAATTCTGAATTTCAACTAAATGAGTTAGAATTAATAAAACATTTTATTTTTAAATGTACAAATAAATGTGTGCTGCTTGAATTACTCACCAAATTTTTCACAAAATGTTTAGGCCACAATTTTGTCTCTAGATACACTGGTTTTAAAGGACAGAATTTTTTTTTAAAGATTTAAAAGGACAGTTTATAACAAAAGTATATTTACAAAATAAAAATATATCTATTTATATTCACATACCATGAAATTTACTGAGGTTGCACTGATGATTCAGATTTTCCTTTTTTTAATTAAATATTGTCGAAGATTTGCTCATAGCATAAACCCTACTGCATGGACTTTGCTGTTAGAATTTCTTCTAAAGAATAATCACTTAAATTCAATCTAAATTGGTTTTGTGTTTTAATCACTATACTAAATATACATTAACATTCATCATTACCATATGGAATAATTATAATATTCAACATTACTAACGAAATACTATTAAAAATTTAAGTACAGCATCTTAATTTTACTAATTAAACCCCACTGTGTGTCAAGTTTTTCATAATTTAATGTAGTACTTAAATCTTCCAATTGTAAGTTGCAGTATTCAGACTTTAGTATATAAATTGCTGAATGTTTATTTAATAAAATTTTTAATTTATCGATAAAAAATAACCGACTTTGAAAGGACAAATCAGCAATTGATGAAAATCTTACAACTCTGGCATGCAGAAAAAAGTTATTATTAATTTTAAATTTGTGAACAATGTAGTCATATACTTTAATGAAGTAACTCCAAACAAAATCATAGAAAATATTTTTGTCTGCATTGTTAACCTGTTGAATCCCATCAACACGGCCGCGCGTCCGTGCACTAGCCCCGCTACTAGCCCAGCGACGCGTCCGTGGTACAGTTTGAACTTGCCACGCTTTCTAAATCGATGTAAGAAGAAGAAATATGCCGTGTTTGTTACAGTTCTGTTCGGGAAAATCTGTCCTTTCGATTGGTATATTTCGTTTTGTGCTAGCTGGAACGGCATCCCTGCAGCGATCAATAAACTTCAGCTGTTGTCGTATTATTTGTAGATCATCTGTTGCGTAGTATTGGATGTTTGTTTACTATGGCGAGTTATGCAGGTCCGTCTCGAACCCTTTGTGACAATAACAACTAAATATTTAGACATTGATAATCTAAGTTTTTATTTTTTATTTTGTCTATTTAGCCTGTGTTTTTTACTCAATAAAAATAAATATGTATTTTCAGTAAAATGAAATGATTTATTTCAGCAATGTTACAGAACGGCACTAAAATCTGAATTTTTTACTTTTACAGCGTACTGCATTTTTGGACATAATTCATTTTGGTGATAAGATTTTTTTATTTTATAAACTATGTAGGGAATTGAATTTCCTACAAAAAGTATATATTGGATTTTTTTTTTAAAATGTTTAATTTAACTGTAACTTTGCTTTTGAAATATCTGGTAAAACTTTGATTTTTTTTTTGCTTTTTTAGATTTTTTTAGAAAAAAAAATTGTATATTTTATTTTTTTTATACTATTTTCAGCTTCTCCTATTCTTTCTGAACAAAACACATATATATATTATTATGTTTACTTCATTTTTAGATTTTGTACAAATTTTTAAAAAATAGTCTGCAAATTAGCAAAAAAACCCGGGCTGGGGGGAATGCCTGGCTCTGCTATACCTGGAATTCAAAAGGTTAATGTTTCAACAACCTTCCTATAACTAAATCATTATCTGATTTGCACTTCTTTTAAGAATGATATTCAACTTTAAATATAGATGAAACTGACATAATGGTAGAAAGTTTAAAAATTTATATAACGAATTCTTAAATAAGTCAGTTAAAATATAATGGAGTTAAAAGAATTTGAGGTTCTCTAGACTCCAATATAGTATTTGATGTTTAAAAAATCAGCAAAATATATTGAAGAAAGAAGCAAACAGAACTATTTAAATTAGGAGACAGGAACATAAATAATCTCTCTTCTTGAGACAAATTTAAACTAGCCTTACTACTTGAGGAACTATTAATAACAATTTGTATTTTGTTAACTTTAATGGTTTTGTTTAGACCTAAATTTTCATTGTTTACAGTATCTTTGTTTTGTTACTGCTTTAAATTAAGAATGTTATAACCGTCTAAATTGCTTGAATGGGGATGTGGATTTGATTTATTAACCTCTTCTTTAAAATACTAGTAAGAGAGCCCCATTGTTTTAGGACCAGATGCAAACATTTGCCTATTAGTGATTAGAACCGGTGAGTAGAACATGTTTAGTAATATTTTTAACATCAGTATCATGCAATTTTATAAAACTCTCCTTCCTTTTAACCCTAAAACCGGTCATGTTAATTTTCTTAAAAATTCTTCGTTTGTTTAAAAATACATAAAATATATTATTTGTATACAAAACCTAACTTATAAGTCATCATTTTTCTCAGGAAGATGCATAGAATTCATCTATGTAATAAATTTTTTTTTTTTTTAAACCGTTTTGGAGTAAGTATGTTAGATGTCAAAAATGATATTAACTTTTTTTCAGAAAAATCTGTATCACCCAAAATCAATAGCTTACTACCTTTTTCTAAGATATACAAAAGTTTTGTGTAATATTTTTGAATATATTTAGAAGAAGAAGAAAAAGAAAAAAAATGTTACATTTTAAAAAAAATTTTAAATATTTTACGAAAAAACTGAATTTTCTCTTTATTTTTTTCAAAAAACATAAAAAATATATTTTATACAGAACTTCTATATATCATTATGTCCAGAAAGGTGCATAGAATTTAGTTGTGTAGTGCAAAAAAATGTTACATGTATCACATTTGGAGTTTTTTGGTCAAATACTAAAAAATCGAGAGTAACGGAGAGTAAAATTTCACAGAAATGGTAATGAAAAACATACTAATACATTTTTTGCAATTTTTTCAACCATTACTTGAGATTTCTAATATATTTGTGAATATATTTAGGGGAAAAAATAATAATATGTTACATTTTCTAAATAAAAACAACGATTTTGACTAAAAAGTGATACTCTGACGGTTGAGGTTAGGTTTGTAACCTCCACAATTTAGCCTCACTAGTAACAATCTGAAGATAGGCCAAAGAAAAAATCATTATATTTTACTAAGAAAATATATACTTTACAAAGAATAACACACATATTCACTTTTATAATCATATAAAACAATAAATATAAGAAAATATGCATATAGGCTAGACTTACAATATTGGCCTAGGTTATCCCAAATATGAACCGTTCAAAAACTAAACTATCACTCAAAAACATAAACTTTAGATATAAAAACACATATTTTGTAACTTGTATACACAATTTATATACAATTTGTATACACTAACTTTAAAAATAACAAATATGTAACCCCAAAACAATTTGCGCTACGTCATTTGTTACAGTTTTTACGTTGCACATTTGCCTATGTTCCGAGATCAAAACAAAGCCTTCTAAGAGTTCAAATTTAATATCAAGTGGTACCAACTTATAGAATGGCATTTCCCCTACAACATAGTGTAAAAAACAAGTCCTTTTTCTAACAAGAGAAATGAATTTCGTCTTTTCGTAAAAAGCATCGAATGCCAAATGAATTTCGTGTCGTCAGGTTTGTTCTATGTTCAAGTACGAATATCTCTGGATCTGTTAGATGCAGAATAATTTGTAATCTACGGTTAGAAAGAGAAACATGTGATCTATATCACATTGTTTTAGTTGACTTAAATGACAGAAAAATAGAGTTGTAATCATATCAGCAAAAATGGAGCCGCGCTATACGAAAAGGCGCAGAGTTGAAATTTACGATTTTACACTACAAAAATACGTGAACTTCACCAATTTTTGGAATATTATTTATAACGTGTGGTATTTTTTTATTTATTTATTTTTTTTTTCATGATATGCATCTACGGAACATTAGCTTTCCAACGGTATTTTATTTATTGCGATGGGACAATTTTAAGTGGGCGTAACGTTGAATGGCAAAATACGTGATTAAGAGTTGGTGAAATCACTTGGGAGCACGTGGGCGACCTACTGTAGGTCGCCGTGGCGGTTTAAGGGTTAAGAACTCTTTTGAAGAAAGTAATGAATGTCTATAATAAAATATTTTGTGTTAACTGGTAAAGTATCACCTCCTTTTTCAGCGTTTAAATGGCTTGAACAACCCATTATAATTAAATTTTCAATTTCATCTTTTAAAAACTTAGCTACACCACTTTTTACTTAGCTACGCCTATCATTACTGGAGCATTATCAGCTCTAAATGCAATGAAGTAATCTTTCAATTTTTAAATTTTTAAAAATTCAGAAATTTTAAGTCCTGTAAGATCACCACTAAGATTAGACACAGACTATAAACCATATTTAATATGCAAGTCCTCATGTGTCTAAATAAGTAACCACAATGGAGTAAAGTTTTGCATCATTCTGGTTGCTACCGTTGGTAGAAATATAAAATGGAATTTTTTTAATCACACTTAAAATTGTATCAACATTTTAAAATGATATTTCTTGTATTATAACAGTTGTTTTTCTTCGAGCACAAGCATATCTTTTAACAATTATTTAGCTAACATTTTGCAAAAAAGTGCATCTGCGTGATCAGAACTACTAACAGGAATATTATGTTCTAAAAAAAATTTAAATAGATAAATCTTCTTAATTTTTTCCTGCTTTTTTATTTAAAGCCAAATTGTGTCCAAATACAGAATGCCGGAGATTGCTTTCAAAAATGGAGTCTCTGTATTATATACTGGCAAGTCTGGTAAATGAATAAGTTATATTTATAGTTTTCGGAAGTAACATTTTTACCAAAATCGTTACAGATGATTATATTTTTTGGTCTTATGGCAACTGGGTCCAAATATTAAATTACAGAACAAAAAAGAGGGAAAACCGTAGGAGATGTGGTCAAAATATACTCTAATACTGGGTTTGATCAAAACAGTTCCACTCCAGGCTGTACAAACCAGACAAAAGACATTCCAAAAACTACTTTTGGGGTTAAGGAAATATTGAAATTGATATATTTGTAAAAAAATAAACATTAATTGTTGACCCATCAAATAACTTTCTTTATACTGATACTAAAAATAAGTGTGAAAGTAATCATAATAGACAAAAAGAAACAATCTATAAAGTGACACTTTCTAACTCGTATGTAGCCTATCAAAGCAGATAAAAGTGTCTCAACTTTACTTGAGACAATAACTACCGTTACATTATCTTTTCGTATCTGTACTTACTGAATTCGTGTTCTTGATTGACTAGATTTTAACTCCAAAGAGGCTGGATTATTTTCGATTTTCAGGTGTTGCATAGTATCATTTGATTGGCCTTGTTCTGACAACTGGGACAAAAAGTCATTGAATTCACTTTGATGTTTCAACCAATATTCATCGGTTCCTTTAAAACCAAAACCTAAAAATAAAGAAAATCAACAATAAAAATTTTAGTAGTGTTAATTACATAAATAAATAACGATCATAATAAAAAGGTATAATCAGAAGTGATAACATTAGATTTCAATATATAATTTTTAAAAAATAGCTGATTTTGGAAGCGTGAATTCTCTTAGTATACATGCGGAAGAATGTACTGTCAGTTGCCAAAGTATGGATACTAAAGTTTAAGATATTAAGATAAAATTAACCAAATACATGAAACAAACTCGATTATACCATAAATTTCGAGGTTAGTTCTGCATTAATTGATGTCAGTCGACTTGTTATTTTAATGCTATATTATTTTTATTGCAGTTAAAACAAAAAAGTTAGGGTTTTTACAACTTTTTAGATAAGTGTATAATTTAAAAATTCATAATTTCTAAACTTATTCCCTAATCACTACCAATTTTTTATATAATGTTTATGGATGTGTTTTATATACAATAATGTAATTTTGAATTTATAAGTTGATAAAAAAAAAGTTGTTACCAATTTTGCATGAGTACTTTTTCTCATCACTGAGTTATCCTTCAAATTCGAATATTGATGAGTTATGTAACTCTTTGCTTCAGCAATTATAATCCATAGACCTTAAAAATGTTGAATCAGTATTTAACACAGATTTTTATTTAACATCTTAGTTGAGTGCACTGAAGATTATTTATCGCTCAAACCTGATTACTATTGTCTCTGGTCGCATTGTGTTCACTCTCTGAGCGAATCAAAACAAAACAGTTTTTAATATTACATACAGTTTGAATGTTAATATGAAATTAATCAAATGACCTAAGAAATATTTGATTAGGCTATACCATATGTTTCCTTTTTTAATTCTATGTTGATAGATTTAAACGTTTTCTTTTAATACATTATTTTTATTACGATTGGAACAAAAACAGTAAGCTACCTTTTTTTTTTTTTTATTTTTTTTTTTCAATTTTTGAAATATATTGTATAAATTTTATTTTCAGAAGTTGAAAAAATGTAGGTGTTTATTGGACAGGGAGTGATTTGCTCTTAAAATCCGGCTTTTTTGCTATATTGCCCAACCTACCACCACAAGACCGTCACTAAATTTACAATATTTAAGGGTGAAAAAGTGAAAATTGTGCTAAAATATTTTTCCTTCTCGAAGTAGGCCCTAAGGTTTGTACTAAATATATATATTTTAATTGTATTACAATTTTAGTATGCTTTTCTAAACTTTTATCGAAGTTATTATAGTTTTATCCACTTCTACTGATGACGCCTGAAAAATAGATAAATAGGCCCTACTGGTCAAGTGAATAATTTTAAGATCAATATGATAGACTAAACTATACAATAAATAATGGATTAAGGTATAACCTACAATACCTTGGTTATCATTTTTAAACTGAACTCTTAACACTTCTGATCGACCTTGTTTCTGAACACCTAATCCTTGTCCAGGAGACCATCCCATTTTTTCCATGAGTTTTTGACCAAATTTATTGTTATCTGTAAAACAACAAAAATTATTTTTTCACTAGCATTCAATAATATATATATATTTTTTTAATCGTAAGAAATCAAGTAAAGACAGGATATAATAAATCCAATTCATCACTATTCTAAGAGTTCAACAAACGAAAGAATATTGAACTCAATAAGAAGTAGTTAGCAATTTACTTGACAAACTTTCAACATTACGAGGTCAGAAACCTAACCTACATGGCTAAAAATAGGTAAACCAAACAACCAATACAAAAAAACAAAAACTAACATTACCTCAACACCCAATTGTAATAAAGACGGATTTGCCGCAAAAACAAAACATGAAAAATCAAGAAAGGGGAGTGACAAAATTGAGTCATTCAGTCTACAAAAGTAAAAGCATCAACAATCAAGATATTTTTAATTCATATTAAAACCAACATATTTTGGTAAATATCAGTTGTACCTCACCTTCCGATTTATTTTTTTTTTAATTATGAAAACAAAGTATTTTTACCTTGTAAAGGATCAGATCATATTATTTGTCACAATAAACATTTCAAATCCTGATAGTATGCATTTTTTCACTGTTAAATAACACATAGAAAACAAGGGAATCTAGTAGTTGTTAGGTTAAATACAACGAAATAGGCTACTACTTCATCAAATGTCATCACATGATGTTTATTATTAAAACATATAATATAAATATTATTATATTTTACTATTAATATTTATAATAATTTTAAATATTATTATAAATATAAATATCATTTGTGTCATGCTGACTTCCTGACCATGTGAGTTTCCGATACTAGCGCATTCTTGGACACATACATATTACATGTCTTTTCCCAGGTTAAATATCACTACGCTATATGAGTTCATAGTTCATAATGATGTGAACTAGGTCTCGGGAGGTCATATATAGGCTATATATATATTTATATTTGAATATAGACTATATATTGACCTAAATCAGACCTAGTAAATGAACTTAATGAATGACTGGTAATGTAACTATATATTTATATATTTTTACTTTCCCAGACCTGTAGTTCCTTTACTAGTGATGTGAAACTCAACAAACCATCATACATTTAGTAACTTGAATGTAGTAGCCTAATTAATTGGCATTCTTAACCTATATAGCTGGATTTCGTGGTTTTATAAATCTCACTTTCTATTAAACTAATGCATTTTGGGACTTGAAACGTTTATTGCGACTAATAATATGATCTGATCCATTGAATACAAGGTAATTACTTTTCTTTTTTTTTTATAAAAAAATCTGAGAATGAGGTACAACCGATATTTACTTTACCTTCACCATTAGATTAAATCTGTTTAGTACTTTAAAAGCTTAAAGTAGAATCAACTCTGAATTTCAAGTTTATTTAAAACCAGTTGTCACATTTTTCAGGTTATGTGTCAAACTTACCATTACTCCAAAAGTTTCCTTGCGGATTTGTTGCCCATTTCGTACGACGTTTTTTTTCTGCTAACATCGACATTTTAAATGAATTTCACACCTTTACTTAATTGAATTAAAATTTTAGTCAACTTTAAAAAAATAACGTTCATAACTCATAATACTAGCACATGTTCACAACTTCCAAGTTCCAAAGATTTTAAAGAAGAAGACAGAAGATGATGTCCGGTCCGTCTTTACCATAATGATGAGATAGACTTTTGTCTATTCGCCACTGGGCACAAATACGACAGAATGTTCTGTTCTACACGTGCTTCAAAAAGTCGCGCCAAGTTCAACTGACTTCATTTCATAATCAAATTATACAGAATGATTCACGAAGATATGCAGAAAAATGCGTTGAAGTTGATGGAGAGACTTTTGAGAATTGACTGTAATTTTATTGAATAGGTTAAGATTAAGGTTTTTCTGTTTTATTTTACTTTGCACTGTTTTAAATAAAAATTTATTTAATCGAACATCTATTCACTTTATGTATAACTTATTTGTATCGTTTGGTTCAGAATTAAATTTTCTACAATTTATATTGTAAAATTTGATCTGTTTATTGGTAAAATAACAAAGTTATTGTTGGCCAAATTAAAAAAAATGTTTTTTTTACTCCAATTTTTGAATTAAACACTGGTTTTCTCAAAAACTACTTAACTTACAGTTCTGGGACCTATTTTATTCAATTTGTCAGGTCAAAAACCATAAGAAACTATGGAATATGCCTTTTAATAAATCTTCCCAGAATTCCAGGAGGCCCTCATTTAACCCAGGGTACAAAATTCTGGGCGATATCTTTTACTAGCCATAACTCGCTAACGAAGCATTTCCGTACCTATGTTTATATAACTTTTTTACTTTTACATGAAGAATGAGTTCCCGAAGTTTCTGCATATCTTCGTGAATAGTATCCCTGTATCATAGTTTTAGAGGTCACGGTTTTTACCTAATTTTAGTCCAAATTAATTGGTATATAAACTTCTTAATTACTATTTACACAGAAAAATTGATTTGTAAATTTCAAAAAAGTCATAAAAAAGATAATTAATAACTTTTCATCTGTATCTATTCATCAATAGTTTATTTTATGTCCAGTACATTTTAATTCTGCAAGCAATAATTTGTTGGACAAAAAACATTAAAAAAAAAAAAAAAAAAACTATTATGATGCATTGGTTTTGTGCATGTAAATTAAATAAACAATAATACAGTATAACTTAAAACATATTTATTGTGTTTTTAGTTCCCGCATTCAAATGGTGGCTGGTAAAATATTAATAAAAACTTAAAACGAAAATTTAAGTAGCATAGTGGACTCTTTCAGAAATTAGCTTAAATCCATATTTTATATTTGGGAACAAAGAAAATTTATTAAAAAAATTACCCAAGAAGAAAGTCTAATAGCATGATTATGATTTCGGAGGAAAAAACTTTATATATTTTCTTTTCTTAGAGTAAATATATTGGTCGTAACCTATTTTGTGTGAAGAAAATATGTAATCGACTAATGACAATTATTTTACACCATATAGACCAAATATTTAGACTGATTTAGACAAATTAGACTGATTTCACCCCGAAAAACGAAATTTTTGCTTACAGCTTGGATCGACATGTGGATTCATGTTCAGAAAAATACCAAAAAAAGTCCACATAAGACGATTAGTGGGTCGAAGAGAAGTACATCGTGGATGCATAAAGTGCATAATTTTTTTGAAAACATCTCAAAATTGATAAAAAGCTGTGAAAATTGGTTCTTTGGGGTTTTTGAGTTCGCTGATTCGAAATTAGGCCTTGTAAAAGTCAACCGATACACCTGGGAGCATGTGGGCGGGGGGATTTTAAGTTACTTGTAGGGGTAGCCTCAATGTATTATATAGTACAAGATGCATCACCTAAAGGAGCATTATTTTTGAGAACATCTAAAAATGGATGACAAGTCGGAAAAGGAAAAGAGATTTGAAATTTTCTGCTCAATATGCAGCCGTTTACACTAGCAGATCCAAATGCATGCAATGTACCTATGAATGCACTTTTGATTAATGGGAAAACCTTTAAATACTTAAATTATCGACAAGGAGAGTCAAGTTTGGATATTAAGGAAAACTTCAAAAATTCATTAACTGAATTACCTACATTATCATGCTAGGTGATTGAACCTTTCAATTACCTTATAAATCTTTTTAATGTTTAATTATATCCAATTTCGATATCAATATGCCAATCTCTGATAATTAAGTCAATATTTACAGTAGATATAAACAATAATTTTCCTGATTCTTCAAGTGTGCTCAGTTCAGAACATTGGAAATTTGAAGTGAACACTGAGTGGAAAAAAATCTTCTCTGGAATATTCACTAATCAGGCAGTCGAAGAAACTCAGATGAGGAGGAGCAAATTCAGGGGGGACTTATTTTAGAGGATAATAAAGTGACTTATTTCAGAGTGACAAAAGTTTTGCTTTCCATTGGATATTGGCAGTATCGCTTCAGATGACTCCTTAACATCCCTGGAAAAGTACACCAAAACATCCATTGATAAGAATTATCAACATAAAGACTTTCTGGATTACATGATCGTCCACGACATGAGTATTCTGGAGAAAATAAAAACTGTCATCTTTAAAAAATATGAATCAAAATGAATGTTCCAAACGATGGTTCTATCATAGACTACAAAATGATATGAGTAGTATACAATGGATGTTTATATACATTTTACACACACACACACACACACACATATATATATATATATATATATATACTCCAAGTAAGTGGATTATTAATGGTACATAACGACTATAAGCAACTTTACTTTTGTATAATTGTTAGATTTTTTTGTCTTACACCGATTCTGACAGATGTTTTTAGCAGGTCAGCTGTTATAGATTTAGCTTAGTTTTGAGGTTATGCTTAAATCACTAACAAATGATTGTGAAAACTTGTACCATAACTCATCATTTGATTAATATCGATCTTTTAATGACGAAGGTCAAAATTAATTTTTGTTTGTTGCCAATTCTAAACTATATTTTTTACTTGAAATTTTGTACACAGGTTTGGGTCATTAATTTTCATATTTCACTAAAATTTTAATGAAATCAATAGTCGATTTTGAAAAATCATCTTTTAACAGTCCCAAGCCAATTTTGCTTTTAACCAATAACTCATGAACCAACATTTAACAGCTGATTTTAAAAAAAAACATAATTTTGTTGTTGTTTCTTATGGCAACTACATCAAAATTTTGAGTTATAAAAAATAGCTGAGACATGACCAACACATAACAAATTTGATTAAAATCAAATTAACACGTTGTGTGTACACATGACAAATAACATAGTTCGAAATATCACTATTTTGTACTCAGGTGACTGCAAAATAAATATACTCTCAAAAAACCGATATACATTTTTTACCTATCACTTTACCTCTATACTACAGTACTTATATAATGAGAAAGTAATAATGGGCATACACGTTGAGAGGGAACAGCCAGTTCCTTCCTGATACAACTTCACTAGACATGTTAAGGCTCAGGTACTTTACATCAATTACACTACTGTATACTCCTTTAAAGCTTTTAATAAATAAATATACAACTTTAAAAACTTGTTTATATACAATAGAACATATTAATTTACTCAATATTGTCGTATATACAAACAACATCTGGATGATTCTCTAATTTCGTTATTAACTTGCTAACAGTTTCCATTTCTTCATCAGATAAATTCGGTGCCGGAATTTTTGCAACATAGATTAAATCTGATTCTTGAATAGTATACTTTAACTCTATAAGTTTTTCTTGGGCTTTTGAAAGCTGCTGCATATCACAAGTAAACTAAAAAGAGATATAAAATATTAACCATAATATAATAAAACATATTAAGCGATATAAATTAAAACATATTAAGCGATATAAATTACAGTATCAAAGATTTTATAAGGGAAAATAAAACTGTTATTTTTAAATCTGTTCCTTAATTATAAAAATTAAAGAAACTTTTTTAATTATAATTAAAAAAACAAGATTATAAAGGTAATAAGAATTATATATATAACAGATAAAGATTGTGTGTTGGAAAGCTAAGTGACCCGTTCTCTGTTGATAATGCAGGGAAACAGCAATGCCTCCTCTCACCGATACTTTTCCTTAATTGTACTTGACAACATGTTAAAGAAAGAAAATTACGGGTGGGGTCCAACAGGATTATTGGAATATATTTGTTTTGCAGATGATTTCTGCTTTTGTCGCATAAATAGGCAACATAAATGAAAATCTATACTGCTAAAAATGGATTTTAGTTTTATAAATAAATCAAGAGGATTCAAAACATTCCTTCATTATTTACATAATCATTTGTTAATAAATAAGTACATAATGATTTTAAAAAATATATATTTTTGTTAATTTGATTACCTTAAGCATTAATGATATTAAATTATTATACTTTACCATTTATTTATGGGAATTAAATCCACAAAATATTTCTGTCTATATTTACCTTCACTTTTGTTTATACAGCAATTTACTTTTTAAATTGCTGTAAAAAAAGATCATTCATTTTTTTGAATAACTTGAAATTTTGTGATAATTACCATAAGAAAAAACAAAACAATTAAGATTTTCTCAAGTGTACTATCTAAATATAAAAACAAAATTAGACACTATCTCTCCAAAAAGTCCTATTCCTATTAACATAAGTTATCGGTCAAAAACAAAATATGGGCCTTGGGGCTGTTATAAAAGATGTAATTTCTCAAAAGGTGCTTATTAAAAAATCAATCATTTTGTTTCGGTTGAGGTAAAACTCTCAAAATTAAATTATTTTTCAGTTCTTCAATAACAAAACTACAAAGTTTCATATTTGTTGAATTTTATTTGCATCCAGCATAACCACTTAAAAATGTCAACATATTATTGGAGCATTGTCTAGAAAAGTTTGATAAAAAAAAATTAGTGGTAACTTGTATGAGTGACATTTAAAGTATCATAAATACTAATTTAAAAGAGAAAAACTGTGAACGAATGGTTTTACATACTTGATACATACTTGCGGACACACATGATATTTGTAGTAGTTCAATAGTAGAACTTACTGACACTTGAAATCAAAGCATTGAGTTGTATTAAGTCATTATATCCAGTCTAGACATGAGGGATACAGGGTGAGATAAAGTGGAGAGGAGAATGAGTGAAGTTATTAAACGTCTCACTTGAAGCTCTATATTGTGACCCTCCCTAACTTCTTTTGGTCAGTTGGTAGCTCCGGCCGGCTGGAGACCGTGTACATTTTGGCCGAATCTTGTCAGGATGGGCCAAAGGACTCGGGTTTGGATAATAAATACAGCATACAACACAAGCTATTAATTCAAGTGTTAAGTTTTAATCTTTCACCAATTTTTTAAAGGATTCTAAAACCTACAAAGACACAATGGCTGTAAAAAAGCTTTAAATAAAAACCAAGAAACCTGTTGGTCAAATTTAGATATAAAATGGCCGAAAAATGGACTGACCCTGTTATATCGCGGTGGTATCTGCTCTATGCTCGTTCTACTTACACTCTCGAAGCTGATTGACGGTTGACCCCACTTTTTAATCAGTCCACTCTTCATCTCTACCTCCCTTCCACGGTTTCGCACCGCTCAGCAAAATCTTGAGTGCAAATTGATTTTATAATTTAGAATAATATTCTTATAAAATACAATTTTTATTTAGTGGGCTCAATGGCTGGGCCACAATAATATGCCAGGCTATCCTTGAAGTGGACCATTTGATGGCAGCAGTAGAGCTTCTAATTTTTGTGCTTCAAACATACCATGGAGATAGGCAATCTATTTATTATATGTAAAATCAATGACTTAACTAATACCAGAAAAGAATTATCTGTAGTTTCTAGAAGTTTAACATCTTCAGCTCCAGCTTCTATCGCATGCTCTTCAACTACTTCAGTAGGGTCTTTTAAATCACTAGAAGGAATGGCAACAATGATGCCCTTTAGTTCAAAAAACCCTCTGGCTCCATCAGCAAACGTGCCACTAAAACAAAATTATAAAATTGAAGGCAGTAAAACTACTCAAAGGTAAACTTTGATTATTAATTACCTACAGGTGATGCTGTCAACCAATCCTTAGCTGTCACTTATTGTTTCTTTTTTCACATGATGCATTTCGACTTTATATCAGTCATTAATAATTTTGATAATATCATTTAGATAATGACTGATAAAGGGTCTAAATGCGTCATATGAAAAAGAAACATAAAGAGTGACACTAAGAATTGGTTGACAGCATCACCTGAAGGTAGTTAATAATTAGTAAACAATCCAGAAAGCCTACACTCGTAAATATGGTAAACTTTGAGGATTTACCTGTATAGCATAAAATTAACTAAATATTTAATTGGAGAGAAGCTGTCTTTGGTGACGGTTGAAATTGAAATATAACGTACGGTATATCTTGAAAATTATTTGACTGATTTTCACAATATTTTACAAATAATGACAACTTGAAAATGAGTCGGCTATGATGAAAAAAGGGCCAAACTATTGTTATGTTAATAAGAGAATGTTTTATTATTTTAGTTCTGCTGTGATAATTTTATAAACCACATGTGTCAATTTAATATAATAAATTTTATATGTTTTCAAACCCATTCTCAAAGAAAAATCATACCCACTGTGTTCTTGGACCAAAAGTGTATATAATCAAAATAATTCAAAAGTTCCAGTAGGAAATTTTGAATCAATGACTACTTTCTCTTCCTACACCTCAAGAACTGGTTTGTGTTTCAAGATTCCAAAAACTAAACAGTTGACAATCTCATTCCAAATCTGGGTAAAATTCTAGATGGTGAAATTTTACGTAGAAAGTTTAAGAAATCTTGTTTCATGATATCATTCAGAACAAAATGGTGACTACAAGAAAAATAATATAAATCTGTATGTATTTAAAACCGCAAACAAAACTTTTCATTTTCTAATTTGGTCTCCTTTTACAAACAATCAGCCCTTACTTTTGAAATGTGCCTCTTATCCAACATTTGTTTAATTTCACATTTTCAATAATACAATGGAATAAAAACATAACTTTTCAAAATACAGTTATTGGTTTGGCTGTTTATTTAATGAAAAAGAGATGAACAGATTGGACATTTTGGGAAGTTTTAGGTAATAATGCAGTTACTCACACTTGCAGGTAGAAACTCGCTCCACTCATTACAGACCCTGACCTTTACTTTGGTTGTCATATGTTATAATTCAAAGAACTTGCTTTAGCCTGGGTTATTTCATTTGACATACTCTAAATCATATGTTAATTGCCAACTTGTCAATCAATATAATTAGCAGGGTTCATATTACCTGATTTGTCACTCCTACTACTTCATCAATAGTGGTGATGTAGATTATAATCATTTTGTCATTGTGCCTGGTACGAAACCGGTTATCAGTATTATGATGCACTACACCAAGACCAATTAAACATAGCCTACAACATAAAGTGGTTTCACTTTGTACCTCAATAATGTAATTATAATAAAAACATATTCTTTGAACCTGAAAATTTCTAAAGATTAAATAAAATAGAAAACTTATAGTATATTTTTAAACTTGTAAACTCAACGTATCAAATGTCGCAGATCAAGAGAATCGAAAAATTCTGTGAAGGAATTTGCAGAGCTTTATATATCCCTTCACCTTATATTGATGACTGATTGTAGATTTAAATAAATAAAAACCTTAGCCTATATTGTCAAGCATTACGTGAAGTAGGATTGTTGCCATGGTAGTGGTAAGTGAGACTGGTGTGGGAGAAGAGCCCAACAAATAAATGTAAACATAATATAAGTGTTAAATTAATTCTGATTCTCTGATTCTATTTTACCAAACATTTTGTATAAACAATCATTTAACACATATAAATGTTGTAGGCTACTAGTTAATTATATTAAATTTTGGCTACTATTTTCAGTTTGGTATGACACTGTGTTATAATTCAAATGGAACTCTTTAAAATGATAATTTTAAAAAGAGAAATATATTTAAACTATTTAAAATATATGTGTATCATTTATGAGGGTGATTGTTTAAGTACTGTCTGTGTATGCTATAGAATGTTGGCAGAACATTTTAAGGTCAAGCATTCTATACAAATCCACCACAATGTTAGCATTGTGTTTCAAGTCCCTGTCTGTGTAATTGTAAAATACTATATTGATCACCAATCCCGCCAATTGTGAAATGTGGTCTATGATTAGATTTTTGAATCCAACAAAAATATTCATTCAACTGAAATTCATCAAACAACTAATGGAAGTGTAGTTATGAACAAGCGAAATGTGTACAAGTAGAATAGGCTGCTTAATAAAGAATGAACTAATCTTCTTGTTGTCACAATCTGGACGGTTAACCGTTATCAATCAACACTTGCCAAAGAAAATCGATAAGCATATTCATGAAAACAGGTGTTTCACTATTGATGAACTGAATAAAGCTTTCCCTTATGATTTGTGATCTGTAATTTATAATATTGTTTCTGATAAGTTTCAGTACAAGAAGATTTGTACCAGGTGGATTCCAAGAATTTTTACAGAGGCGTATAAGAAAACATGCATGGGTGCTGTTCTATTGTTTTGGAGCATTATGACCAAAGGAATGATGACTTTTCAAACCACGTTGTGATTGAGGATGAAACTTAGTTCTTTCATTACACACCTGAGACAAATCGGTAATCTAAAGGATGTCATAATAATTGTAAGTCAACGAAAAACCCCCCAAAAATCCAAGCAGAATCCATTAACTCAAAATGTCATGCTACAGTATTCTAGAACAGGAAAGGCAAAATTTGGTTTTATTTCTGCCTTTTGCCATGACAATAATACATATGTATACTGCTAAACAATGTTGAGATGCAGACAAGAAATCCAAAACCGTCAATGAGACTCAATCACAAGTTACAATCTGTCTACTTTATGACAAAACTCGGCCATATACTACCAATGTCTGTACTTGTTACGTTGGGAAAACTTTATAATCCTAGTCTTGCACCATCAGACTTCGATCTTTTGCAAAGGAAATTTTGGAAGGAGGGTGAATGGCAAATGATGAATTAAAAAAAATCTATTGTGGATTAGTTAAACGGGCAAATAGTAAATTTCTATGATGAAGGGATGAAGAAACTTCTACCATGTCTCAACGAGTGCTTAGATTGCATAAACAATTAAAGAAATGTTGTACTTTGTATTGCCAATTTAAATTTTGTAGATTAATAAAGCTTTCTTTGATCTGTAATTAAACAGTTTTCAGTTAAATAATGTCATATTTTAAATGAAGAAAGTAAATGTGTAAATATATTCAAATCAGATGCTCATACATCCACGCCATACATCTTATATGCCAATGTAAATTAAGACTGAAAGAAATATGCTTTTTAACTATTGTGTCACGAGGCACTGCCGACATAAGGTGTGGAGATTTTGTGCTTTAATAGTTATAAAATCATCAGTATAGTTCTCACCCATTTCTCTTCAGAACTGAAGCAATTTCATTCTTGGTTTTAGTAAAATTTGATGATAGCGTAGATATGAGCAACATACTTCCTCTTGGTCCTTTTACTGTTAGAAAAAGTGATTTAATTTTGTCCTTGTCTGTCTAAACAATAAAAACAAATTATAATATTTATTAGAAAGACACCAATCTTACCCTTATGTTAAAGTACAAAACATAGAGCAAAATAAAAGTAGAATAAATTTGAATTTTTAGAATTGAATAGACTTTTTTAAACAGTACAAAAGCATTGCACAAACGTTTTCATTCATCCACTCACAAAAACCAAATAAAAACTAACCAAAACTTTTTGTTACCAAAAATGTCAGTTTGGTAGTTGTGAGTCAAAATTATTCATGAACCATAAAAATTGTTTTTTATAATTTTTCAAATGCCTGAGTCATTAATCTTCATTATTTCACCCAAAAATAGATAGAGCCATTTGTATGAAATTATGTGTTTTAGAACAGCCCCAATGCTGATTTTTTAATTTTTGATGAATATCTAACTCACAACCTGGTGTTTTTGGAGAGATGACAACCAATATATTTTATTTAAGTTCAAACAAAGTCTACACAAAAATTTATTAAAATCGTTAAAGCCAATTTTGACAAAATTGTAAGTTATGGTTTTCTTTCTTCTGGCAGCTAGCTACTCCCAAATTTTGAAATATCACATAAATGAACAAATTCCAAAATATGGCCAAAAATTCATATTATAAATTCAACTAAAATCAGTGCATGTGTTTGAGATAGTACTTCACAAACGACAAGCAACATTTCAAAAATCACTTTAATGGACACAGTTCAACTTTAATCAAATATGATTTACATTGGCAACAGGTCATATTTAAATACATAAATATTTGTTTTTCAAAAACAGCATCCATGGTTCATGTTCACTTTTTGACTAATAATTACCAAAATGATATTTTTAGTGAGGAATAGTTTTCGTTTTTGGAATGGGTAAGAAATATGCAATGTGTTTGCACCGTTATTGTCATTTATATAATAACTAACATCATATATTGTAAAGTGTCTATTTTAATTTAACATCTGATGATGTCTAACGGCAAAACATATGTAACTCAATAATATAAATTTTGTTTAAACTACTGTACTGGTTAATTTATTTTCCTTAATATGGAGTTCCAAAAAATACAGAAGCAAGTATACTAACCAGACAAAATATGGAAGGATAAAGGTCATGACGACCAAGAAATTCAACAAACAATTATTTAGAGATCAAATGTTTTTGTGGTCCTTTTCCAATGGCAACTGAGGAAATGAACTATATATATATATATATATATATATATATATATATATATATATATATATATCCTGGTGGCCATCAACATTTACTTTAAATTTATTCAAACTTACCCATTGAGATGAGTTACCACCTCAAGTAGAATAAAATCTATAAACACTTGTAAAACACAATAAGGTGACATCAAAATAATACACCCAAATAACAACACACAATTCCACAAGCGATGAATTCCGTAGTTAGATAATTATTTAAACGTTGTTCTAAAATTTTCACAGATAACCATTACTCCAAGATAACAATAAAACTGAACTCAATATTTAATATAAATATAAACTACTCTAACCAACAAAATTCTTTAAATTAACGATTCTTTGTTTAAATACACCTTAAAATTTGTTGAAACTGATATTTATTCATGAATAAATATTTTTTCTAATAATATCTGTAAGTAACAACACCAATTATAATCAAAGGTACTTAAAATTAATGAAATAGCAATACATCATGTGATTTCCCTATAGTTCAAGTTCTGTGGGACACCCAGTATAGGTTGTTCAAATATAATCTAATGATGTTAAATATTTAAAAAGGGGGAACAAATAATTTTGAACTGGGATTTAAATTTTCATCAGAAAACACAATTATATCTTCAGAAAATTTTTGAGGACAATATCATCATATATAATTATTATATAACAGTAGAACCCCTCTAATCCGTCACCTTCGGGACTGGGGGCATGGTCGGAACGCAAAAAAGGTCGGATTATCCGAAAAAAGTCAATATTTATTACATATTATATAAAGAGATTTTTTTAAAGTGAAATAAGTGATATATAAACTTTTAAAAGTCTATATATAAACTTTGCAAGTACTATAGCAAATCAATAGAAACAACACGAGAGATGACACAGTACTGAAGCGGGAAAGCGATAACAAACCGGAGAGAATGGCGCCAGATGGGCTGTGAGTCATTGACAAGTCGGCACAATATCGTGAGCTCGAGCACGGTCGGATTAACCGGAGTAACGGACCACCCGAGGGCGGATTAGAGGGGTTCTACTGTATATTAGGCCTATACAAACTTTATTCAGATTCACCACAGAACCTACTAACCACAGATATAATACCTCAAACCCAAATTTAGAGTCAACAAATCAAGAATTTGCAACACCTTCCAAATTCATCTGTGACAATGGAAAACATTTAAGAAACAAATACACCAAATGGAAATGTTCACGAACCATTAACTGACATAATGGCCAAAAAAATCCTGAGATGATCAAGAAGAATCAGAAAAGTGCCTATAAGATTAAATCTATAATAATTATTTCAATAGTCCAGGAGCCAGCTGTGATAACTTTACAGTATAACAAACACACAGAACACAATTCTCACAAAAAATACGCCGAAGTATCAGACGCGTTTCAACGACAAGGTCGTCCACTTCAGTGATATACAAGCTACACCAATCAAACTATAGAGGACGACCTTGTCGTTGAAACGTGTCTGATACTTAGGCGTATTTTTTGTGTGAATTGTGTTCTGTGTGTTTGTTATAGGCCTACTGTATAATTTTTGTCATAAGTCAAGCTCAAAATTTAATATGTGATAACTTTATGTTAAATTTATGTTACTGTATTTTCAATTTCATCTACCCAGAGGTGAGTGTCATAACTTTGTTAAATGTTAAAATTATTATTATTCAAATTACTTGATGTTAACTTCTTTTTTGTTCGTTCTTTGTGGCATGAGATAGTAAAATGGATACTATACGAAAATTAATTGCATTGAACATTAAAATATGTCAATTTAATATCATATACATACAATATTAAATATAAAGGTAATTCTGCACAATTACTTGGTCAACCCCAATTTTTTACATATTTTACTACGGTCATAAGGATGTTCTCAGAAAACAAGAAACGTATAATTTAAGGCCCGCAAGGCCATCTGCCGAGCGATAAGAAGGTTCAAAGTCCACGCGATAACAGTGGCTTGCGGGAGACGCGTGGAAGGCCAGTTGTGACAGTACCGTTATATAATTATATATAATGACAGGTTTGGCCAGGTAGCTATATATATAGGCCTATATATATAGCTACCTGGCCAAACCTGTCATTATATGCCTGTAGAGATGTATGTGAAACTAAAAAAAATAGAAATTACCTCAGTAATCGCCGGGTTCAACGTCCTCATCCAGATGGCAACAAAACGACAAATAGTTTGCTGTGACAAATTATGACTCTCAAACCACCTATTTTTATACTGCGACACGTATTTTTTACACTGAATTTTGACCTTTTTTTTACTACTATTCACTGACTCGATTCTATTCCAACAGTTAAACGCGTGTTTTTCTTCATTTAACGTCATCGACCCGCCACATGTTGGACACACTTTGGTACGTTGCAAAACGCTGTGTTCGTACAAAAAACGTGTTAACTTTTTCTGATCTTCACTTAAAACCGTGAAACTAAGTAACGTGTTCTCACACCCGTCACATAAAAGAGGATTATCGGAGGAACCACTAGCCATAACGATACTGTCACAACTGGCTTTCCGCGCTACTGCTGCAAGCCACTGTTATCGCGTGGACTTTGAACCTTCTTATCGCTCGGCAGATGGCCTTGCGGGCCTTAAATTTTATGTTTCTTGCTTTCTGAGAACGTCCTTATGATCGTAGTAAAATATGAAAAAATTTGGGGTTGACCAAGTAATTGTGCAGAATTACCAATATAAATAATAGTTGAATTACATTAGGTAATATAATAGATTTAAATTTAATTAACCTGTCTTGAGGAAAAAATACATGTTAGGCAGTTATCAAGTAAATGTATTACCAATAGTTGTATTACATATGCGGAATTAGTCTGATTGATAATCAATAAAAGTTGATTCTCACTTTTTTGTGCTATAATTATTAGTTTGTCAACTGTAATTACTTTGGTCACAGTAATTCTATAAACTTCAATAAACATAAACAATGTTCAGAAACCAAATAATAAAGAGTGATTGGTATTTTGATATGAATATAAAAGAGCTTAATGGCTACAATTAATATTAGCCTACTAAAGCAAACCTGAGTATTTTTAATGAAATTCTGTATTGTTGCTGCAGGCATGAATTGTTTTTTTGCAGCTTCTATAGCATGAGCAAGTTGTACATTTGTTTCTGGGTTTACATTACTACCATTTTCTGGAACAAAACATTTGAATTTTGTAGAATGATTTTAACTCGCTCAATATTTACTAATATTACATATTATTACTTCACTATTTTAAACAAGTAGGCTATTGCAACAACTAGTGAAAAAACCAAAATAGGCTGCTGATTTAACTTGAGTCCTTAAGTTTGTACCCCAATGCTCAAACCTCCGAGCTGCCTGTTCTTTGTGGAACTTGCTCCATATTTCCCAACTCCATATTATTGTTAGCGACTGTTGGAAAGTGTACAATTGTATTCAACATGATCAATATTTCTACTGGTAATTATGTATTGTACCTTGCCCTGAAATTTAGTGAAGAAAATTGTTGAAATTTTTACTACCTTATTGTGAAACAAATATATCATATTTCATGTTGGAAGACCCTTTTGAAGTATGAAAATCCATTATTGAATTCTTAAATAAGAAATATACAAGTAGGAACTGGGCTCTAAAGCTAACAAATCAAAGCTCTTCGTCTGGTTTCCCTAGGTTATGCAATGGATCAAAAATTGTGTGTGGTATGACGCATGTGCAGTAAATGTCATCTGACAGCTTAATATTATGACGTCCTATGATTTAAGAATCATAAGATATAGGTTTGGGCAGGTGACAATATATATACTTTGGCAAAACTAGCCACTGACATTGTTTCAACTCTTTCGTACGAACACTGATCTTTCTAAAACAACAAAATGTCCAGTTGTTTTGACAACTCATTGTTGGTTTAAAATATTGTTGCACATAAAATTCTCGGATATCGGCTTCTTGAAAATCTCCCATAAAACAACAACAATTCACATTTTGGACACACCATCACTGACATAATCATTAAGCGATCACACGTTCACTAACTACACCAACATCACACATTCACTAACATGACTAATGTAGTCATATGTATTAATGTAGGCAATTGTACTAACCTAAGCAGAGCTAATTTCTATACTTTTATACTTAAGTAATAAATTTTGGTACTTCAAAAGGGTCTTCCAACATCAAATCTATTTGTTTCAAAATAAGATAAGTAGTCAACGATTTGAACGATTTTTAAAACTAAATTTCAGGGCAAGGTATAATAGGCTTACATAATTACCTTTGTACATTATACTAAACTATTCAGTTAATTTTGTCGATCCTAATACTGATGCGTCAATGCAAGCCAGATTTCAAATATTGTTTTTTTTTTAACTAGGTTAGGTAAATGTTCTTTTTATTAAACATGTGTCCTCTTTAATTCTTGAGTAAGGGTGAAATTATGGGGAATTGTATAAAATCACAGAATATTTCTTACAAATTTATCTGCCTCAGCTTATTCTTGTCAAAAGTCTATTACTGTATCTTTGCTAATTTTAAAAGTGTAAATATCCTGTTAGCCTATACCCTATACTTGAATATATGTATGAATATTTTGATTGTGTTCATTCCTTTCATAAATATATTAATACTAGTAAAGAACATATTGATAATCAACTATAAACATACATACCTTGAATTGCTACTTTAATTTTCTGACCTAATGCACTAAATATCAGAGACCTTTGATTATCTTTCAAGGCTTTGGTGTGTCTTATATTTTGCCATTTACTATGTCCAGCACTTCTTTTTATAATTAAAACAACAGTATTCTTAGTTTGTACAATAAAAGGTCGAAACATTTTTTTTTATTTATATATAAATAATTTTCGGTGTGATTATATAGAAAGATTTTTGAGGTTATGCCTCTAACCTAAACATATTATCCTAACCTCTTTTTTTTTTTTCTTTCTTAATGCCTATATTAAAAAGGCGGGTTTGCTGTATCCATGTAGCTCTGTACTCTGTATTCACTTTCTTGATTTTTTTTCTTCAAAACTTTTCACTGATCACTGTTTTTTAAATTTTTATTATTATTTTGTTGTTGTTAGTATAGAAGTAACTATAAAAAAAAAAAAAAAAAACTACCATCATATCTATTCTATATTAAAAAACTTTTGCAAAACTAATGACAGCGACCCTGACCGTTCTACTTGACCGATTTACATGCGGGTTGTACCAAAACGTCCAAAACAAAGGTTAGCGGTCCTTAATGTGCAGGTTTTATTTATATTTTGAAAATATTTATGTTAATTGGGTCAAAAATGGAAAATAAACTTTTATTATGGAGATTTAACATAAGGAAAAAATTTAAAGCTTATGACATCGAGCCTGTCCATACTACTGGACCGATTTACACACGGTTGGTACCAAATGAAAGGTAATTAATTATCTGTATATTTGCCCATTTTGCTTTGATTTCAGCTATTACCCCACTGAATTTTGTAAAAACGGAAATTAAAATCTCTTATGGCAATTATTTAATATGGGGTAAAATTTTAAGCCTATTGCGAGTGAGATCTGGAGTTCTACTGGACCGATTTACATGCGGGTTGTGTTAAACGAAAGGTAATTAACTCTATATATTTGCCCATTTGCCTGAAAAGTTTACTATTCCTTCATTTAATATTCTAAAAATGTAATTTAAAATATTTTCTATTCATTAATATTGTTTTTACTGGTTAGCTGAATATAACAGCACAGATCAGCTGATTACAACAAAACATGTTTTATTATCATAACATGGTTTGTTTATGCTGTAATTTACTTCATTTAAGTACGGTAGGTTAGTGGTGATTAAACGTGTAGAATTGTGTTTCTAAGTACATAACAAAAAACATAAATTTAATTTTCTAGATGTTATAGTATACCTGGTAAATTTTTGTTTGTTTAGCATCGCTTGATTACAACCACGATCATCACTAAACATTTTGACATAACTCCAATTAGTGGAGATGGAAACTGTTTATTCAGAAGTGTTTCCCATTGTTTATATGGACATTTAGAAATCATTATGATATTCGATTAGAGTGCGTTAGTAACGTAATGATACAATGGCATCGATATAGTGATTACATATAGACGATCCGACATAAGGACAAAACTTTAATCAGCTGAATTCCATATATTAAAGTTTTGGTAATATCAAAGTGTAATTGAGACACCACAAATAAGCGCAATTACAAAAAAAAAGCCCGAGTAAACCCACACTTACTGGGCGTCGAGAACGATCAAGATCCAAATCATCCAACCAAACTGGTTCTACTGTTGATGAAATAATGCAAGAAATAGACCCTCCTTATTCTTTAGCAGCTATCAATGAAACAAACTATTTTAACGATGTTGCAGCAACTACAAAAAAAAAAAAACGTAAAAGAAAACCCACTCTCACCGGTCGTCTAGAACGAGCAAGACGTAAATTATCTAACAAAACTGACCATCCTGCTGATGAAATAATGAAACAAATGCACCCAAAAATATCAAAACCATCCTTCAAGTGTGCCATTTCAAAGTTAAAACCTACTCTATATTCTAAAGGTGGTCTGGTGGGAGTTTGTCAATACTGTTGTGCACTGTATTTCTAACCTGAAGTAAATACATCAAGACACTTTATCCTTTGTTGTTATGAAGGCAAGGTAAAACTAAAGCCAATAACCATAAATTGATGAACTGAAAGATTATTTCACTGGTAACAATATTAAATCTAAAAATTTTAGGGAGAATATTCGCCAGTACAACAATGCAATGGCTTTTGCTTCTTTCGGTGCAAAAATTGACCTTCTACCAAATTATGGTCTTTACTGATTTAAAATTCATGGTATAACTCATCATCTCATTTCACCTTTGTATGCTAAGAATAAGGAAAACAGTTCATATGGCCAACTCTACTTTCTCGACTTTGCCAAAGCTAATGAAATCAGACTATTAAACGGTTTACTAATTATAAGATGCCATCAAAAAATTTTAATTTGTTGCATATTATCAAAATTTTACATATATAAATAATTTAGCCATACAAAAAATATTTTTATCCCAATCTCCCTCCACTAATCTTTTATAATCTTCAGATTAAAAAGTAATAAATTCAATATGAAGACCTCCTTATTTTGATCAAAGCAAGCACTCGGCGCTTTGCGCTGCACGGGGTTTGTCTAGTATATAACTACTATGGTAGTTATATGCCAGAAAATTGTACAGTTAAGGAATATTGCCAATTTTTTTTTTTACACTTGCATCACTGAAAGGCGGGAAAGTGTCTTCACGACACGTCCGTCCGTCATTTGTCAGTTAGTCAGTTTCCATTTAGATTAGGATTAGGCAAGAGTTTTGAATTTTGGAAGTATAATTAATTTAATCATTACCGTTCAGACTTACCCTAAATGGAAACTTCACATTCCTGTCGTATATCAAATGTTATTTTAATTATGCAAATTGGGTAATTCTTGAGCCCTCGTGTCTGGCATAAAAAGTTTTAGGTGTGTAGCCTTCACTTAGGTTAGCCTCAACAATTAATAATTGTGAGTAGGGTTAATAATTATGGCAGCTGATAGCACTAGAAAAAGTGAAAGGCTTAAAGAAGTGTCAGTTCGTTTTATAAGTGACAAGGATGTACATAACTTAATCCAACCTTTAAGTTATAACATAAAAGGTATTTTTCCACATTATTATTAATAAATGTATTATCAACTGAATTTGAACAAACTAGAGCAGGCATTAGGTAATCGTAGTAGGCCTAATAGATATAGTGTTTGGAAATGAAAGTGTTCACTTCATTTTTAAATGTACTGCCTAGAGAGGTATCTATTGTATTTGCATAGCCTATAACAGCCTAAACAAAGTTTGTGGATGCATCCTTGTTGGGTAAATTTGCAGGAGACTTGTCTGATCGACTTAAGTGCAAAATCTCGGCAATTCGTCTTCTAAATAGCGGTTTTCCATTAATTCGATACTTCTTTTTTCAATGCAAGTGGCTTTTTATCTCTCACAATTCATTATTTACCTAACAATCTTTGAAATTTACAAATTTGTAACATTCAATCCTATAGCCAATTGTATCCTACAATCACTTGTAGGGCACCTGCACACTTCACTTATACAGGTTGATATTACTATGCTTCTATCATTTAAGATTCACGATGGTCTCTAAAAACCCAGACCTAGTAAAAGAACTTGTAAATATCTATTGTACGTTATCATTGGTTTTTATTAATACAAATTATGAAATCTTTAACTATTTACCTTGTATTTAAATAATCAGTTCATATTATTTGTCGGTTAAAATGTTTTAAAGTCCCAAAATACATTTTGTCACTGTCAAATAACACATTGAAAACAAGGGAATCTAGCTGTTATTAGATTAAATAGCAGCTCTAATAACGAAATCCTACGATAATATTTATGACTACGTTCGCCAAGTGTCATTACTCGATGTTTATCGTGTCAGGACCCATATTAGCATGTCGTGTGAAACATGCACTTACATGTCTTTAGACAGGTTAAATATCACTATGCTGTATGAGTTCATAATAAATAATAATAATAATATAACCTACCTAAACCTGTAGTTCCCTTATTAGGTCTCAAAGAGCGATACAAGATTCAACAAGTGATCACACATTGACATTGACTGACTTGACGAACGTAGTTATTGAGTAACCTAAGTTGGTTTTCGTACTTTTATATTTCCTAATTTCTACTAAAATAATGTATTTTGTGACCTGAAAAGTGTCTTCCGACACAGATGTGATTGTTTGGAAATAAACTAATTAGTTAACATGTCATAACCTAACAATAGCTAGATTACCTTGTTTTGAATGTGTTATCTGACAGCGAAAAAATAATATCTAGTTTGACAGTTCTTAAAACAAAACTATTTGTGCGGAATACAAACCAATACACTTGACTTAAAATTCATAAAACAGTCATTTTTAATCACTGCTTTCAGACAGAAATAATGAACTGTGAAACATAAAATGTGAAATGCATCGTTAAGAAGTATCGAAGTGATGGTTAAAATGCTATTTTGAAGAGGAATTGCTGAGATTTCACACTTAAATCGATAGGACAACTCTCCTGCATATTAACCCCTTATTGTATGTATTCTTGGTTTCTCTAGGTTATATTAGTAGATTGATGTTTTAGATGCAAATTCACTGTAAAAGACTAGATTAGGTAAAGTGCAGTTAATATTCATATTTTATTTTAATATGTTATTTATAATATTTGGAGCTGTCAAATCACTAATGTTGGATCACTCTTGTCCCAAAATTACTTACTGAGCATGTACATTATAGTTTTAAGGAATATCTGATGCCATACACCCCCTTGTGTCAAGAGCATTTTTCAAAATCTCTTGCAATCATATATAGCAGTGAATTTTCTAAACTTTATTGATCATATTTATTTATTTGGGTATATGGTATTATTATGCATTTAACGTCACCCTATTTTTAGTCGCTAGAAATGATGCAAAGTTAAACTATTTACCTTGTTTGTCATTAGTCTGATATTTTCTAAAGACGTGAAAAATTTTTATGTCAAAAAATCCAATAACATTAAGAAACTTACAGTTTTAGACACAAGTAATTTGTGCTTTTTCCTACAATTTTTGTTCTATAACTGCTTTTCAAAATATTTACACATGCAAAACTGTTTAAATACAAGAAAATTGGGTTATCATTGTTTAAAAAAAAAAAAAAGAAAAAACCGTTAAATATAGTTGCCTAGCCTTCGAATACACTTATAGTGTCAGGGTTGGAAGAGAACAAGAGATGATCAAGGGAAACCTTTTAAACAAATGAAAGAGGGATCTAACCCAAGACTGGATGAAGAGAGGTTTAGATCCAGCTAGGACTTCGGGATTGCAACACCTTTAATTAAAGTGAGCCACTGAGGGGCAAAATTAGAAGAAACAAAATCATACAGATTTTATTTTCAATAAACCCAAAAAAGGAAATCCTAAAATCCCCAAGAAATCTTAAAGATAAAATAAATTGCAGCCTGTTGACTTTTTCCCCCTAAAAATATTTTAATGTGCCAACAAATAATGGGCTTATATTACATTATGTTTATTTTATAGTTATTTGACAGAAACAAACTTTATTAAGACATGTATTAGGGGGCCTACACAAAATTATAACAAATTGATTTTTGATTTGGTTTAGAAAAGCGACAACAGAGGAAGGTTGGTACTTCTGATATTTATGCCAAAAAATTTCCTCAAAAGAAATCAAGACTTTCTGGATTGGACAAACAGATTGCCGAATCACCTAAGGATGCAAATTCTAGCTGTAAGTATGTTTTTAACTTTATTATTATGATTTATGCTTTTATGACAAGATATAAACCAGATTCTATGAAATGAATATGTTTGGTGAACCATTGGAGGATATTGTATAAAGCCATATTATAAATGTGTCTGTAATATACACTTTTAGGTATGTGGCTATTCCTTACCTCTCCATGGATGGAGAAAGATAAACCCAATCTTTCTACTGCTAAAAGGAATACATATTACATTTTCACACAATTTATTTTTAACAATAGGTTCTATTTTTAAAACAAGTTGATTGTAACTTTGAAGGTTACTTTTATATATAAAGTAATACGAATCATATTTCTTTAAATTAGCTGTTATTTAAATATGTTATTAATGTAAAAGATAGGCGACTGTTGAATGAGTTTAATAAAAGATATTTAAATATATATATATATATATATATATATATATATATATAACTTGGGTTATAACCTAATTTACTCAGTTATAGATATTTATGAAGGGGGAAAAAAAAATTATATAGAATTTTGTTGAAATGTATGATGACTAAAGGTAATATTTCTAAAAAAAAAAAAAAAAAAAAAAAAACCAGAAACAGTTCTAAACATCTAAACATATAATAAAATTGTGCCTTTACCTTGGTATTTTAGTCATAGCTCGGATGTCAATGTTCCATCATACATATTAATTTTCTACACTGAATGAGAAGGAAAATAATGACTACCCATCAGTATGACAAAATAATCATGAATTAGATAGGGTAATACATTCATATGATTTTTATGTTTAGCCTATATAATTTAATGTAGAATTAATAATAATTCAACTCAATTTTACCAGCTGTCATCTTTATCATGTGGGTCTTGATTTCTAGTGAATTTAATACATTATTTACATTTGTGATTACAGTTACCAATGTGCTTGTGCAAAGTATTGTGACATACATATTGTTTTCAATAAGTAGCCTATTTATTAAGTATCGAAAGTTTTCATAGTTATAATATCATATAAAATGTTATGGTACCTAACTTGCCCTAAATGTAAAATATTTATTGGTTGTATAATAATTGCTGTAATATTTAATATGTACAACTGTTTTGCTCTATCAGTAAAACAGTTGGGACATACAGATGGCTAACCATTGAGCAACATTAAGAGTTTTTATTATTAACGTATCACAGCAATTAATATATGAATGAATCAATATTTTACATCTAAGCTAAAAATGGTATTTCATCTATAAAAACTTACAATACTTATTACAGACAAAGCACATTGATAAAAAGTAAAATATAGACAAACAATAAAAGTAGTGTGTATGCACACTGCACAGTTATACAATTCATTCCTAGTTACTTAACAAAATACTGTAATACTGCATAGAGTAACACTTTGACATCATATACTCAAGATGGCTGATGGTGACCAGCATACAACTTGGTAAATGCTCAATTTTGCATATTTTTTGTTGATATTTAGTGTTGTTTCCACCAAATTTTTCTTTCAAAAATATTCCTGTATGACATCGTAGATTAAAAAAAAAAAAAGTCACCAAAATTCTATAAAAATGTATTTTTTCAGTAGGACTTAATACCCAGTTAAGTTATTTATAATAATAATAAAATATAAATATACATTTAGGGCTAGATTCCTATTGAAAAACCAGAACAATTTAGGTATAAGAATAACAGTACGCAGTTTAGCAGACTGGCTAAATTTTATTCCCAAAGTCCATAAATAGTTCTGAACAATTGAAGAAACAATAATGTGGAATCCGTCTTTATATATTTTTGTCTTTAAACGAAAAATATGTTATATATTGTTTACTCCAAATAGGCCTATTCTGATTTGTTTAGGTTAATAGCTTGTTCAATCCATTTCAAAACTAAATATGTCCATAATAAATACCTTTCTTAGTCAGATGTAGTCTTCTAAGTAAATGATATTTTTTATATAAGTGGCTACATGTTTCACTGCTACAGGCAGCAATGAATATAAATGTGTTTATTAAATGGGATGAAAACCTAGCACGGATGTAATTGATGAACAAAGATACACAAGAAATATATTGGTGAGTAACTTAAAACTGGCCTGGTAAAGGGATCTGCTTCAGCAGCCATTCACCCTTTTATGCATTTATTCTCTAAAATATATATTAATTTTTACTGAAGATGTTAGAAGTAATTATTTAAATTACATTAGCCAATGCTAATCTTTGGCATCTCTGACATCCGATGCTGTGCTTCCCAGTAGGCATTGCCAAGAAGATTCCTTGTAGCATGATCAGAATAATTGGTGATGGTGGCGTAGGTCAATAGGTGGTAAATAGGTCTTACATTGTTGTAAAATGGGTAGAAGTCTCAATCCGTGATGCAGTGTCTGTGGTTCTGCAAGTAGTCATGGCCAGTCAAAATTCTGAACTCTGCAACATCCTCTGCTCTTAGTTTATCGCTTGGTTCTTACATTATTAACCATTAAAAATTTCTTCCATATGTCTGGCGGCCTAATTGTTTTTTTATGTAGTGCTGTATCACCGTGCATATTCTCGCCTTCGCAAATGTTAAAAGAAACTTCAACTGAAGATAGGGAAGGGGTGCTCCTTATTTTGCCTGGGTGTCGGCTCGTTTGCTACCAGCTATAGTTCCATTAAAGTGAGTGCTCTACACATAAATGCATTTTTGTGCTCTAATATTCATGTTGGAAATCACTTGATGGAACATGGAATGGTTAGTGACTTTGACAACACTTTGAAAATTCGCCTTTAGTTTGTCAAAAGTATGGAGATTTGTTTTATAAACTGTATTCTTCAAGAAACCCATTCAGATAAAAATGACATTTAGACAAATGTAGAGAATGTATAAGCCAAAGATCTATGGTGACAATTATTTTATCTACAATAGTTTTGAAAATGTGATGAAGCATGAGATTTTATGTTCATTTTGTTAAAAGGAGCAGTAATCATACTCATCAGCAGTTAGCTGGGTGTAGAATTCTTTGAAATTTTGAGGTAGAATTCTGTATTGACAGTTGTGTAAATGATATGATTACCAGGAACAGCACAGCACACACTGATTTTCTCATCCTGATGTGATTTCTCTTGCAGTTAGTAATGGTTTTTTACAGAATGATTCCTTGTGTTTTATAAATTGACTAGACAAAAAGATAGAACCATGTTATGTTTCAGAACTCACCACCAACAATTTTATTTATGATCCAGTTAACGTAATTAAAACTTTCCGTTTTTTCTGCATCCTACAGTTGTTGTACAGATGTTACACGATGTTATATTAGATTTAAATAATCAAATATCGTACGGCATGATTTGTATTTTGCACAGTACTGTGTTAACTTTTTTACAGATATTTTTTGAATTTGTAGAAATCCAGTGAGAGTATGAGGTAGGTCTGGAGTCCTAACCAAAAGCAACTTATTTCACATTGCATTTGTTTCAAAATTTATTGTATATCATTTTAACCAAATTTTGAATGCTACTCTTTGTTGGAATGTTTACATTAGAAAACTTTTAGAGAATATTTTCTGTGTAGGATTTCGAATAAACATAAACTTCAACTATTGGAATTCTTTCTTGTAAGGCGTTTTGGGATAACTTAACTATGACACCAAACCCACTATAGTCAACTAAAGTATTAACAATGTTCAATTAAAATCAATAGAAAGGAATTGTAACAGAAACTAGTTGCTAATACAATCATGAACATCAATTTGGGGTTTGTTTTAAGTTGAACTCTTTCTGCATCCACACACACACACACACATATATATATATATATATATATATATATATATATATATATATATAAGATATAAGAAGTTAACCCTTCGCACGCTGAACCCTTTGCCTTATTTCACCACAACGCTGAAATAATTTTAAAATTATTATTTTTTTTTTCAAAGTTAATTTTTGTTTTTATTTTGTATGTGTAGGGTAATTAAAAAAAAAAATGACATAGTTGGTTTTCGGCTGCATTTAACATTTTTTTATGAAACAACAAAATAGTAAAAAAAAGCAAAAAAATTGAGTTTTTATTAATTTTTGTAAATTGGAACAGTTATATTGTGAAATAATATATAAAAAATACAAGGTAATGTTAAAAAAACAAAAAAACAATACATCTTCAAAACATTGCTCAAATGCATACACGGAGGTCGTCACCTATCAGACTAATGAGACTGCGAGTATAGCCGTTATCAGCTCTGTAGAAGCTATAGAATCTGTGCGCCGCCGGGCAATTCCAGACAAAATAGCGTCCTCCTCCACTGCCTTGAGGCGTAGAACTTTCAACAAAACGTTTTTCTATTCCTGAATAGACAGCGGACATGCCTCTGCATTCTACCGGAACTTTGGTGAACTAATTAACTAACCATAGGCTAAAAAATATTTTTGCGACTTTAATCGTCATTCGCGTTTGGGTCAAAGTCTACCATTGCGGCTATACTTGTTTGCCGCGTGGGAAGGGTTAAAACATCCTCCCTCCTTCCAAACATTATCTCATGCATTAATCACACTATGAAGACAGCATCATTGGAATTTTTTACATGGAATTTAGTTATAAAATTATGGAAGTAGTACGTAAATAATTTGTAAGAAAATTTTGTTGACTTAGGGCCTATAAATAATTTTGTGTTGTCTCAACATTCACTTACCATTCTAAATTATGTACAGATAAACACAAGAAACATTGTTACCTTGAAGAAGATTCAAGATCTGAAGCTGACAGTAAAGATGAGGATACTGATGTTGAGTATTTAGGAACCTATGAAAAGCCGACAAGTAAGTGGAATACAAATGTTTCCTTGTTGTTTTAAGGCAAAAAACTTTTCGGTCATCTTCCCCTTATATAAAAAAGAAATAAAAAAAAAAAGTGGTAATAATTGGTACTTTGTGTATGTTCAAGATGGTCCAAATAAACAAAAAGTCCCAAAAATCATATCTCCGAAAACACTTGATTTGACAATCTGTCTGTCCATGTGTTTTATTAATTATATGATTTCTGAGAACGGAATTAGAAATGAAGTTAAAATTTTATATTTCTTCAACTTCTAATAATCGTATTTCACATGCAAAAAATAATCATTTAAGCACAAAACCGTTTAAAAATGGCATTGAAAATTTGTGTGCCGAATAACTAAAAAAAAATATATATACTGCTCTTTTAATGATGAATAGGCCCATGATGATCTCTTTGTTGCAACCTAAAGGTCCACCATGATATCAGTCAAACAGATATTTTGGTAATTATCTAAACTTGCAAGAAATTTCTCAGGCCCTCTAAAGTATTTTGAAATTTACTAAATCAAATCAAAATGGCCTCTTATTTCCAATATTGTTGAAAGTGGGAGTAACGTGAAAATTTTAGCATTTGAACAAAAAGAGTTATATCAATGACCTACAATTGTTTTATTTTTATGTTTTATAGATACAAGTTTCTAAAATCTTTCAAATAGTTGATAATATTTAAGAAGATTATTTAACTTTGGAAATTAAAAATAAAATTCATGGTTATTATCTAGAATATATGTAATACATGTTCAAATGATTTAAATAAACAAAATGTTCCAAAGAACATCTGTCTGGAAATGGTTTGTTTGTTACACATCTGTTAAACATACATTTTTTAAAGAATAGCTTTTGGTACAGTCAAAATTTTGTATGTAGGGATAAAACATTGTGGTTAGGAAGTACAAACAAAATTAAATAATATAACCTAGAACTAAAAAAAAAATTCTTAAGTTTCCTTAAACATTGTTAACTTTCCTTGAAGATTATCTACAATTATTATACAAAGGGACTAACAGTTAAAATAAGTGAATTTTCATACTTTTATAAGAATGTTTATTTATTTTTAGAATTCTAATTTTAATAACATATTAGCTTATGTATGTTTTAAAAATTTCATTTTTTTTTATTTATAATTTTTATTTTAATATTTTTCATTACCAGCCTTATTTGAAGATGATGATGTTTCTGGAAAACAAATGTTTGGCTTTAAAACACCTAAGAGGAAAGGGGCAATGGTTCTCAAAGCTTCAGAATCTGCTAGTAAAACAACACCAACGGGAAAAGAGAAAGTTTTAGAAACTGTAAAATCTAAACAAAAAAACACTCCAAGTATAAGTAAAACACCATTATCAACTCCTTCGAAAAGTAAAGAAAATACAGCATTTGTACCTTCGTCTAAGACACCGTACAGCTTTCGCACCAAATTGAAAAGAAGTAAGTCATTATTTAAATGATTTTATATTTGTCTGAGTTTTACTTTTTACATATAGGTATATATATATATACCTATATGTAAAAAGTATAAATATATATATATATATATATATATATATATATATATATAGTATAGAAAGAGTTATGTGATGGGTCATAAAATCAATGTCAAGTTTTTGTATGATATATCAGTTTGAAGACCCCTGAAACAAAAAAAAAAGGTTTTTGAAATGACGTCTGTCTGTTGTATGTGCTGTACCCTTTACCCTAAAGTTATAGAACGATTTTAATGAAATTTGGTATGTGGGCACATTTTGATCGTATCTTAGATTTATTATTTTTTTAATAACTAAAATTTTGGTATTTAGCTGCCTTAAGAGAGAAAAAAACAAAATTATGTTTCTCAAAGTTGGCTTTAAATATTTTGATCAAATTTTGCTCAAATGTACTCTTAAACCTACAGTGGGCGCGCGGTAATAAATCCTTAAAGTGGTCGCGCGGCGTCCAAAAGACCGCACTAGCTATATGTGATAAAACAAAGGTCTTTAAAACCCTAGTAATGTTAGTGTTAATTTTCTTCGTTTTTTAAAAAATTAATAAAAAATATTATTTGTATACAAAACCTAACTTATAAGATATCATTTTTCTCAGAAAGATGCATAGAATCCATCTATGTAATAAAAAAAAAAAAATTGAAACGGTTTTGGAGTAAGTATGTTAGATGTCAAAAATGATATTAACTTATTTTCAGAAATACCTGTATCACCCCAAATCAATAGCTTACTACCTATTTCTAAGATATACACAATTTTTGTGTATTATTTGTGAATATATTTAGGAAAAAAAAAAAAATTGTTACATTTTAAAAATTTAAAAAAATAGTTTACGAAAAAAGGTAAAATGATCATTTTTTTTCTTCAAAAAATCACTAAAAATAGTAATATATATCTTATACAAAAGTTCTATATCTCATTATGTTCAGAAAGGTGCATAGAATGTAGGTGTGTAGTGAAAAAAAATGTTAGATGTATCACATTTGGAGTTTTTTGGTCAAATACCAAAAAATCGAAGAGTAATGGAGCAGAAATTTCACAGAAATGGTAATGAATAACATACTAATAGATTTTTAGGATTTTTTTCAACCATTTCTTGAGATTTGTCATATATTTGTGAATATATTTAAAGGAAAAAAATAATAATATGTTACATTTTCTAAATAAAAATACCGATTTTCCCTAAAAAGGTAACTTTTACAAGTGAGGTTAGGTTTGTAACCTCCACAATTTAGCCTCACTAGTACCAATCTGAAGATATGCAAAAGACAAAACCATTAGATTTAACTAAGAAAATATATACTTTACAAAGAATAACACACATATTCACTTTTATAATCATATAAAACACTATATATAAGACAATTTGCATATAGCCTAAACTTACCATTTCGGCCTAGGTTATCGCAAATAAGATCGTTCAAAAACTAAACTATCACTCAAAAACATAAACTTTAGATATAAAAACACATATATTGTAACTTTTATACACAATTTATATACAATTTGTATACACAAACCTTCAAAATAACAAATATCTAACCCCAAAACAATATGTGCCACGCCCTACTTTACGCCAGACATTTCCTTCATTTTGAGATGAAAACAAAACCTTGTTTGTAAGTATTTGTCACCACCAAGTGGTACCAACTTATAGAATGGAATTTCCCCTACAACTTAGTGTAAAGATAAATAATTTTAAAACCATAGAGAAATGCAAACCTAATGCCAACTGAATTTCGTCTCGTCAAGTTTGTTCTACGTTCAAGTAGGAATATCTCTGGATCTATGAGACGCAGAAAAATTTGTAATCTATGGTTAGAAAGAGAAACATGTGATCTATAGAACAGTGTTTTAGTTGACTTAAATGACAGAAAAATAGAGTTGTAATGATATCGGGAAAATGGCTTCGTGTCTTACGAAAAGAAGCAGAGTTGATTTTTACGATTTTACGCTACAAAAATACGTGAACTTCACCAATTTTTTGAATATTATTTATAACGTTTTGTGGTATTTTTTTTGCATGATTATGCATCTACGGAACATTAGCTTTCCAACGGTATTTTATTTATTGCGATCGGACAATTTTAAGTGGGCGTAACGTTGAATGGCAAAATACGTGTTTTATAGACGGTGCCCAAGTTATTGGACTGAGCGCTGGGTCCAATATGGGTCCGTTAACAGTAGGTGGGTTAAGTAAAATTATTGTGTTTTCAAAAACTTATGGTTTTAAACTTTAAAAACGGTTTTAAACTTGGAAAAGGGTTTTAAAATAATAAAATATTACTACAAGAACTCAAAACTTAATAATTTTAAAATATGAAACTAAACTTTAAAAAATAGGTGAAAGTGCTTTTAAGATTTCAATTTCCACTCACATTGTCTTTTGAACTGCTCTTACATGTTATCTTCAGAACTGCTTCCGTGTTCGACTTCTTGTCCCGTGCACTCAACACATGAAGATCGAGTGTGTTCTCGGCAGATGAAGTAGCGGCACTGTGAGCAGCGGGTTTGGGATTTCCTATTTTTCTTTCTTTCACATAGATAGCATCTTCCGGTACGAGGTTTGTTATCTTCTTCCGGGAGAGGTGGTCGCACTGGGTGTCCAAGTAGTCGTTGCAATGTGTGCGTAGTTCTACCGGAAGCATTGGTATAAAAGCTCTTCTCATCATGTGCTCTTGACAAAGTGCGATACCTGCTGACTTCAAAAAATCTCTTCGATTTTTTGTTTGATCTTGGGTGTTGTGCCGCCAAATCAAATAACTATTGATTCCGGCAATGTTCATCATACCAAAAAACAGGGATAGAGGCCATCTGTTAGTTTTCCTGGAAACTGAATAAGCTGATTGCATTTGGTCTACGGTGTCAACTCCTCCTTTGTACTTGTTATAACAAGTAAGGATCTCTGGTTTCATTTTGTCTCCACTGTCTGGATCAATTGTATCAGTATGATGCAGGGTTGATATCAAAAGCACAACTTTATTTTTGCGCGGAACATAAGAAAGCAAAGTGATATTTGGCTGATAAGCAAATAAGCTTGAGCACTCTTTTTGAATCCGGCTATTTATGAAAGATGGAGGTATTTCCTTTTTGTTCTTCCTGAGTGTGCTCAAAAATGTCATCTTGTGATCGTTTAGCAGCTCTTCCGCCAATGGTATTGATCCGTACCGTTGTGTAGATTTAAGTCAACTTTTTCAAGTGTAAATCTATATTTTATTCACTGGATTCCATTCAAAATGATTTTATTTTATAAAATAAATTTATTGCTCCTGGTATTTTCAAAATATGATATGATTTCTGAGATAGTGACTTAAATAACAATATAGTTATGTGATTTTGTTTTTATGCTTATGACACGTTTTGCAGTATCTTTTCCATCTTCAAAGTTCTTTTTCTACTTTGGTCGTCAATACATTATAAAAACACAAAAAATATACACCTAAGACATATTATTTACAAAATATGAGATACAATGTGCAAGTAGCGTACCTTATAACTGTCCAAGGATAACTGGCTTATCATGTTTTTACAATCGTAATCGACATCTATCTGAGAATCTCTTATAATAAATATTAATGGCTTTATCGTAGAGAGTGTGTTAGGAGAAATTAACTTGGTTATTCATTAATAGATTTTTATTGCTTTAAAAAGTTTTATATATTTCAAATTCCTCAACGGCATCCATATATTTTACTTTCTTGCATATATGTCTTAATGGTCTTAAATTAGTTGTAAAATCTGTGTAGCTGTGATTTTCATCAATTTGGTGGTCTGCATAATTTGACTTATTGCCTTCAATAAGTCTCTTTTTCTTTAAAAAAATATTATTAAATCTGTTATTGAATGCTCTTCCTGTATTAGTTTGTAAATACCAGTTTTTTGTTCTGTCTCGTTTTTGACCTAATCATTTCTTGAGATCATTATTTGTTCAGAATGCCGCTGTTATGTTTTGTTTTGTGAAATTCTTTGAAATGATTTTCGGTAAGGTGTTTCCATACTCACATGCTATGAAAGTAGTCTTTTGCACTTCATAGGTTTTGTGTTTTTCTTTTGGTTTTTATAAATTAATTTATTTACCATGGAACTTTTATAACTATTAGCTGTTGCAATATTTAGATCCTCCAAATAATCGTCCTTTTCGAGTGGTATTGTGACTGTTTTTTGGGATGTGGGATGGTATGAATCTGCATGTACCTATTGTGTTTGTAGTGGTAGGTTTTCTATATAAAGGGTGGTGCAAAAGTCACTTGACAGTTTGGTAAAAAAATTTAATATAAAACAAATTGAGAGCAAGACATAGTATAATAGTTTTAGCCCGTGATGTTAGTATTATAAAATATTGATAATTATGCGTTGTCAGGTTGGCAAAAATACAAACACAACAATCGGTGTAGACAGCTGGTGAAAGCGTGATGTAGGAGACGTGTTTAAAGCTTCAGTTTCGGAATTGGTTTTTGTGTATACAATTGTTACGATGATAACGAAAGAAGAAAGGATTTTCACTTTAGAAACTTTGTATTAAAGTGGTGGTACTGTAGTTATTAACCCCTTAACGGATGATTAAAATTGACCTAAAACTACCTTCAAATGATGATTTTTTTTTAAATGTTAAAAATCCAAAAACTTTCGTAAAAAATTTATTTTTTAAAATTTGTATTATATATAAGAGGTTAGGGTTAGGTTAGGTTATGTGTACCGAAAACGTGTAAATATGTATTCATGGCTTATTTATATGTGGTTTGCTACATATATATCAAATATGCAATTAATTCTGTGGCGAATCACAAAAATAGTAAAAAACTAGTAGAAAAAAATCTAAAAATCGGTTTCAATCAATTAGATATTTTTTTACAAAACATAAAACATGAGCATAATAGGGCCAGTCTCGTCAAGATCCATATTGCCATCATCGAATTCTTCATCAATCGCCTTGTCCTCACTCTCAGAATCAGAAAAGTTCATACGTAACCAATCATCAATAAATTGGGTATCTTCCTTAGTGACGTCACAAAAAACAACAACTACAATAAAATAACTAATAAACAACTAAATAGAGCAATCAACGAACAGTCAGTAACACTCACACAATAACACAAACAAAGCTATTGCTACAGCAAATCATGGCGAACTGAGGTTAAGTGGGCCGCTCTATCTGTAGCTGTTAAGGGCATTCACAAAATGGCTGCTGTTGCTAGGAAATGTTACACAAATTTAATTTGTGTAGTATTACGTCAGTAGCACATTTTATTGAAAGTTATCTGACGTAATATTATGTCGCTAACTATTAAGGGGTTAATGAATGGGGTAGACATTTTAATTCAAACCAACCCTCTAGACGAACAGTGTACGCCATACGAAATAAATTTGAACAACATGGATCTGTTATGGATGCACCAAGATCTGGCCACCCAGTAACAGTTGAAATAGAGGAAAATAAACTGCATGTATGTTTAGCTGTGACTCAAGGTTCACGGAAATCAACCAAATGATTAGCCTCTGAGCTGGATTTATCATGAAGGTCTGTGCGAAGAATGTTACACACACTTAAATTATCATTCCACGTTTAGTACATAGGCTACTTGAAGATGACCCAGATCAACATCTTCAGTTTTGTGAATTAATGATTAACCAACACACACATGATCCTCAGTTATTTAATAAAATTGTGTGGTCTGATGAGACCAATTTTAAGTTAAGCGGACAAGTTAACAGACATAACTGTACTTACTGGTATACTTAATATCAAAATCGTTTGTTAGACAAACAACTCCATCAATCAGGTGAGAGTGGGGAGCAATATCATGATTTGGACCATACTTTTTTGAAGGAACAGTGATAGGAGATAAATATTTGGATATGCTTCAAAATGACGTAATACCAAGACTAATGACGTTAGCAGAATACTTTCAGGAAATTTACTTCCAACATGATAGTGCTACACAACATTATGCCACTGCAGTCCGCGATTATTTGAAAAAAGAGTGATTGGAATGACGTGCCTCCATGTTCACCAGATATCACACAATGGATTTTTTTGTATGGGCGTCAAAAAGTATGTTTATTCTAAAAAACCACAGACCATTGACAAATTGAAAGACAACATAATATATGACACAATCCATGATTTGAACAGTGATAACGAACTACGTCATAGAGTAAGTAACAGAGTTCCCTGAAGACTTGAAAGATGCATTAATGAAGAAGGAAAACAGTTTGAAACAAAAAAATAATTGTAAGTATTGTCTGTAATAAATTAAATAAATTCAGTATTTCTTTAAAGCATTGTCAAGTGACTTTTGTGCCACCCTGTATATTTTGTATTGAAATTTAACCTTTTGTTTTTTAGCTGTTAAATCAAGAAAGTTTAGTTTATTATCAATTTCTGTTTCACATGTGAATTGTATATACTTGTTTATCCATTCATATATTCGCCCAATTAATTGATGAAAATCATAGCTACACTGATTTTCAACTAATTTAAGACATTTAATACACAAGGAAGGAAAATATATAGATGCCATCGAGGAATTTGAAATTTATTGAGCCTTTAAAACAATAAAAATCCATTAATGAATGATCAACTTAATTTTTCCTCAAACACTTTTTATGATACAACCATCAATATTTAAGATAAGAGATTCTCCAGATAGACATTGTTTACTATTGTAAAAACGTGATATAGCAGTCATCCTTGGACAGTTATATGGTGCCCACCTTACGTGTCGTGACTCATAATTTATAAATAAATATGTTTAGTGTATGTTTTAATAATATATTGACGATTTTGGTAGAATGAGAACTTTGAAGATGGATAAAATACTCCGAAATCTGTCAGAAGCGTTAAACAAAATCAAAGGAAAGAAAAAAGGTTATTGTTGTTATAATCAGTGACATGGATACTAGAAAGGCAAAATTAATCTTGACTTTTAAATGTTGTTGAGTTATGGAATTTTCAGCCCCAAATGAAAACTAAACATCAAATCAAATGATTTGAAAAAATAAAATAATCCTAATTAATAGGTAGATCAGCCATGGTTGATATTTGAATAAGGAGAAATTTTGTGTCCGAATTCACCATGAACCCTCAAAAGCAAAATTGAATTGTTTTAAAGAGAAATAGTTTCATGTATGGAATATACGTGATATATTTTTAAAGTAAGGTTTGTTTTTAAATTACTCCCGACTGTAACGAGGTGTGAAATGAAGAGGTATCCTGAATGCATTGTGTTTTATTATGACTTGATAACTCATTGTTGATAATTTTGTAGGCATTTTATACACAATTGTTGTATTGCACAAGGAATTTAAAATTGGTGCTATGATATATATATATATATATATATATATATATATATATATATATATTTTTTTTTGTTAGCAAAAAACAATTCTGCTGTTGAAATTCATAGTTGAGGGCTAGACGTTAAAATAACAGTCAAGTTTAGCAATGGTCTTGTTTGTTAAAGAATGAATGTTTGTAACGAAATGTGTAGCGGTCTCACAACAATAATGCTAGTTGGTTTATTGAATGTAAAAATTCATGAAAATCTGTTATTTGTGGTTTCAGAATTGTCTTCCTTTACATAACATTTCATTATCATCAGTCATTAGTAATGAAGTTTATTATAACATAGAAACTTCATTACAAAAAACTATGTGCGAAATATTCAGAAAATGTTAACTGACATACGGGAAAGAAACATGTGATTTCAGTTCGAATATTTTTGTAGTATATTATAAAGGAAGGAGATATGGTGTTTTAACACATTGTCATTATATGAATCCTGGATTTCGTACACAAATATAAAGTTAAAACAGCAGTCGATGTGTTGCTCATCATCTCTGAATGTTCCACTACTGTTCCATTAGTATTGGGCAAATGTTAGAGTTTTCATCATGAACATTAGTCTGTCCCTAACTTTACTGACAAAACTTCTGATGCATAAACCTCAACAAGTTGTCTACAAATTTCAGCAGCATTATTATTATTTTTTATAATAACATATTGCAGCATCATTATTATCACAGTACTGATAACTTGCAAACCTAACTAACATGAATCAAATGGAGACAAAATTGACTAAGTAGTTATTATGTCATATTAAAACACATCACATGCACGCTTCCACTTCATTGCTACAGTTGGTGGTATTTTCAAAACTGACCTTACTTTACAATATGACTCGTATGTTTGAAAAAGTTTTATATATAAAAGATGTTCAAAGCATGATTGATTGATATTTTGTAGGTAATTATATTTTAATTTTTTACATAGGAATTACAGCTGAAATAATACGAGAAGCACAAAGTGATGATTCACAAAGTGATTCTAATGATAATGATTTTAACATTGACAGTTGTAGTGATAGTGAATCAGAATTAGATGATAAAAATTCATCACAAGAATCCTTAAACAGTTCATCGGAAGATGAGAAAGTACAACCATTAACATCTAGGAGATTGTTATTTAATCAGTCCGTACCTGTGTCAACTAATAAACGGAAGAAGAAAGATCTCAATTATGTAAGTATATATGATTTCTTAATCCCCCCTCCACTATAAAGTTTATAATTTTTAGTTAACTTTTGATTCTTGTTTAGAGTATTATTAGATGTTCGTGTGTGTTTTTTATAAAAATATCACTTAACTACACTAACTGCTTATTCATCAAAACATATTCTTAATAAATAGTGCGTATACATGTGGACTATAAACTTACCACTTTAGATAGCAGTTACCACTGATGAATAAGCAGTTAGTGTAGTTAAAAGTTAAAAATGCTATTTTTATAAAATATACACGCGAACATCTAATAATACTCTAAACAAGAATCAAAAGAAATGTATATATAGCTTATATTTTGCACAAAGAAACTTGTTTTTTAAAGTGATGACGAAGAAAAACTAAAACATGCTAGACATTTAGCAGAAATTAGCCTTTTAACCTAATTCACGTAAACTATTGTGTTTTATGTAATTGCTTTCCAGTAATTTCATATACAAAAGTTTATGCATAAATATTATGATTTATTTTTTGGAGGTGATGTAATTTTAATAAGAGTTTGCTTTTTTTATGTTTCTGGTGAAAAATCAAGAGGAAAACTCAATGATTCAGTTCCAGTAAAATAATGTTTTACTATTAATAAAATTAGGCTTATTTAATCTAGATATATACTTTTTTATTTTAAATTTATTTTGAGTATATAGCTTATTTAAAAAAATGGTTGAACACCCTGGGGCTTCATTTATATTGAGTACAAGGCACAAGGTATTCTAGTTAGCTTTCTTCATGTAGCCTTAAGTTAGATGAAATAACCTATAAATAAAACATTCATTTTTCCTATCAAATATCTCGTAACAAACTTTTGTTCTCTTTCGACCCTGATGCTCTAGAACAGTGATTCTCACCTTTTTTTTTTTAAATCATATATGGTGAGTTTTCCCAGCACACTAATGTACGAAATGACAACAGTGCAAGTTTTGACATATACGACTGGGCAACAGTGCAGTGTTGTAGCATGTGCACAGAAACTAATCGATTCCAAGTGTAAGTGTTATGACAACAGTGCATAGGGTCATTGAACCTTATCCAACTGGAATAATCCATAAGTACAAAGACGGTTATTTAAATTTTGGATTTATCTTCAATGGACCTGAAAACTGTCCTGTACCAGAATGGGTTGTTTGTAGACAAAAGTAAAGTAACAAATTTATTCCCAGTAAATTGAAAAAAAAAAAAAAAAAAAAAAAATTAAATACCATAATAACATAATAATTTATTTGGAAAAACAAGAAGTATTTTAGTTGATTATTATCATATGAAGAAAAATAAGTAAAACCTATGAAACATAGGTTCATTATTGCTGAAAAAGCACTAGTGGCCAGTTACAAAGTTGAAAAGTAGTTGTGAAACAAATGCAGCCAGACACTATCGCCAGACAATGTCATTTTATCTGCATGCAAAGAAATAATTAAACTGATGTTAGGTAACAGTGCAGAGAAGGAAATCGTTCCATTGTCAAACGATACTATATATTGGCAAATTGAAGACATGTCGTCAGATATTGATAGTCAGGTATGTGAAAAACTAAGTGACGGTCAAGTATTTGCACTGCAACTTGATGAGTCAACCTATATAAATAAAAAATGTCATTTACTGAGTTACATCAGTTTTGTTTATAAAGATTAAATTATCGAACAATTCCTTTCAAGTACTAAATTGATTTCATTTACATCAATTTATGTGTCTATGTCCAACACTTTGGAACAAAATTGGTTGTCTTGGGAAAATTGTCTTTCTTTTTGTACAGACAGTGCACCAGCAAAGACTGGAAGATTCAAAGGATTGTTGCAAGAGTGAAACAAGATTTTCCGAATGTAGGTTGAACACATTGCTTCATACATAGTGAGGCTCTAGTCATGAAGACTATTCGAAAAGAACTTAAAAGTGTTTTAAACTTCGTCGTTAAAATGGGCTCATAACGTTAAGATCAGGGCTCTTAAAACAAGAATACTTAACTGATGTGCCTTGAGATATCTAAAGATAACACTTTGGTTCTTCATACTAAGATCTGTTGGTTGTCTAATGGTAAAATCCTGTAGAGATTTTATGAGTTGAAAAAAAGAGGTATTAACTATGTTAAGTGTGTGGAAAATGTGTCAGAATTTACTGCTCTGTTGAATAACAAGAAGTGGTATGTAAAAACTTAACAGATTCTTAAAAACAGTTTGAATATGGAAATCATAAAATATCTTTAGATATTTCTTCTGATTTTTGAGCTAGATCGACAGGACGATTTAACGTATGTCCTAATATTAGATCACCTAATGACTCTTAAGAATACCATGGCACAATATTTTGCATCTATCATTGTCAAAAAGTATGAGTACGTGCCATATCTTTTTGTTACGCCAACAGAATCTACCACCAATATTTCTCAGGAGAAAGAAGAGCAGGTGATAAAACTATAAATGGACAGAACCCTTCAACAGAAATATCGTGAACTATCACGTATCAAGTTTTGGCTGCTAGTAAAAAGCGTACCTAGCCATAGCAGTGGAAGCAGGCTATACTGTTACATTTTTCATTCAACTACTTGTGTGAGCTGAGATTTTGGTTCTAACAAACATAAAAACAAGAAGCACTAGAGAGTTCTTTCAGTTAAACAAAAAATGTGCGTGTTCAGTTCGTCTTCAGTTCAACTACGATTTAAACTTTTTTGTAAGAAGCGACAAGCTCAAGTTTTTCATTGATATTTCAAATTCAAATGTTTTTCTGTAAGGTGTAAATTTTAAGTTCTTAAAAATTATTTCATCAGTAAGTGAAATTTTGTTTTTACCAGCACATTTAATTATACAAAGAAATATATGTCGGAAGTGTCACGACAAACCTAGCCAATCTCGCAGCACACTTGTTGAGAACCACTGTCTTAGAGTATTCGAGGGCTATTAGAGTATGTTCTCTATTATTCTTATTTTTCGAAACAACGATCCCCCACGATGTTTTTACTTCAAATAACAAGGAAAATGTAATTAGTTGATTATTCTAATATGATGTTTACTTATTCTGTACCAGCGGATGAGAACCGAGTTTTTACAAAATTATTTGATCTTAAAATACTATTAATTCAAATGAAATTTTATATTTTCAGTATTTTTATTTATATTTATTATTAAAGGTATTCAAGTAATATAATAAATAATACATTGTAAAAAGTAAACTCTTTAATTGTTAAAGCTGCTTGAATTTGTTGAATTAAATATTATTAAAATGAGAATTCAATACATTAGATTAGCAAAATACCATATAACAACATAATGTGCAAAATGAAATACTGTCATTAATTTATTTGAATGATACGTTTTAAGCATAGCACCAGAGACGTAAAATGTACAAAATACTCAAAAACATTTCATTATTTTAGTTTAAAATAACTAAAAAATATAAATGAAAATCTGATTTAAAAAACAAAACAACAATATAATATACTTCAATGTTACTAAAATAGTAGATAATAAATACAATGGATTGAAAAAGATGGCATTCGCTTTTAAAACAATTTTTTCAAACTTAAGTGGGTAAATGGTCACTGTTATTCGAATGCAAATGTTCATTTATGAGTCTGTTTCTGTACTTGTTTTAAAAATTATATTTGTGTTTAGCCATATTTATATTACTGTGAGCTATTGTTAGCTCGGTTTTAATGGTTTAGCAACTCTTATTTCCTTTTCTTATTTTTTTTTTCACTAATATGTTTGAGTGCATTGTTACCATAGATCTCCTTTAAGGCAATATAGCCTTAAACATTGCTTTATGCTTACTAGTCACATTTATAACCATTACTATTAAAACACTTGTCAGTGGAGAAAAATAATTTTAAACTGAAGATTTGTTATCTTCTCTGGATAATGACCGAATGAGTAGTTTTACACAAGTGTCTTGTTTCTGTTTGCAGGTGTTCACATCAGATGCGTATTTTGAATCGCATGCAAATAAAATTAAAACATCTGACCATACACTTAACCGTCTTCGTACACCACGACTTACTCAAGATAAAATGAATTCTTTACTGAAAAATATTTCACACAGTCATGAATTAGTAGTACGTAAACTCATAAATGAGCACATGGACAGGTTTAATTCATGGAGGTTTTATTTGAGGTAATTATAGGTTGTATTATTCTAATAATTTTTTTCTAGGTTATTGTTTGCTTATATCTGTGGAAAATAGTAAGAGGAAAGTGACTTTAATCCAACCTAGTAGGCTATATATATATAAGTTTTTTTTATACAAGGTGTTGCTATAAAATAAGCAGACTGATTAAACAAAAAAAAAATTCAACAAATCACTCGATGGAAATATCATTCCATTCAGTGTATTTTCATCATCTATAGCTTCTTCATCTGCCTGGTTTCTTTTGCCTTTCTTTTATCTACAGACTCAAAATAGATTCTTTGAACATAGACTTCATCTTTGGAAAATAATTCACTTAGAGCTAGGTCCGGTAGGGTGGATGTTTCTACACAGCGATTCTCATGCTGTGCCAAAAATGTCTTGACAATGCATCATTTTGGAAAAGTATTCATGAGCATTCTTCCACAATTCCGATTCAAAATGGTATCAAGATCTTTGTATGGTAAATTTGGTTAACAATTTGATTTGAGGCATCCAATTAACTATTTCTTGGATATTGAAAAAATTGTTTTGAATTTGGACTTGCTCAGGATATCAATATAAGTGTCCATTCGAGTTTCCTTCTTCTCATGAGTTGGGTTAGGCACCATCTTCGAGCGCATTTTCTTTCATGTTAAATTTTTTGTCATTGAACAGTTTTTTTATCAAATTTAGAAATGGCTGGGTGTTTTGTTTTTATTTTGAATAAGTGATAATTTTTATAAAGAGTTTCACCAACTTTATGAGTGTTATCTGTTTTAGATGTGCGAGTATAACTAAGACCTTTTTAAATTTATCTAAGCCAATCAAAATCTTGAGTATGTGAGACACTTACCACATACATTTCGTTCAGATAGTAAGTTTATATTGGGGATTTTCCAAAGAATTTTACATTGATATGTTGTTTCATTTTAACACTTAACATTCTTCCGGCGAATCTCAGATCTTACGGTCGCTTCAAGCTATAGTTATTCCTGGACTGTTGTTTGCATATGTTTGGAAATTTAACAGATCAGGGGAGAAAACTTTGCTTGTTTTGCCAAGGTCACAGAGAAGCCGCTAAAAGGTTAGTCCAGTTATCTTATAGCTACACCTCATTTAAAATTTTCCTAAGTTAAAAAGTATAATTATGTCTTGTATTGTTACAGTCAAGGATTCAATATTTTGGTGTATGGCCTAGGTTCAAAAAGGAGCTTACTTAACAACTTCCATAAAGAAATGCTTAGCAACAGTTTAGTACTGGTAGTCAATGGGTTTTTCCCAAGTCTAACTATAAAAGAGGTATGATTTATTTCCATCTTAACGTAAACTTATATTCTTCATAGACTAATCCCTGGTTCTTCAATCTCCTTTCTCCTTCTTTCTAAAAACCTTCTTTCTCTCTAAACTGTACTTGTACCACTAGAAGCATTTCTTCAGTACAGTTGAATGATGATGACTATCATGCTTTATAACCTAATAAGTTTTTATACTACTATACCTCTGTTTTAGTATAGTTTACCATTTTTGCTGTCTTGTTTCATTTATCATAGAGATGCAACAATTAAGTCAGGTTGACGGAATTAAAAAAGGTAAATATTACATTTTAACCATTATTTAATTAATCCTATCACCTGATTTTACTCCATACTCCTTCTTGGAAAATGCAAGGTCTATCTACAGTGTTGAAGCCATTACAACAGACACTTGCTGTGGAAAATCTTATCTTGAATCTGTGTAAATAATCACCATACTCTCCATGACCTGTCAGCATCTGGGTTACAAAGTAATCTGTCTCAGTATTGCTTCCTTGACATCCACTGTCCTATATCTGGGATTAGTGACTTAGTTTACTGTCCCATTTTCAAGTTTTGTTACTACCTTGTCTGCCATCGTGGAACCGTCTCTTCCCTTAGTTCCTTCCTCGATATATTGTTCTCCGACATTTCTTCGACATTTCTTTGGCATTTCGTTCATTCATAAGAAGTTCAATTGGTGTCATCCCCATTAATTATCAACACCGCCTCTGGTCGATACTGTTCTGCAAGCACGCATAGTCCTAATAACCAGGCTTCTCTGGATTGTACTAAGCATAGATTTGTATTTGGCAAAATTTAGTTCATATTTCGGGCGCTTACAGCACAATCAACATTGCTAGTCTAGTCAGAACCCTTCTTCTGCTCGATTTCGATCCTCCAAAAATTGTCATTAGTCGTTCTAAGGACTTAACTACTTTCTGCACTTTTTCTGCAGGATTTCTTAAATGTTCACATATTTTCATTCCTCTGTCTGATGTTTCGCCTAAGTATTTCACAGTCTGGGTCACCTTAACCTCACCTCCAGTAACAATAATTACCAAACTCTCTTATGATTCTTTTTGCTATTACAAGTACTATATCAGTTTTTTTTTGGCGCGATGTAGTTAAATCGATTTCTCATATCTAAAAACAGTGTCCACTGTAATTCAACAAAATCCTTAGGCCCCTTTAAAAATAAAATGTACGGAATTGTTCGTTTATAGTATTTGATGTATTGGGATTAGGATTAGCACCTGTGGCTTTTATAGCATATTGTGGAAATGTGTGTTATTGATGTGTGTATTAATAATATAAGAAGTAGCTTGGCTCGGTTAGCAGAGAGAGAGAGGGAGACTTTATCTCATAACAAGTTTGAACTAATAAACTATCACAGGTTACACAGATTCAAGCCTGATTGATAACATATTTTTGTGTGTCTTATCTACTGTCCTCTCTTCATTAGTCTACTAAGCATATAGTAAAGTTAAATAAATATAAAGTAAAGGCATTAAACAGAAAATAATAATATGAGAATTACTCGCTTTATTTGTCAGACTTTTCCTGCTCGTTAGATATAGTATTAAATTCAGTAAAACATATTTTTTTCTTTCCAGGTTGTGGACAGCATAGCTGGAGACCTTCTTGGCTTGAAGAATATACCAGCTCATCCGTTAGCTGCCGTTGATTGGATAGAATCAAAGTTGAGCTATACAAACAAAATAGTATTTCTAATTGTACATAATCTGGATGGAGCAATGTTACGTAATGAAAAAACACAGACAATACTTTCACGATTGGCTTCTATTCCTAAAGTTCATTTGATTGCATCTGTTGATCATATCAACTGTCCTTTGCGTAAGTTTCAAATCTAGATAACTGTTGTTGTAATTTAATTCAGAAAAATTAGACTAGGTGTTCACTTAGTATGAGTAAAACTTGTAGACAAATTCAATTACCCATAGAAAAAAAATGCACAAAAATCTCCACAAGATTTTCAACAAAACAATGTTTCAATGAGTCAGTTGTCTTTGTCAGTTGTTTATATGTAAACATTTTTTTGTAAATAGTCCATTCATATAAACAGCAATCTGTGCAAATATTTGCTGCATATGTAGGTCCTCCCACCACAATCCTATATTAAAAAGTGATGTCTGTGCATATAGAGGAAGAAGTAATACTTTTACTGCCAGTTTCAGCCATTACAAACTAAATACTATTGTTGTGATTCTGAGGTACCCCTGTTGGAGTCACGCCTTTTTTCATGGAGTTTTGGGTTACAATCCCTCTTTTTCATCTTTCCTACCACATCTCTCTTTACCAACTCTTGGTTTTTTCCGACCCTGAGTTTCATGGAGTACTCGAGGGTTAGGGGTATTTATTTTATGTCCTTTTCTCCTTTTTTTATGTAAGGCAATGATAATTGAGAGTTTTATATATATCTGAGTAGGGGTTTTGTTATGTATTATTTTTATATTCAGGCATTTATTTTAATATTGTTTTACTTGCCACATATTTGCTCACTAGAAACTTGGTACTCTGCTAATTATATTAAATATAACTCTGAAATTATTTTACACTTTGTAAAACTTTAGTCTAAATCTCACATTATTTTAGGGATTGAAATGTATATAGAACAAGTTGAAAGCATACACACTTATTTAGTAGGGTAAAGAGGTGTGCCAACCTAAATAATAAGCAAAAACAAATAAATACTGCACACGTTTTTGCGAAATGAATGTTTCCGTAGAAAAGAAATATACCCTTGAAGATAGTACAGTATAAAAAACAAAGTTAAATATCGGTGGTTTGTATTTTTTATTTTTTTAGCCTCATTTTGTATACAATTAACAATAATGTTGCATTAATCATTTGAGTTGTCACACATACATTAGACATAGACAGTACAAATAAAAAAAACATGAAACACAATATAAAATAAACATACAAAGGCTGTATAAATTATTCACAATAGAAAGTGATCTTCCACTGAATAAAATTCCTATTGTGGAAGGTCCAGTTATAGTTTGTTTTAAAATGGTTCATACAAAACACTTCCTTTAGATTGTCTGGCAACCTACACTCTACTCTACTCTATTGCATTCTGAATCTGAATCCACAAAACTACACTCACATTTTGAGCCTCATAAATGCTATAGAATTTCTTTTTAGATATAAATGTAATGATAAATTTGATTCTTACAGTTTGGGACATTTTGAGTCTCATAAATGGTATGGTATTTCTTTTTAGATATAAATGTAACGATAAATTTGATTCTTTACACTTTGGGACATTTTGAGCCTCATAAAAGCTATAGCATTTCTTTTTAGATATAAATGTAATGATAAATTTGATTCTTTACAGTTTGGGACCATAACAAATTGAGCAACTTTAATTTTGTCTGGGAAGATGCTACTTCGTTTTTACCCTACAATGAAGAAACAAGTTTTGAAACTTCATTAATGGTTCAGAGATCTGGTTCACTAGCACTTGCTTCACTAACAAACGTGTTTCAATCTCTAACGAAGAATGCTCGGGAAATTTTCAAATTGCTTTTGGAGGACCATTTGAGTAATAAATCTAATCAGAAATATATAGGTGAGTGATAGGGAATGATATATTAAAAATATATATATATATATATATCATTACAATTATAGCTATTTTTTATTAATTAACTAGTTATTTTTACCTTATTTGGTATGTCAGACGACTAATCCTTGTTGTATGGTAGAAATAACTAGTTAATTAGTGTTACACTAGTCCGTAGGTTAAAATCATGGAATTTATATTTTTTATTGTTATTATTTTTTAAATAAACTACTAAGACTACTTTTATTACTTTTAGATTTATATCATTATTTTTTTCCCATGTATACACACATCACATAATATAGAGAATATTAATTTTCAGACTCTCAGTAAAAAAAAAAGTTATTTTTTGAATTAATGCCTGTCGGTCATCTGCGTAAAGGCTCTACATTTGATAATAATTGATCTTTGTTCAAATTTGGTATTTGTTGTCCATATTTTTAGGTGTTGTTTTAAGAACTTAAAAATTTGGGGATAGCTGCCATATTACCAAAACTTCAAATTCCACTTTTGTCAAAATTGATGCTGATTTTTTACAATTTTGTAAAGGCTCAAACAAAATTTACTAGTTTTTAAGTTACCACATTTTTATTAGTTCGGTTTCTGTCATATCTTTCTGTCAGTCTGTACGGGTGGAATTTTGCAATCGAGTTTAAACTAACTTCCCGATAAGTTAGAGACCTGAAATTTTGAACATAAGTCAGAATTGGATGACAATACAATATTCAGTTGGTTTATTGTCTCTACATTTGTTTAAACAATAGTTGTTTAAACAAATAAAAATTGACCAGTGAGATATAGACTTGAAATTTTAAACATGGGTTGAGGATGGATAACAATGCAATATTGACTCTGTTTCCTTGTCTGCATGATTGTTTAAACAATATTTGATGAGAGCAGCGTCTGCTTTGCACTCTTTGCATATTCTGCAGTGTAGCATCAGCACTGTAGTTTCTGCTCTCTCGCGTTGCTGTAACAACAGAACTTGTGTACATTTACCTGTATGAGCGTGTCACGTTTCGCCCCTAGTTTAAAGAGTAATTGCATTTTCCAGTAGAAACATCCCGTTTCACGTGCTTTTGGTGAGAATAGTGGGCAGGGTTTTCGCCGTAAGATGTACATTCAATAGTGTGCTAACCATATATGTGAATATTACATTTCTGACAATCGTTACAATAGTTAAAGAGACGGCTACTCAACGAAAGCGCCGATTAGAGAAGAAGAAGCAAACACGGCAAGTTGGGCTAGAACAGGAATCTGAAGCAGATAAGTTGGCAAGATTAGTCAAATGCTGTAAGCGAGCTACATAACGTCCCGAAAAACAGCGCAAGATCGAACTTGAAAATGATAAGAAACAAAAGGCTCTAGCGAGGTCGCGTGAAACGAGGGACGCAAATTCATCTTGACTTGCCGATGACGTGCATCGACATGTTCAAGCAAGAGCAAACAAGGCTCCGGAAGCGCGTGCTGCTTGGCTTGCTAGTGATGCACACCACCATTCTGAAAAACGAACTTGCGAAACTCTTGAGACGCGTAAACAGGATGTGAAATGCATTGGGAAATTCCTATATATGTCCCAGTCAGAGTCTCATCAATGCATACAAAACCGATTGATATCTTTCACCCGGACATAAGACTAAAAAACAGAAAATAATAAATCAAATAAAAATTTTTTTTAACATACCACGTTTTTAAAACGGACTAAAAAGTCCCTTCTCCAATTTTGAGGGAGGATTGTTAGTGGCTATGGATATAATTGGAATACTTGGAGAGAAAAACGTGGGGCACAGCCAGTAAATAATACAAGTAGACAATCCGGATGAATTTACAGCTAATTTCAGTGAATCGGAAATGACATTCACTGTAATATAAATTATTTACTCCTCCTTAAGTATCATAGATTGCTTGCGCCCCACGTTTTTCTCTCCAAGTATTATAGCCATAGCCACTAACAATCCTCCCTCAAAATTGTAGAAGGGTCATGAAAAATTATTTTATACTTTTTAGTCCGTTTTAAAAACGTGGTATGTTAAATTTTTTTAAAAAATTTGATTTATTATTATGTGATAATGATGGATTGTTCATATTATTAATATGGTTTAATCAGACATTTGTCATCATTTGTGTGTATAAAAACTAATACACAACATTTTAAGAGTATAAATCAACTCATGTTATTAAGCGATGAACCTAGCACATACAAAACCAGCAGTTGTTTACCATTCTTTGTGTAGTGCAGGTGGTAAATTTCAATCAGGTGGTCAATTAAGTGTGATAATTTTAAGGTAGTTTCTATGAGAAAATGTGACCATAGATAAGACTTTTAGGAAACTAAATTAGTTCTTAACACTGTGTACTATTGTTTTTTCTATTTTGATACATTGGTAGACATCAGACGATAGTTAGGAAAGTTCTGGATCGAAGATGTGTTGTAATTTTTGGACTGATTATATCCATCTTGTAGAAAAGTTAGTCTTTTAGAGAGAGGTGAACATGAAAGAAATGTTTTTGGAGAGACATATTTTAGAAAGATGGTGGACTAAACTAGATGCAGAACAGTAAAGTGTGATTAATATTCACAAGATGGGTAATAAAGTGTAAATTTATTAAATGATAAGGATTTGGTGTGTATAGAAAACTTTAATGTGAAAATATAAAAAGAGGAAAGTAATGTTTGTTCAGAATAACTATAATGTTTTGGACTGTGAGTTTTTAAAATCTCACTTTCAAATTTTATTGTTTTAAGTAAAATGTGTATCTAATCATAATAATTTTGCTGTTTTTTGTTTTGTTGTTAGAATAGATTAAATTTGCCTCGTGGCAATAGAAAGATGTATGAATTTCAACCTTATTATGTAATTCTTGACTTGGTGTTGCATTAAGTACGTAAATGAGAAGATATGAACCTTTTATAAGACCTTCAAACATTAGAAAAAAACTAAAAGGATTAAAGATTGACCAATTTGAGAGAGATATAAGAAGAGAAGACTTTCATGATTTGTTTAAAAACCTTGTTTAAGTGTGATGTTATTACCTAATGCCATTTGTTATGACACTCAATTTTAATTCTGCTCGTTACATACTTTCTAAATGTCATATATTCATTTTTATATACACAAACGATAGCAAATGTCTGATTAACCATATGTAATAAAATCTACTAGTCTTCATCTTCAAATAAATTGCTGGTTGCCTTAGATTTATTTTTTAAATAAATACTCTCAAACTCTAATTTTCTCTTATTTGTACTTTAGAACATTGATTTGGTCTATAAATCAATACTTTTCATAATTCCTTAAATTCTTTTAATTAATGCCTATAAACTTGAATTAACCCTTAGCATGCTGAATAACAATTTAGGCTATTTACTCATAATGTGTTATTAGGAATTTTTATTTTTTTTTGTAATTGTTTAAAGTTCTATTTGATTTTGGGTTTCTTACAGATATATTTGGTAAAAAAAAAAATGTAGATTGGCTTTAAAATTATTTTTTTACAGATTAAAACAAGAAAAAATATTAAATTTCACATTTTTGACTGCCCTATGAAACAGATTATATATATATATATATATATATATATATATATATATTATATTTACATACAAATCATATTAATTTTTTTTATATAAAAGTAGGCCTACTATTTAATACAAAATAACCTGAATTTCATCAAACAAATAAGTTTTACTAAAAAAAGATTTTGAGAAAAATCAACATACCATATCAAAAATATCTTTCTACTGCACATAATAATTACCTACATTCAGGACATCAAAAAAATTACTGATTTAGACTAAATATACATAAAAACACACAAACAATATTTGACGATAGTACCGTGTCCATAGAAACTGTCTATATTTCAAAATGTATTCTGTATACTAGAACGAGAAATCACGTTATACGCGCTGGGGCAGAACACAAAATAGCGCCTGGTATAACAACCAAATAAAGACCAACGACAGGTGATCGAGAACAAAGGTGTACCGTAGTGGGAGTGTCACGTTACACCAATAGGACATTTCCCTGCACTCTATTGGACTTTAAACGAATTAAAAATACCTGCAGAAGTCAAATACTGTTGAATCGAGATATCTCACCATGCGTTACCAGTCAAGTTGAGAATTACATGAAATCCCGTCATGTGCATGCTAAGGGTTAAGAGTTCATTTAATACATTTTTCATTTGCTAGAATATAGTTAATTATAACTTTGTGTGTGCTATACAGACACACATTCACTAATTTTATTACTTTTAATAGAATTTAACATTCAGAGTTTGAATTTATTTTAAGTAGAATACTGCATTTTGCTATTCTTTTATAATAATAATTTTTGTTATTTCTTAAGATTTCAAAATAATCTTGTTTCAACCTTGTGATAACCTGGTTTAACTCAGACAGACCGCATCGGTTGGAGTTTTCTCGAGAAGTGTCTTTTAGTTTGCCTCTCTTCAAGGCACAAATTTTAATTTTTCTATCAACAATGATATCATTTGGATTTGGAATATTCCAGAAGCTTTTTATCTGAGCCGACAGAAACAATATAATGGGTTTGGTCTGAACAGTGTTTTCAGATCCCTTTTCTATGATTCGAACTAACAGGGTTGTCAGATGAACCATATTATTCGTTTTATCATTTAAGCTCTTAAGCCTAAAATGTTCTTATAATGAGATGTACGTTCCTGACTAATTATTTTATATGGAAATAACCTATTATGTAATTAATATATTTTTCTTTGAATATAACACATCTTGTTCCATACTAAGTCCATCAAATGTCCAATATTTCTCCGATTAGCCAATGTAACGCTAGATGAACCACTATTTTTCTTAGACATATTATATGCATATACACTTTTGATATTTATAGAAAACCATCAACCAATGATCAAACAATCCATGATATTCTTCAAACCATCCATACAATAGTAATTGTCCACCGCCTTACCCACACACCACTAAATCGTGCTATAATAGAGAATACAACATTATCAAACATATCGCCACATCTACGGTGATACAAGCCCGAAAAATAGACAGATTGATTAAAAAGGAAAAACAAAAGAGATTCAAGCCGATACCATGTCTCGAGAATAACATAACCAAAAAAACATATATATTCACAGAGTACAGTAAGAAACTTGAATTCCAACTTAAGAGCGAACTGAGAAAACATAATATTGTTTTATCCTACAGAAGATCTAATAAATTAACAGCCACATAGTCAACAAAAATAATTTGTCTGGCGTATACAGAATAACTTGCACAGACTGTGAGAAGTTTTACGCCGGCCAAACTGGAAGATCCCTTACTACACATATCAAGGAACATATACCACAACACACAATAACAGAACAAAGGTCCCATTTCGCCCAGCACCTTATAGACTACAATCATAAATACACATCTATGGACTACAACTTGGAATAGTCTACATTTGCAATAGGGGCCATCTACTATCAGCACTTGAAGAGTTTGTGAATATACGTCACAACCAAAAATAACAACCAAGATCTGTTGAATGATAAAATTAACTATCGGTTCAACGAATTATATAATACAGTGATCCGACTGAGGGATCAATTTGTACAATATCAACTACCATCCGGCATACATGTTTGACTCTTGTGCACCGACGTCAATATCGGTTCACACAACTAACTAACTACAGACAATTCGTGGAATCATAACATGTATATGTGTCAGTGTTTATTAATGTAACTTATTTATAATCCATTTTTGAACTGTTTTGTCTATTTCAACTAAGTGTTTAATTATCCCAATAAAAGAAGACGATGCCATAACAGGCTGAACAACATTAATTTTGATACGGATCTGAAGATGACTGTATAATGGTCGAAACTGATAATCCTTTCGGAACAAATTTGGATTGTTTGACGTAAATAAAACAAGGTAATTAACCTAATACAATTATACTATTTTTCGATTGTAACTAGGATTTTTATCTACTGATTACTCACATCACAATTCGGCAATTACCAGACGATTTCTACTATACTTTGACTTAGACTTTGAAAACGATAAGCACAGAAACGTGAAACATTACAACTATTTATGAGCCTTAGATACTCATAAAGAATTTATTATTAACTAAATGTGTCTAGTTAAATCACTTATCGAAATGTCAAAGTGTCACTTCAATTACTGCACTTTTAGTTATTTTAGTTTAGATTACATCTAATTACATTTGTCTGTTATTTGATTGGTTTGATGTTTGTTTCATTATCACATTTTTAGGAATTGCCCTGAGTGAGCTGTACAGACAGTCTAGAGATGCTATGTTAGTGACATCGGATCTTGCGTTAAGGACACAACTGACTGAATTTTTGGATCACCAGTTAGTAAAGTGGAGACGTGATTCAGAACATCTGTACATACCTATAGATAGCACAATATTAAAACAGTTTCAAAAGAGTATAGAGGAAGATGAATTATGATGGTAAGTTTTTATATCTTTATAAAGCATATTGGACGGAGTTAAAATTAAAAGAATATTCGACAATAGTAAAGGTATCTTTCTGTAATAATTCTCCAGTATTATATTATCTCCAGTTATTAGATCTGGGTAACAGAATTTCAGATTAAATTAAGGCAGATCCTTAGGTTTGTCGTGTTTTTAGTTTACAGTATATTTAGTATTGATTTTTTTAGATGCAAATATTTTTAAATTAGGTTTCTCAATAGTTTCACCACTTCTCTAAATTATGAATGAGTGAGTACTTGTATTGGGGGGGGGGGGGGCTTGACACAACTTGAAAGGTAATTTTAAATAATCAACCTTTACATCATTTTAACACATTGTATATGGCAATCCAACATGACTTCTGCTTGCTCTCAGAATGGATTAAAAACAATTGAGACGGAGTTAAAATTAAAAGAATATTCGACAATAGTAAAGGTATCTTTCTGTAATAATTCTCCAGTAATATATTATCTCCAGTTATTAGATCTGGGTAACAGAATTTCAGATTAAATTAAGGCAGATCCTTAGGTTTGTCGTGTTTTTAGTTTACAGTATATTTAGTATTGATTTTTTTTTAGATGCAAATATTTTTAAACTAGGTTTCTCAATAGTTTCACCACTTCTCTAAATCATGAATGAGTGAGTACTTGTATTGGGGGGGGGGGGGACTTGACATAACTTGAAAGGTAACTTTAAATATCAACCTTTACATCATTTTAACACATTGTATGTGGCAATCCAACATGACTTCTGCTTGCTCTCAGAATGGATTAAAAACAATTGAATCTCTGTATATGTTACTTTTCATTTTATTGTTTATTTAGTTACATACACAAAACATATTGCTTAATATGGCAAATCATCAATAATATACAATTTATTAAGATACAAATAAACAACTTAATTACAACATAATATACAAAAATAAAATAAAAAATCTATACAATAAAAAACACAACTCGTAAAATATAACAAAGCTCTAATGACCATTGGATACAATTGCATACTGGATATAATCCAGTACTAAATATTTTTACAAATTATTACAATTAAAAATGTGAAAAATAGTATAAAAAAATCAACATTTCAAATAATTAAACAACAAAATAAATATGTACGAAGTAGACTATACTGAGTAAGAGCAATCACAATTTATGACTTCCACACATGACTACTGAACTCTCCCACTAAGTAAAATGATTTAGTCTAAAAAGTTTTTAAATTTAGTTAAGTTTTCTTCCAGTCTTGCATTACCTGGAAGTTTGTTAATAAATGCCACACTAACCTGTGATGATAGCTTTCTACAAATACTTAGCCTATGAGGCAGATCCTTTAGAAATTTTACACCTCCAGGAAATATATATACAGTAGAACCCCTCTTAACCGGTCTAGTTGGGACTGACACCCGGGCCGGTTGCCCGTTTGGCCGGTTAATCCAAGATTCCCGTGAAAAATCGGTTTTCGTTCAAAGAAAGCTTATTTAATCAGGTAGCGCTAAGAATTATGCAATTAGGATGTTATTGCAACTCATTTTATTGTATATAAATGTATCGTATATATTATGTTATGTATATTATACATCAAACATGAAAAAATTAAACACTACAAAGCTTTTTTACAGATTCCCCTCTGTCAAGTCTTTTGACACATTTAACCGCGTCTCAAATGAAACCAACACACGCTTCCGTTTTCGTAACTCGCTCATTTTTATTTACTGTATATACTGTACGTAGATCATAACCAGTCAAAGACAAGAATAAAACTAAAAAGAAATGTTATATTTTCCATAATGTATACTAAATTGATTTGTGGAAAAAAAGCGGAACATCAAACGTTTTTGTAGTGTATGTCTGCTATAGCGACGGGTGCCAATGCTGCGGTGTTTTTATGCCGCCGACAATGGGATACCGCTATCGACAAAATCGTTTGACTCACCGCTGCTTTGGTGCCGCCGACAATGGGATACAGCTATCGACAAAGTCGTTTTACTCGCCGCCGGTTTGGTGTTTCAATTACAATTTATTTTCGGAAACTCTCATCCAACCAGTACACTACGATATAGGCCGGTTAATCCGAGGACCGGTTAATCCGAGGCTGGTTAACAGAGGTTCTACTGTATATTAAAAATATATAAAGTTGGAAAAGTTAATAATTCCTATTTTTTGAATGCATTCAATTCCTTTTATTCCATCAGTCACCCTAATTGGTTGTTTTTGCAACATAACGCCCTTTGTAATTCTTGACTTGAAGAGTTATCCCACAAGATTATGCGATACTTAAGACGTGTCGTTCGTCACTTTCATTTGTTTGTTTTGTGTTTGTGTGTGTTTGTCCATTAAAAGTTGTATACTAATGAAAATAGGTGAAAAAGTCTATTATAAAGTCCTTGTGAAGCAAAACAGAGCATTTAAAATATTCCTTACCAAGAATGGTTTGTAATATTGTAAAATCATAACATTTTCGAAATTATATTTTTAACAATAACTATTTGAGAATTGAGGTTGGTATCATTAGATATTATACTGATGAGACCGCTAGAGTCCCTTATACTGAATTTCATATTCCTATCTTAATTCTTTTGGCCGCTATCCTACTTATGTACAGACAACAATAATGACGAACGGATGGTGTGTCAACAATTATTTTTTCGGTTTTTTAGACTATGAAATGTAAAGATCAGTGAAAAACAAATGTCGTTATTTTTTTTATTACCAAACATGCCTTATGCTTTTTATACTTGGGAAGTAAAATAATCTTAGGGAGTTTAATATCAATAAATTAAAAAAAATAATAATAATAAAAAATAAAATAATAAAATAAATTTATAATATTCACATATTTAGGGTGTTTATAAATTCTAGTTGTTACGAAATTATGCTATATTTGTAGAGATTATTTGTACTTTGCAAGCTAACCCAATGCTCACTATGCTCACACCACTGGTCATTTTTAAGATTTACTGTATTAAATGAGGCTGCTTAAATAACTTAATTGCTCTGTGAAGAGACTGTACATGCATTTTTTGCACCGTTGGCTCTCTTGAGGGTGTGATGGTGTGGGGGGATGTGTGGTTTCAAGTGCAGAGTTAACACGTCCATTTGCTCCAGAGTGGGCAACGTACTGATGTGGCATCAATGTGGTAGAAGTGTAAGATGTTATCCATCCCAAGCCAATGCGGAACAGCATTTGCCAATGGCGGCATGTTGGGAAACCGGGTAATTTTGCACTGAGTGCCAGGGCATAAGGGAGTTGAGGGTAATGAGAAGGCAGACAATCTAACTAAACGGGCTCTGCATCAGAGTTTGTAGGACCTGAGTTGTAGGAATATCCCTGTGTCTGGCCAAGATGGCCATAAACAGTTGGGTTCATGCCACTCCCATAGTAAATCATTACTTAAGGACATCCCTTCAGGTAGTCCTGAAAGGACAAAATAACCTGAGGTAGGGGACAACTCAGACAAATTACAGGACGCTGTGGTCTGAGAGTGCGCTTGCACAGGATAGCAGCTTATCATGGTGAAATTGTGTTTAGACTGTGAGGGAAGAGTGAGGAGGCCGCAGACCACATAATTTTCAATTGTGAGGGCCTGACCAATAAAAGGCGAAAGGTTTTTTGATTCCAAATTCCTGGAGAACTATAATTGGACAAGCTAGTTAGTGGATTACTCAAACTCGTAAGAGAAACAATTCTGCTAAGCTAGAATGAAGAGGCTTTTAGTTGCACAATAGACCAGGGCTGGTTTAAAAGGCCCTGTAAACTCCAAATGTAATAAATCAATCAAACAAATAATTTAATTTAATCTATGTCTATTATCTAATAATGTAATATTTATTTTACTTAGTTTTAGAATTTCTTCTAAATTATAAAATATTATGTGGACATTGTAATTAATACAAGACATATATGTTAAGTGAAAGTTATATAATTAATGTAGTGACCTACCGCTTACTGGTGTTTATCTATATTAGGTTATGTTGAAGTAGTAAGATAAATTGAGTTTTTGATACATAATTTCTAAAAAACTTTAGGTCTAATAAAAAAGTGTTATATATCGATACTCATGTTTTTACGAAGGCCTAGATGATTGCCATGATAACTGATATCTTATCACGGTGAAAAATTTCCCAGTCATGTTATTTTACCGATTTTGGATCATAGAATGAAATTTTTGAAAAATTGATGTCAAAATCATGTTTTAGAGGGCCTTGATAGATCGGTAAACTGAATTTCAGCACAATAGATGCACTTCGTTTTATTCCATTTAAATACTATGGGCATTTAAACCTTCCCTAGATGTTGAATTTTGGAATTTTACAATTATTTGTAAATGTGCCTATTATGAAGATTCTATCGACAAAAAATCCACTGGGCGTAAAGGTAAAATCCACGGTAAAGGTAAATATGATATTTGTAGGAGATATTGCACGAGTTATTTTAATTGATTGTAAAATATGTTCTTTCTTTTGTTCTAGGATCGTTATTAGGACATTAGGAATTATATTTTATTATTGAAAATTACCAGACTGGATTTAGGCTTTTTAATCACTTATCACACTCATCATCATCACTTTCCAGGTCAATTCACAAGCACTCACCATGTCCTGTCATTGTACAATTTTTGTTTCAATTTAACTAGATGTAGCCGATGGAACTGCCACATCATATAGTATTACGATTGTTGGGTCACTTAGTTTTACGCTTTCTGGTATTTTCATTGTATTTTTCATAGTGGCATTTTGTAAAAGAATTTAGGTGCCTGAGAAATTATTTCCCTCTATTTTTTATTTATTTTTGAATAAAGAGCATTAAGAAAAGGCTTTTATTAGCCATCTCTTACCTAATTTCATTTGTGTCTACGTTGTTGTACAGTGAATATGTTGAAAAAAGAAAAAAAGTTTGTTACTCTATGATAGCTTGAATTTAATCAATCCTGCTATTTTAGTTTTATCAATGTTTTTGAACATAAGTACTCTTTTTTGACAAATTAATTACAACTTTAAATATAATGTTTAGAATGTTTATCAACAAATAAAAAACATCTTTAGTACAATAATAAATGAGCGCAGTAAAATATAATTCCATAAAATTAGACAGAAAAATAGCTTTTGTGAAGTGCATCAAATGCATAGTTAATTTTCACGATTATTCTACTTGTCAACTCTTTTTATTATAACCATTTTTTTCTTTAATGTTTATAGATCGTAAGTCATTTCCAATTTTGTAAATATTTTTAATTTAAGTTTTTTTTTTCAAATTGTTGACTGTCTTCAAGATGCTCAACTATAAGTACAAATATTGCATATACACAAAGTTATTTTTAATACACATTTTATAAAAAAGTTGTGCCTCTTGAAGCAGTAATCACTCAAATATTTATTTGTACCTTTAGTCACATCTTTATAAATGACAATTTTAGTTATACCTGTGTCTTTTATTTGTGCCTAACCTTGCTTCTGTGATAACATCTAATTTTGGTATTTATCCTCTTCCTATCTTAAAAAGAAAAAAAAAAAAAGGTTAGGTTATCATATATCCCGCAATTGAATTTAATGAATATTGTTTGCAATTAATCTAAAATTTTTGTAGTCTTACGTATTTTTAATATTAATAATCATAAATAATTTTTACGCCTAAATCGTACATAATGTAGGACCTCATAATGTTTCCATAGTAAGAATGTTATGTTAATTTGTGTTGATTAAAATAAAATTTTTAAATAATAAAAAAAATTGATAGCGTAACTAAAGCTATAAATATTGAATGTTCTGTTGATATAAAATTTACATTATGTTGCGCTTATTTGATTTTTACTGTTAATGTAGTTATTGGATGATGGGAATTACAATAAGATGTATTTGTCGACCATGGGTTTATATTCAACAAATTTATCTTTTGTACACTTCTCGTTTTGGTTTTAAAGTTTTTTGTTTTATAAAATACTATTTAAATTATTTGTAAATATCTTTTAATTTAGAAATACACACACACACACACACACACACACATATATATATATGTATATATACACCATATCCAATATATTATTTCTATACTAACATAATGAAAGATTAATTCATAAAGAATGAAATCAATAAAATTAAAAGTAATCAGAATGAGGCGTAATTGTATAGGTACTATAAATTTGTATTCAAACAATTTTGTCTTCTGTTCAACTCCTTTCGCATCTATTAAATGAAAAGTCATTTAGATATAACATTCTTATTAAAATCATTTGAAAGAATAATGTAAATCTCTTAATTTATAGCATATATTAATTATGGAGCATATAAAATATGTATTATTTCATATTTTGTACTATTAATTAAATTTATAATTAGTGATGATTTATTCCAATTTATGCCTAGAGAAGCAAAACTTCAAAATATAAGTAACGTAGCTATAATTATGCAGTTATTAGTGCCTTTCTAACTAAGTAAACATGAATACACAAAGTATAACAAAATAAAATATATTCTGTAATCATTTAATTTATTTGTTGTGATACCATGTCATATCGATTTCTTGTTTACATCCTCATTCTTTCAAATTTCCTAATCTTCTAAAACAGAAAGTAGAAATGTTCAATTGGAATTTTGATAGTTTGATTTCAACTGCTGTCTGAAATTTTTTCTCATACTACACAGTACCTACAAAGTATTCAACTTTTATACTAGAGGCTGTGAAAATTGTTTGTCACTAAGTGTGTATGAGTAAGATTTAATAATAACCAATGAAGATCTCCGAGTAAGTAAAAATAAGGACTCAATGAAGCTGTAGGCGGGAGGAAGTGAATAGATCATATTCTTTGAAAAATGAATCATGATGCTATTCAAATTAAGCTGAAATCCTGAAGAATTGAAAAGAAGAGGTAGGCTGAGAATCATTCAATTAGGCTGAAATCAAGTAGAAAGTTGAATAGAATCTGAAGAGTTGGGGTGAAGTGAATGTTTTAATATGGTGGAATTTTATGGCGGCCTTTCAGATAGGAGAAACGGAACTTGAGTTAATTCCACTTTACATGTAAAACAAAAAAATCTACAGTTTAAAAATAATAGTCATAGTGTTTAGGTAATTTGGTTTAAAAAAATCAGAAACAACTTTTTTAGAAAATTTTTATAGGCTTGATGAATAAGTCCACAATATGACAATAATTTTATGACTACAGAACTTTATGACTTTAAAATTTGTATATTTAATTTAATATCTATGGAGTAGAGAAATTCATCATTACATCAGTTTCTACAAATTCTATGTCTTCTTCCTGCAATTGTTTCCAAGAAACTGCATTATCAGTAATTTTTATACTCGGTACTGAAGATGCTTATGGAACAATCCAAAATGATAAGACAGGGTAGTGAATTGGACTTTCTTGACGAGGCATGACTGTCACTTGGAACTTATGATTTGAAGTAAATGTTTCCACTTGGAAGGTCATGTGGATAGTATTTAAGGCCAGGCAAGTAGTTTTGTTATTTCAAGGCTCCACGTTCAATGTAGCTATTGCAAAATGCTTAAAAAATTATGTTGTGCAACCAGAATAAGTGATGGGGCATTGTGGTGATAATGCTGAAAAAATCCACAACATTGCTGTTGCAACAATATCTCACTATCTTCGACTGGGAAAAATTTGATATCTCCCTCTTCTTCTAACTTGGGCATGACCTACATATCTGGAAAAAAATAAGAGTTTTGAAATTAAATATATTATAGTTCTTTGTATGACGACAGAATTTAACTGCACGATGAAAAATGTGTAGCTTATAATGTTTTTGTGAAATGTGAATCAAACAATTCAATAGCGAATGAAGGATGGATTTCATTTCATTGGTTTCGACATGCGTGACTGAAGTTGCTACCAGTCTACACAGATAAATACTATATATTTTCAACTTTGAATTTATACTATTTGTAATGTCCCTCAGGAAAAATGTTGCGATAACAAAATAAAATGACCTTGGGGTCAGTTAAGACGCACAAAATATCGAATTGAAAAATTTATTTTTGGAAATATGTGTGGGGTATCAAATAAAAGTAGAAGTTATTCTGATTACGAATATGAAAGTTAGTTCGACAAAGATATTAATATGTGGGTGCTAGGCCGCTTAAAAGACTTTGAATTTATAAAAATAACTATATGCTGATTGTAAAAATAATAATATGCCTACAGTCCCTAAGTTGTATGGTTTTGGCACATGCTTGAACCTTTAATTTGTTTTTTACGAATTATTCTTGACCCACAAAATTTTTTACTTGCGATTTTCCACACTAGGGTGATTATCATTTATATTTCAATATATTTTCATCGAATTCGGTAAAGCTGATTTTGAGAAAATACATATTCTATAACAGTCCCTAGGTGATTTTTTGGTTTTTTACTGATAACTCACACACCAGTATTTTTGGAGAGATGGCAACGAGTGTTTTGTTTGGGTCCTTAGGGGCTACACTTGAGCATAAGTTGATCAATATTGTTACGACAGATTTCTAAAAATCTTAATTTTTTCTCTTTTTGGTGTTTTGGCAGCTATCTGGTCTTATGTTAAGTTATATGTATATACAGGGTGATTCAGAAGTGCACAGCCCCAATCTCAGGAAATTAGTTAAATATAAGATAAAATGTTCATATAAAGATAGGTCTGGAAAGGCTATGTTTCCCAACTCTTGGCCATTTTGTGTTTAAAAAAAAGTCACTATGTTTTCGGAAGTAGATAAGATATAGAGTGAAGATTTGGTATTCACATTATGTAATCTTTTACCAGTATGTTATAAAACCAATACTTTATATTATACATTTTCAAAATGGCGGACATTTAAAATGTTTAATGTCGAATATTTTGAAAAACAAGAATTTTTAATGAAAAACAAAATACCTTTTTGAATTTTTTTCTGTAGGTCAAAGGATAATTGAGTTATCGACAAAACCTAAAAATGTCTGGGTAATTGTGTTTAACACCCAATAATATACTATATTTGAATTCCGATAAGTTTTATTTGAAAGACCTTAAGAATCAAATAAGGCTATTAAAAAAAGTTTCTATTTGCATTGCATTTGTTTTCTATTGGATTTATTCACATCAATTAATTCAGAATTAAAATTTTTGAATTGTGTTTTTCAGCTACATTTTTGGTGTTTTACAAACATTTTCAAAAGAGACACGATTGTGAGACCTGATTTTTACAATTTTTCAGTTCACAAAGCATATAGGTCGACTAAATTTCCACTGTAATTTACGTCCCGTAAAATTTGATATGACCGTACATTACTGACAGAAATGGGCAAAATCTTTTGCTAGCTGTAACTCTCTAACGAAGTGTTTTTGAACCTATGTTTATATGAACTTTTTATCTTATTTTTGATATAGAATCATTACACGAGAGATTGTAGTGTAGTTTCGAATCACCCTGTATGAAATGATATAGAAGTCTCAACATTTGGCCATATACTAACTTGAATTAAAATTAAAAACTTATATTGTGTACGGACCTGCAATCCTAAAGGACCCTAGCTGGAACTATAACTTTTCTCATGTAGCTTTGGGTTAGATGACTGACTCTCTTTCATCTCTCCTATCAGGTCTCTAGTCCTCATCCGATCGACGCTTAGAGTATTAAGAGAGCTCTGTTTTATATTATTTTCTTTCTTTTTTATACTCCAAAGGTTTTTGTATATAAAAAAAAACTTGTTTATCGGATGTCAATATCGCCCTCTCTCCCCCCCCCCACAGTAATCCTTTTATTTTTACTTAGCAATAGTAAGGTTAGTTCATTAACATACCTTTATTTGTTCTGTTCTTTTGTTGGTTGCTACAGCTGTTTCGCTTTCACTAGAGATATCATCAGGTGCAACAAATACACATATCACCCGCCTATTTTCCTATTTGGTGGTTTGTTCTAAATTTTCTTAAGGAAACTGGATTTTAAATAAAACACATTATTTTATAACTTAGTTTTTGTGTATTTTCGTATCCTTAACTGTTTAGGAGCTATAAGCGCTCAAAATTGTGAAAAAAACAAGGTTCAAGGTGTTTTCAGAAGTCCATTTTCTATACCTCAAACAGTTGAACTGAATTTAAAATTGAAACATAGTAAGACTGTAATGTATTATAAAATTTAAAAAGCAACATTTTGTTTTCTTAAGTTACGTGGCTGGACTAAAAAATAGCAACATTTTTGAGAAATTAATCAATATTCTGGACAGGGCCGGATTTAGAATTTTGGCGCCCTAGGCCCAATAATTTTTTCCGCCCCCTAGTCTGGTTAAAGTTACTTCCCCAAAAACCTTTATTAAAAAATTATATCAATCCTATATGTTAATTGCTTAAACACCACTCCACGATGCAATTTTACCATTGCAAGTTTTTTGAGTAATTTACTTGGTTCCGGGTTTAACAAAATTGGGCCAGTTCTCTCGTGTTTGAGATCAATGTTGTGACGAAGTTGATGCGTAATGTTGAAAAATAGTTTAACTTTACCAACAATTATTTGTTCCAATGAACTTCAAAATCAGAATGATTTTTTTGTAATCAATTCAAAAAATATGTTAAGTTATGGCTATTTATTTTTATTTCTAGGTATTTCTTAAAATATTTTTTTTCTCTCGGCCGTGCGCCCTCTGGGAGTTTGCGCCCATACGCCCGGGCCTATTGGGAAATCCGGCCCTGATTCTGGATAAAAGTAATGTTGGCAGATCAGTAATGAAATCCAATAAAAGGAAGTCGGTTCAAATGGCTCTTAAAAAGTTTCAACATTCGGTGTTGTGCAGCTTTTTTAGTAATTGTCTGGAACACATACTGGCCTATACCAGTTCTTACTTATTACTGGATATATTAGACTTTGTGAATAAGATATTAATAGCAGAAAGAAATATTTTAACAGTGCTTAATAATACAATTTGTAGTTAATTCACAAGGTGTAATACATTTAAAGAGCTGGTGTAAGCCTGTAGTGTGACTTGTAAAATGTTTTAAAAATATAAAAATGAAATGAAATTGTCGCATCATAGTTTTTTATAATGGCAAAAAGTTCTTTAATTTGGAACACAACCGCATGAAAATCAGCCAGGTAGAACTCCAGAAATAGGCATTAACAGCTTTATCACCAAAAACTGTTTAAAACCCTTGAAAACGTACCCTTGTGAAGGTGGGTTGTCACACTGTCACTTTCTATATACACTATTGATCTTCAGACTACAAGCTTTCCAATGATGCCATCCTCTACACTTGCATCATTCTCTATAGGTTGAATATGTGCGGAGAAATGAACATATTTATGCTTTGTTGAATTATATATATGATAGAAAATTTAGGTTTAAAAAATACAAAAATTTATATAAAAAAGTTTTTATTACAAAATAGCAAACACAAAACATCTTGATTTTATCTGTACAGAAAAAAAAAACTACTCAAAGTACAAAAATATGTCTATGCAATAAATTGAAAAAACACATCACAGAAACACATTTGTAAAACTTAAAATTAGAAAACAAATGGAAGCTAGGATGTAGGGAAAATGGGAAGGGGGGGGGTAGTGTAAGTATAAACAAACCCGTTCAGTTGAGGACTTTGTACAAGGGACGGGAGAAGTAGAGGGGGGGGGGATTTCAGTACGATACGACTTTCACCTAATTTAATAGGGAACTGAAGCACAATGGCGAACAATATAGGTTGTCGCGAAGAGAAACTCTTCCGCGACCATTGTTTGAAAAAGTGAACGTTCCACGATAAGAAGTGGAAATCTAACTGCAGATTCTCATATATGGGACGTTCACGGTTCGATGTATTTACAGTAAGAACGCTTTGAACATGTGTTACAATCGTATTGTAGAGCAAACAGAATATAATTTCTTCATGGAACGAATTTTAAATAAGATCTGTTGGCTTAGTAATGGCAAAACTTTCGAAATAAAAAAGAGAAAATAGTTTTAAGGAAAAACAGTGTAGTGTTTCTTATAGTTTTTATTGTATGCTTCTGAAGTAAACGCTAATAATCAATAATAATTATCACGGTACTAAATTTGATAGAACAAAAATGTGCAACACAAATTATTTGTACATACAATTTGACTTTTGTGTTGAATGCATACACTAAATAAAATACAAACCACTTTGTACTACTATACGCACTTCTATAGTATAAAAAGTAAATTTTTACCCTAAATTTGGTTGAACTTTACTAGTAATTTTGAAAACAGAAGTTCTAGAAAATTAAAGTAGTTTGAATGAAAAATTAAGAAAATATATTTCAGCATATTTTTTAAAGTTTGTAATAAAATGAATCATAAAAAAGAATGAAAATGAAAAAAAAGATATTTTAATTGAGGATGATTAAAAAATGTAGTTTTTTTTTCACGGAAATGGATTCTATTGTTTATTAAAAAAATCACAAGTATCTTATAAAAAACAATTAATTTTTTTTAAAGTAACAGTTTTAATAAAGGATCGAGTTTTGTACGTTTTGTAATTGTAATCATTCGTGTTAACAGTCTTTCTTTTTTTTTTAGTTAGTTAAATCGTTGCTTATGAAAATGAATCTTATAAATAAGAAAATTGTAAAAGTTTTTCTTTCTGTTTACATAATTAAATTTTGTTGTTAGTTTTGCAATTCGATAAAACATTCCGTTGACTTTTCAATATTCCGTTAACGTCAATTCTCTATTGTTCGATATTAATATTTGACGGGACAAGTTGTTAACGTACTGAAATTAGGTTTTAGAATGGAAGGATGAAATGACTAGTAGGGTCCAGATGAGCCACCTCCACTAGGGGCGCCGTAACTACTGGAGGGGGAGGGAGAAGGGGCTCCGTAACTGTCTCCTGGCGCCGAGGCGGAGGGTCCAGACGCTGGGGCGCCATATTCGGATTGGGGTACTCCAGACGGGGCATAACCTTCTTGCTTCTGAAACAAAAGACAATTATTTATAATTTATTTGTAGTGTGTTACAGTTTGTTTTATATTGTTTCAGGCGATAAATATATAAAATGCTAATTGCGTTATGAATAACCATTTATATTGTCTCTGGATTGTTGATTTATATACAGTATATTGTAAATATAAAAATTACAATTTAAAAATATATAAATCAAACTCGTATATGTTTATGAAAAAAATAGGTTTTAAACTTTCCTATTACAATACCTTATAATAAACAATAAAGTTATATTATGTGAGAATTGTAACAAATACATAGGCTCAGAGATTTATAAATATTTTAATTTATATATACATTTTCATATTAAGGAACAACTCCTTAAGGGCTTAAGTCCGCTAGACAGATTTTATTCTGAGTAACGTACGGTCAACACAACTAATTCCTTTCGCCTATCAACCAGAAATGATCAGTTTACCTCACGATGTTGGGTCAAAGCTGTAATTTTTTTAGTAATCAGAAAAATTAGCGCACACAAAATGAGATCGCTTTCCATCAGACACCGGATCTGGTTTCCAAGTTAGAGCTGCTAAAAAACTAATTCAAATTGATAAAGTGTGACATTTAAATATTTGAAAGTACCGCAAATACTCAGTATATGTAGAGAACACAAGTATACTTTGCCGTTTTTGAAACTAACATCTCTCAAAATCAGGTACTCTACATCGATTTCCGGTAGTAATACAAGACTGAAGAAACTACGCGTTTCGGTCTTGGTTATTATAAACAAAAATTTACCTAAAGGGAAAACTTAACTAAGCTCGTTTTTTTTCGACCTTGGTGTACGGCTTCAAGGGGGGGGGGGCATGGTACATATCAATATTACATGAATAAATTAAAATTGGATAGTTATTTGGGTTGTTCTGGTTTCTATCTTTGTAGAAGCACAAAAAGTTACGATGTTGACTCAACATCGTGGAAATGAATATGAGTTAAAAAAACAAAAAATATTGCGAGTGTAATTTGTGATGACCTATATATCATCCAATGAAAAGACATCTCACAAGAATATGCACACAATGAGCTGTTGCATCGAGCATTTTTTTTGGATTGAAATAGTTCAAAACAAAACAAAAATACATTTGGTTTAATTTGGATCCTTCTTTTTAGGGAATACGAAAGAAGCATACAGAAAATTTGAATTCTTGTCTAAAAACACGTAAGTATTGTGAATTAAAAAAAAAAAAATCGGCTTATAAATAAATTGTAAATACTAGTATATTATGTTTCATTTTTGATTTTTTTTAATAGTTAAGTATTGAGAAATGGAATTTAATTTAATTTATTAGTTAGCTTCTCAATATTACTAAAACTATAAGTTACAATATCCGAAAAAAGTTGTGCGATATTTGCGTATAATTTAATTTTGGTAGTCGATTTTACTTTACATATTAGTTTGTTCTGTCAATTAGTAGGTTAAAAACAAGAATAGCCTAGATTTTTTACGCTTTTGAGTGGCCAGCACATTGAGTTCCGTCGACCTAATTCTAATATTTGCATTAGTTAGGTAAGTTTAGTCGACATCCTGTCCGTCCGTCGTATAGAACGTATTAAAATTATGAAAAATCAAATTGAAATTGTGAAAATGGTGGCTATTTTAAACAGTGTTTTGTTCATATGTAGTTTGTTATTCAATTTAGATTTGATAAACAGATATCAATTCGCAACTAATAGTACCAACCCTATATCTTTATAATGACAAATAGCGAAGTTATTGTTGAAAATGTAATTTTTGATGTAACCCAACCTAACCTAACCTGACTTCCTAAGAAAATGTGGGTGGACTCCCCCTTCACATGTACAACATTGAGGTCCACAAGGGCCGAGACATTAACTCAGACGAAGCGAGTGGAAAGCTTTTTAATATATATACTCTTGCGAGACCCGTTAGGGGCTAGCTGATGTCAAGGAAGGAATGATATAAAATATTACGAGGTTCAGAAAACCTGTGTAACAACTTTTAAGCAAATTTACCATTCTGGATAAGACCCCTTACTATTCCAGTAAAATAATATTTTCTGCAAGGCCCCAAGAACCAAGGGCAGTACGTTTAGTGGATCTTCTTGTATTTAATTATATAATAGGGCTGGTTAAGCACCATAATGGCACCAATCAACTTATTTAAAATATACCTCCGTAATAGTAATGATCCATATTAAGAATGTACAACGAATCAGATGTTTACATCTTACAATGACTCTAACATATGTTTTCAGCGATCAGCTGTTATTAGCTTATTTCGAGGTTATGTTTTCATTCTTTTACTAAAAAATGAAATTCGCAGAACTTGTGAGCAGTGACAGTTAGAAAGGCCAAACTGGTAAGACCTTGCATTTTTAAGGGACCAATTCAATTTTACGGTTCATTTAAACAAGTGTATTATATTAAATGCAAACAAACAATTTCACGCAATACCCGATACAAGGCCCAACTTCTAACAATACCGGGCAGATACATTTGTTCTGTCAGTGTTTCGTTCAATATTTCTTCATCTGTCGGACAAAAGAGAAACTCTGATTCAGACAAAAAAATATCTTCCAGTGCCATATATATGTTGAAACTGCACTGCGTTGTAATTGATATTGTTGGACACTATGAGTAACCATGTACAGTATTTATTTGTTAAATGCCGTGAAAATATGTGTTATTTAATCGATATGAACGTATTTTCTACGATATGGGTCTAATTTTCTTACATTTCAAAACGTCCGTTGAATTTTGTTAAATACCGCTTCCATATTGTAATTGTCATTTAGATTTAATTTATTTATAGATCATGATAGAGGTGCAGGCCTGTAAACTGAATTTATAGCTTGTTTAAAATTTTTTAAATTTTTAGATGCAATATGGTTTCTATTTTTCAAAGTATGCAGACGATATTTAATATTTCGAATAAAAAAAAGCGATGTGTCTTAATTAATTGTCTGTGTTAATTCCACACAGTTACGGTCGAAAGTATACACACTTAGAATAGGTTTCTTTGCAACAAGGTCCATCGATTTATGTACAAGATTTTTGAATTTAATTTTCCGTTTTAAAATTGACGCCACTCAAAACATTTTAAAACACGGTTTAAAATCATAGACTCTCAATGGCTCATCTTGAGTTAGTACGGGCTTGGCAATCTCGAGGGCCGGATCGACACATTTTTCTTCTCGATGTCTTGGGTTAGATCCCTTTCTTTCATTTCCCCTATCAGGTCTCTTTTGATCAACTCTTGTTCTCTTTTAATTATGACGCTGTTAGAGTGATTCAGTACTAGGAGTTTTGATTTTATCATTAAAAAAAAATTTTTTTTTGTTGAAGTTTTAGACCTTTACAACAACTAAAAATGAAAGCATAGACGCTGAGGCTTCGACTAGGAATACAAGGCGTGTTCCAAAATGTGAACGAGACATAACGAGCAGTCTTCAATTGGAAAAATCTAATTTGAAACTTTGTTAGTGGTTAATAAACCTGCTTATAAAAAAACTTCTACAATATTTACTTTTTTATTTTTATGAGTTGGAATTTTTGTAATGTTAAAAATATATTAAAATTTATATTAGTGTACTTTTCTCTAAAACTTGATATAATTTAATGTATTTTTGTATATATATGCTCTGCTCAATGTGAACAATAGTCGGATCCCTTATGCGTCATTCGAATTGGGACACCAGCCATCGAAACCCATCAGTGGTGGGGGTAAGAGATATTTTCAGTTAAGGCGGTCAGCGTTCCACGATGAATCGATGAGTACAGCATAATAGTGGGTGGTAAATCATAATCACCATGTAAAGTCAAGCAGTCTTTTAAAGTATTTAACTTTATTATTAATCAGTGTGAGCGTTGTTTTGTTCAAATGCACAGTTCTGTTTCTTCTTGGTTAATGTATTATTTTTAGTGTCAGATAGTGGCGTGAGGGAGAATGGTTTTACAAGATCGATTTATGCTCTCAAAGGCTTTCATATAGTGACAAAGGGTGTGGCAATCTAGCCGGATCTACGCCTTTTTTATGTAGTGTTGGGTTAGATCCCTTTCTTCCAAATTTTCGTTCAGTCTTGACCAGTATTCCAGAGTATTGACCAGAATTTCTTTTATTTTATATTTCTTTCCTTTTTTTAAAAAAATTTTAATTAATTTTTTTATAAAGTGATGATGTCCGAGAGGGTTTCGCTTTTAAACAACAAGGAAGAATATATTAATTTATTAAATTGACTAAAACTTCTAACGAGAGAGGTTTGATATTCACAAAACTACCAGTTAAAACCTACTCTATAAACCAAAACCTTGGAGAATCTCAGTACTCTTGGTTTTTCAGGATGTATTGTGCCTACACGGCTGGACCGATTTTCATGAAATTTTTTCCTTTTGATGTTGTGTACCAGGTAAACAAATGTTTTTATTGGACGACTAAGGCAAGTTTGATTTTCGCAAAAGGTTGGATGAAAAATTGAAGTTGTATATTTGAAAGTTTGTTTTTCTATATCAATAGAATAATAATTTTCAATTACAGCTCCTAATATTCAACAACGTAATTTTTCAGCCCCACGGGGAATGAACTAGAAGAATTGAGCTGTAGGATTCTTTGAGCTACCAACCAGGGATTCTTTCCTTCACTTTGACATTAAGTCATTTTAAGTGGGTGTTGTGTTAGTGTAAACGCAGGGTAAAGATAAAATTTTTACTTATACAAAAAATACACAATATGTCGAGATATCATCGTGAATATTTGTTTTAAAGTACTCTAATCCCCCAAAACCTCTTAAAAAAATGATACTGTCTGTTTAAATTAGCATATTTTAGCAATAAGGAAATCTCATTACACCAAAACTCAATGCTGTATTCCGATTTTAAAAGAAGATGGGCGCCATCTTAAAGGTTCCAATATCTCTATATCGTCTAAAGCGATTTTAATAAAATTTTAGTGTTATATGAAGATTTATGACTACAAACAATATACAAAACTGTAACAAAAATTTACGGTTCGTCAGTAATTTAGAAAATATAAAACTCAGCCGTTCACTTATCATTAAACGTAATCTTGTATAGATATCTTTTAACATGTCTTACCGTACCGGTTTGATACTTCACAAGGTCATATTATTGCCTGAAACCGGTATAGTCACATGTAAAATCTCTGACCTTGACCGAATGAATGTGCAAGTGCAAAGTACTCTCAGAGGTCGCTGCACTCACGGTTATGTCACAGATTTACGTAACAGTTTGTTATATTCTAATGCAATATTTGTACGCTATCGTACATCGAACAATTTTTGGAAAGCTTAAAAAAAAAAAAAAAATTATCAAGGTAAAATAAAACGCCGTTATAATATAACAATAATTCGATTGAGGAATTGAAGAGTCAAAGACAGTAAATTGTGGTAATCACACGAGTTCCCGTATTGTAGTTCTAACTTTCGCAACCAGAATTCGCTACTAATTGTTTCCTAATGCTAGATCAACACCGTAACTTTTTGAGCCACCACGGGGGGGGGGGGGGGTTTAACCCTTAATCTCTTGTACACCAAATGAGAATACTTGTATGTTCTATTGTATTATTTTGAATATGTTGCTAATACAATGGAAAACTAAAGCTTATAGTTTCGTTATGCTATGCAACAAATTACATACGTTCAATAGTAAAAAGGGTTGTCTTCATTTTTTTATTCGATTCTAGTACATCGCCTCTGAATTAAATAAATCTTCTTGGTTCTCGCTGTATAAATAAAAACCTCTAGGTCATTATAACCTTAGAAAAAGAAGAAAGAACATACAAATAGAGGTCCTAGGCACTTGAATACTCGAAGAGCATCAGTGTATGATAAGGACAAGAGTTGTTTTAGAGTCCTTATAGGAAGGATGAAAGAGAGGAGTCTAACCCAATAATACATGAAAAAAGAATCAGCTGGGGTCCTTCGTTCGTCATCATTGAGCCCCTGAGGGTTGTTATTATACAGAAAGGATTAAAATCTCGATAATCTATAAGCTAACCTAGTGGAGTAGTTTTCCCTAAAGATCATTTATAATTTTCAAATAAAAAAAGAAGAAAAATAACAATAAGTGTATACTTTGCTTTTGTTAACATTTTTTTAAATTTCTAAAAGATCTTTTTTATCATAAATGTTTGTAGAGGTTTGTGAAAGGATCCGAAGTTCTTTACAAATGTGACAGTAAAAAGACTTGTCGCAGCACTATACAATTTCTTTGAATATTAAAAAGATAACACTGTCATTTTATCATGACTAAAATGAACGTGATGTTATTGAATCTACAAACGTGTAAAGTAGAGTCTAATGAGATACCAGGAAGTGCACTTTAGACGATAATTGTAAAGAAAACCATGCCAAACTTTCACTAACCTGTGTCTTGTAACGGATGAAGTAAACTTCGGGTTTGGAAGGTTGTGTCGGTGCTGGTGTTGGGATAGTTATCTCGGGTGCTTCTTCAGGTTTCTTAACTAAAACATAGATAAGAGTCTTCTGTTCCGCTGGAGGAGCGATGGCGGGAATATCGGGAACAGTTGGTGGTGGAGGTGTGGGTGCCTTGATGAAGACGATCTTGTAATGTTTTTGTGGTGGTGGAGGTGGTGCGATTGGTCGTCTTGGTGCGTAGTATGTTGGCTCTGGTGGAGGTACGTGGACGTAAACGTGTTTATGGACTACGGGTTGTTGAGCTGGGACTCCGTATTGAGGAGCAGGACCGCTACTGTATCCACCACCGCCGCCGCTTCCAGTACTGATAGGTGCAGCGTAACTGTCTAGGGTGAATCCGGCGTCTGGACGACCTAGGACGGCACCTAGTGATGCCAAGAGCTGTAACATGAATTAAAATCATTGTAAAATACTTCGCAGTTTGTTATACCTCTTTTGTTTACAGTGATAAAAATTAACATAATTTCTTCCTCTTTAACAATCAATAAAAATATGAACTTAATAATAAGCAACGTTTCAAAAACCAAGTTAACATCTTCAGGTACATAACCTTCAAAATCTTTGGACAAATTAACCAGCCTAACTGGTTTATACATTTTTAAATGGTGTTAATTTTTTAAAACTGAAACATATAGTTTTTAGGATATCTTTTTACCTGTAGGTACTACATTATCCCAAGCTCATTTAGTGTATATCTAATTTATACATTTAATTATGGATAAATTAATAGAATAATTACGAAAAAAAACTCAAAATATAACCTCAAAATTATGAAAAAAAGTAATAATTTGAAACAAAAGTAGAAATTTTCGTTGAAAATTATTGAAATATGGTGGCAAAATTTAATGTGTTTGCAACGCTTTTTCTTATTTAAACATACACAAGTATATATAGCACATTTGGTTTAGTTTGAAGATGTATATATGTGTATACCGAGATAATTTGATAAATGAGGGGATAAAGAAACTAAATGGTGCAAAAATATTGCACTAACTTTCTTAAACATCTATCCACAAAAACGAAAATAATATTTCTCTCCCATTTCACCAAAAATGTCTCTAGTCTACTTAGGCGAGAAAAAAAATCTGTATTACCTACATTTGTCCATGTTATGTTGTGGAAATTTAAAAAAAAATTGATAAGTCTATGATTTTGTCGTATATGCCTAACTGTAAATAGTATCCAATTAAAATTGAATTTTAAACGATGGAGGTCAAGCTTCATTTTCAATTTATGCCATTATTAATGAAAATTTAATATTTTCTTTTACTAGCAATTAGAAACCCTTGTATATAGGTCTTATATCTTCACAATTCAATAATATATATATATATATATATATATATATAAATTATTATAGGCTTATATAAAAAATTGATCAAAATCAGTAATGATGATTTTTTTAAAAAGGTGTTCCATGAATGATTCTCCTTCCTTTTTTTACCGACATATTCGGGTAGGTGGAGTCCTAGAGGCTTTATGTGGGTCATTACAGATTACATTTTAGTACATTTCATCAAAATTGTTAGAGAAAATCAGATTTTTGAGTTTTGCTATTATCAGAGTTAATCTTAAATTTTATGTTAGCTAATAAAATGGGGAAAAAAAAGTTTCGAGATGTGGTGAAAATATCCTTGCAAGAAAAATATATTTTTTTAGCTCGAGTATATGTTTAGACAGAGAACATACATTTAAAAAACTGCCGTTTTCAGGCTCAAGCGACCTCAAAACTTTTCGCTAAAAATCTGACATCGTATAACCTAATCTGAGATCGTTTTTTTACCTATCATTAAGTATATTTAAGAAAGTAAAAACGCCAAAAAAATGCACATTCTATCATGCCAGCGTATTTATTGCATGATAATTATAATTTGATATTGTAATAAACAATCTATTTCTTTAATAGAAATTGAAACTTTTACATACATTCAGTTCTAATAAGTGAGGAACAAATCTCACATCCTCGTGTGAAGCCTTCTTTAATTTACATAAAACACAAAGAAAGCCACGGCCTTGTAAATCTAGTCTGTTTAATAACATGTGAACCCATTTAACAATCGGTGTGATCGCATCCCAGGACTTTCATTAACCGTTGAAAGAAAGCGGAACTCCGTGTCCTTAAAGCGTGTTCAATGTATGAGCAGAGAGAGTTCAATACCAAGGTCAAAGGAAGGTCGTGTTTAGTGTTTCACTTTCAACATGGAATACTCTTATTTTCTGTTTGGCGTCTAAGTTCATTAACAGAACTATTCTGACGCGTGTAGACCACGACAAGGCCGACTAAAGTATCGGAACTTTTACTTTGGTTATGTAGTTAGTTGGAACGCATACTCACGCTAACTTTTAATTTAATTACTATCAATTAAATATCTCGATAGAATAAATAATGAGATAGTACATCAGTGGTAATGTGTAGCTACCAAAATTTTGAAAATCATTCCCGACTAAGATACAACAGGTGGATTAACTCCATTCTGTTTCAGATTGTCATTTTTGTTTTAATTTGTAGAGAAATATAGACTTTCAAAAGGGAAAAAAATATGAGTGTAAGAAAATATGAACAGTTACTCTTTGAGAAGGATTGCCTCTATTTTTTTTAAAATTATTTATTTATTTATTTTTTAAATTTAATTTAATTTAATTTTATTTTATTTATTTATTATTATTATTATTATTTAAGAAATCGATTTGTGTTAACATCTCTGAATAATCGCTCTTGGAGGTGGGATTTAAGCGACATTTTGTGATTATCTTTTAAAAGTTAAATTGCATCGATATATGTTTTAAACTATTTTTAAGGAACATTTCCCTCAGGGTGGGGCTTACTTGAGTGAGTACAAGCTTGCCAGTCCCGAAAGACTCAACGTTTCTTCTTTTCGGCTCTGACTCTATATAGAGTATTTGAATGGTAGGGATATATATTTTATGTTACTATTTTACTTTGTTATAAGGCCTATGATTTATATTAAAAAAAGTGGTACCAAAATGGTCAAAAATGTTATCAGTATAGAATATCCTATTCGTAAAATTCCTGGAGTAAAAAAGAATTAATAATAATAATAATAAGAAGAACATAATATAAACAATACAAGAAAAACCAACCCGATTCGTTTTTGGGACGTACAGTAATAATACGGTTTGAAGGAAATTAGAGTGTTAAAAATAATAACAAAACAAAACAAAAACGGAAAGTTGCTTTTTATAAGTTTTGAAATCTCCGTAAGGTCCTTTTTAAGTGAGTGAAGGTTGTGACTATCTCTTAAAATAGGAATTTTACCAAAAGATATTTCAAATGACTTTAGAAGATCATAAAATTCCCTACATTTTGTGTTTTACTCATGTCTATGCGACTAAAATTTACCAAGTTTCTGAGATGGAGCTGAAATTACCCTTATGTTAGCCAAAACTCAAGAAGCAATTATCGCATTTTAAAATTTAAAATAGTTATTTAGGTAATTTAGCTGCCTTCACTTTGAGCTCTTATGTTTTCCTCTGTGATGCCAAATTTTGAAACGAAAAAAAAGCAGGATACAAATGAAAAATAAAAAATCCATAATTTCATGGAGAAACAAAATAACCCACAGTTTTTTGTTCTTTTTAAGAGAAATTTAGAGCTATTTTAAATGTATTATAAAATTAGTGTATTATTAAGAGATTTTAATATTTCTATTTATCCGCCATTTTAGAGTCGTCATATCGAAACTAGTAATTAAATGAACATAATTAATGTAAAACATAAGTATGCAATGGAATTTTTTTTTTGGGAAATCAATATTAGAAAATCATTACGACGATTATTTTTACTTACTTCAGTTTACAGTACTGTTTTCTCTTCTACTAGTTTATATATATATATATATATATATATATATATATATATATATATATATATATATCATTTTAATACAGTATTATAATTTGGTGTTTAGAAAGTGATAGAGTTTTTATTTAAATTATACTTATACAACAAACTTATAAAATTATAATCAACATCGTTTGTTGAGATTTTGCAAATAACGCCTATGGTTTTTATTTATGTAAATATTTTACTAACGTAAAATATCAAATACGTTAGAAACACAGGAGAATTAAACGGTATTGAATAAATAATCGAATATTTTGTCCAGAATAATAGACATTTACATTTTGTAAAGAAACACTTTAAATATTAGGTGTTCCCTTTCTTTTGAATATATCAATACTTTAACATGATACAAAATAACCACTCAGGTCTGAATAACATATTAGTGTGCTTAAGGTTAGTTGTATGTTTAAGATGTATTTTTGTTAAAAAAAGATAGCGGGAGACATAATAATACATATTTTTTTAATTAAAAAGTTTGGTTTAGTACAACTATACTTAAAAAAAATTCATACAATTAATGTACTACATCTATATTTACGAATTGACAATGAATTTGCAATAATTTAACTTTGTATAAACTTAAACACTGATAAAATAAAACGATACAAAAAAAAAAAAAATTAAAGCTTCTGTAGTATTTTTTTAGCGGTTGTTAATTTTTACATTTAGATAGTAGGCCTACACGATACAATTTGAAAAAAATATAATTTATTATTTTCCCTTTATCTTCCTTATTGAATGTTTTTAATAAATACAATATAAGTTATGGTTCAGGCCATTTAAAACTATACCCAGTGGAATTTATAAAAAATATAATGAATGAATTCACAAAACGATTGTTTACATTTAATGTATTAGCTATACTGTATATTAAACTATTTCTAGTTAAATTTGTATTCAATTTTTTTTAATGAATATTTTTTAGAATCTACGTTTTAAAAATCTAAAATGTAAAACTACAAAATTTTTTAAGGGTATAAAACAATATTTGGTAAAACAGCATCATAATCAAATAATCGTACAACGACGTCCATTTGATATATTTTATTTTTTAGAGAATTTGACGCGTTCTTATATTATTTTTTAATAACCTATTTTAATTATAACAACCACATTTTCCTATTCATTATTTTTGTAATTGACATAAAACGTACTTTAAATAAATTTTGAGAATATACATTTGTGAAATTAGTGACATGTTAATAAATCTTAAGTTTTAAACAATTAAAAATTGAAATAACCATTTTTAGTTTCTAACGATTTTTTATAAGTTTACATAGAAGAAAAGTATTTAAAAGTTAGTTTTATTGTTGCTACAAATTGCTCAAATAAGGCACTCCGCAATACAGTGCTTAAAAAAATCCAATACAAACATTTAAGATCTTTTGAAAATATTAAATTTTAATTTTAGATTTAGACAATTTTTTTTAAAGAATAATTTAAATTATAATTTTTAGAAATCACAAAATCATTTCGATATCTGGATGTTTGCAAACACTTCAGGTTTAAAAAGTGTTTCCAATCCTGTTTATCAATATCATTAAGTAATATTGAGAATTGTATGATTTATAATTATTCTCAAAAATTTTACATTTTATATTCCCTTTTTTTCAAAATTTGTAGACGATGTAAACTAGACTAAATTACGTTTCAAATTACTTAAACAATCTCTCTAAATGTTTTGTAAAAAAAAGTAATTTACAAAACGTATTTTAATACTTAGGAAAATTAAAAAATGAAACAAAATTTGTTTTCTACTTTTTTATAAAACTGAATACAACGTGATTATTACGACCCTAAACACAAATTTCAAAACAAAATCTAAACTCCTACAGGAATATACAACCACGTATATTTCATTACGCTTCTTATTAGGTTAGAGAACAATTTGTAAGAACTCTCGTAGATAATTATCTAACGTAAGTTTGGTTGCAGCTAACAATTAAAACAACATTTCTTATTTCATAATTAAATCCAAACAGCTGACTTCCGGTTTATAATATGTTAAGAACTAGGAAGCTTGCCGTGTTCTACTGTACTACTACCGCGGTAAATAATAGACATGCTGAAGTAACGAGAGCTCGCCGATATCATCTCTCTCACTCTCTTTACGACTGTCATTGATGCTTAAAGTAGTTGTAAGAAATTTAAACAGGTTAGTGAAGTTATCACGAATGTGGAGTTTTCTTGATGTTTTTGAACAAACTTTCAATATATTTGTATTTTTTTTAACTATAAAAATTACTAATTCAGTTTGTATATTTTTAACTTTAACCTCCTTTAGTATAAAGAGTTGAACTTAAACATTTTGTATAACTTTTAAAATTATTCAGAAAAAAGAAACTTACATTTTTGATCAACGGAGAAATCGTTACAAAAAATAAACTCTTAGGTAATAATATTTAAAAATAACACATTAAATATTTTACTGCAATTTATATTTTAAATATATATATATATATATATATATATATATATATATATATTTAATTTGATTAAAATGTAATTTGTATACTTTGGTTTTGTATATAAGTTGCATAAATACATATTCGATTATGTAGTTACATTTTAGTTTTTTTTTAAGTAAATATAATTAATTATTGTCAGAGATGAAAGTGCTATTATTTTTTGTTATATTTAATGAAAATGTATGAAATAAGTAATAATAATATTAAACAAAATAATAAAAAGTAAAATGTTTTACATGTGTTTAAAACATGAAATAAATGTATAGCAAAAATAATTATATTAAAAAAATATTATATTAATACAGTTTAAAAAAATAACGATAATTTTAAACCCTCTTTTATTTATTTTTTATTTATATATTAATAAAAAAAAATGTAATAACTAAAAATGCATTATACACTTCAGCTCGATATTTTAAAATGCCATTGATATATTTTTTAATTAAATGTTTAAAAAATATATTTCCCTAATTTAAATCTTAAAACACACGCTTTTATTTGTGCTCGCACAGTGTGTGACAAAAAATGTCCACGCGTTACTCTAAAATATATTTAATATTTTTAACACTTTAAACATTACGCGATTCACACAAAAAACTCTATTGTGCGTTGAACTTGATAATATTAGCACTCACCACAAGAAATTTCATGGTAAACGATGCAATTAAAAAGTCCAAACTAAATCAAGAAACTACACAAAGATATCACTCTGTTAGACTCCTCTTCTATCCACAGATAAAGCGTTCAAGTCGCTACTGTCGCTTACATTCGCTTTCTCAACCTTATATACGTTCCATAGCAATTTTTCGTGGGTACACATACACACACGAAGTAGTGGGGATAGAGAGAGTAGTGTAATACAATTATCTATTAAGTCCAGGTTTTCAACCTCCCTACCATCCAAGACATACCGATGATGAGCTAACACCTTCTATTATTTCTGCTGATGTAACGCGGGACAGTTGGAAAGTAGAATAATTGAACTAGTGTTGGAGTTGGATGAAATTTTTGGGTCGTCAGTGAAATTTGTACAGTTGGATTACTTTGGATACTTTATTGGTTGTACAAATTGTTGGATTTTGAATAACAGTGATAGTGTAAACTTGAAGTGTATGCTAGTGTTTGAGTTGTTATAATTTAATAAAATAGACGATATCTTACTGTGATCTTTGGTTTTATTTATGTAGTCCTATGGTGTTGAAATATTTGTTAATTATTAAAATGAAAAATATCCCAAATTTACAAAAATATATTTTTTTAGAAGAACGAATTTTTGAAAAAAAATATTGAGACAAATGTTGTTTTTTCAAGGGACAAAAAAAATGAAGAAAATAAAGAAATTATATATTTTTAATTTGGTGGTCGTCTTTTAAGTTTTCCAAGCTCAGTTTTATTTATTTCAAATATATATATATATATATATATATATATATATATATATATATATTTATTTCGTTATATTATTCAACAATAAATGTAAGCAATTTTTATCTGCATTTGTTTATCTGATTTAACTTTTTTTCAAAATATTTAACATAATTGTTAGAAATTTTTAACCCGCAAGGAAAGCATCAACTTTAGAAAAAATTTAAACAAAAAACTTTTATATTGATCTAATAAAACTGGTGGAATTTTCAGTTTTGTTGAATAAAATTATAATAAGAAAAAAAATTTCTAATATAATTTTTCAAGTTTTGTTTGATCAAAATATAATTTTTATTTGTCTCAGTTTTTTAATAAAATTGATAAATTTCATGTAAAAATTCTTGACAGTCCAAAATTCTTTATTTTGATAAATATCTTGAAAAAAATCGAAATATAAACAAGTTCTAGACAAAAATGTTTGTTGTTAAATAAGTTGCCGTATTAAAAGATATAGTTTTTGATACAAAATGTTGATTTTGAAATAACCTCAAAAGTCCCAGAAAAAAGTAATTCTAACAAATTATCTTAGGAACTCAAAAAACTTTTAACTCAAAAGTTTACTCTAACATACTTTGTTGTTTTTTTATTCAGGAGTCTCATTTTAAATTATTCACTCAATATATTAATTCTCATATTTAATAAGAGTTTTTCCTTTTATCTTTATACACAGGATGTTTCAAAATTATATAAACAGTTAGATAATTTTAGAAAAAATAACAGCTGAAAAATAAGAATTGAACTGTCTTTTTGTACATTTATAGCCCAATTTGGCAAACATAAAAGGGGTCCTATGAATTGTGTAAATCCAAATCCAAATTAAAGCTTTTATTTTATTATTAGATTCTATTAAAAATTATTTTATTCTTGGTACTTTTAAAAAATGTGAATAGCCTACGTTTAAGAGATAAAAGCTGTAAAATTTATGGCCTAAACTAAGTTTTAAATCGAAAAAACTCATTAAAATCATCATTAAATAAATTCAGTTAATCTGATAAAAAATTTGTAAAATTTAAATATTATTGTAAAATCGGAATTTTCACTTTCAAAAACTGCAGCTGTATAATATTTTATTCTAATGAGAATGGATTTATTGTTAAACTTTGTGTGATCAAAAGTTTAGTTTTGATCTAAATTTTCAACAATTTCTGACACTAACTATTTCCTTAAAAAAAAAAAAAATCTTTAAATGTGATTTTATAATGGAATCCTGCAATAAAAAAAAAAAAAGATTTGGAATTTTCACTTACACGTGTAGCCAATTCTTGTTATTCTATTGTTAGTTAACAATTTATCAAACAGTTACCATACTTTTCTAACTTTCATGGTATATTATTATTAATAATTTGTAATGCCCGCTATAATATATATGCATTTAATAGTAGATTTTAAATGATCAATTTTCCCGAACTAACTTTGGATCTTATTTCTGTATCTAGTTTAACACCATCTGCAATTTTTGTCTTTAGGTATTCTTTTACAAGTGCAATTCATCGTCTTACAGTATGAAATCTTAAATATTGCAATGCATTTTATTTTCACTAAAGCCCGATTTTTTTTATTCTCCTAATAGTTTTCTAGTAAAATATTGTAATAATTCCATTTTTTGAGCCAAAAGTAATCAGTATATTTATAGAATAAAATTTTACTAAAAATACACATATTTTGGTATTTTTGTCTTTCGAATCTCCACGGACTAATGTGTATAGATTTTAAATAATGTGGGTGATAGACAACATCCTTGAACAATCAATCCTTTTATAACCTGAAATCCGTGTAGGAATTATTATTTTTGATTTAGAATTTCAGTATACAGTTTAAATTTTTTTATTATAATTGGGTTCTATCAGATGGTTTTTTTAAAAACAATCACATTTAGTAAGTGGCACAGTATCTATAAAAAAAACTTGACGAAGTGGTTTTGCTCCAGTTATTAAATTTGTATTTATTTAAAAAAAAAGTAATACATATATTTATTATTTATTGAATGCATAGGCTAAGATTAGTTGTTTAAAGGAAATTAGTTGTGAAGCCTCTAGATCACCATTGTCTTAAAAGAAGGAAGAAGAGAAAATGAAATAAATATTTCTACCCCTTGAATATTCCAAGAGCGTCAGGTTCGGTTGAGAACAAGAATTGTACAAGAGAGACTTGATTGAAAAGTTGAAAGAGAGGGATCTAACCCAAGACTATATGAAAAAGGTGAAAATATAGCTGGGGAAATTGGGACTGCTATGTCTGTACTAAATAAATGAGGGAACAGTTAAATAATATTTATTTGTAAATCTTTTTGTGAAATCTTGTAAAGTGTGTATCTGAAAAACAAGAACGAAATTTGGAAGGAAGGGGTTTATTTTACAATGAAGAAAAAGTTCTTATAAACATATACAGAAAAATTCTTTGTGTTTTGTCTTTATGTCCATTTGTGTTTTTGATCGAAACATATATAGGTGGTTTAAGCCACCTATCCACTCTTTCCGGCAGGAAAATGGTTTCCGTACGTTTATTGGTGTGTCACTGAGCTCGGTACCTAATTGAGCAGGATTATTTTTTTCGCTTAGTAGGAAACAGCTGACTGGGTAGCTAGGTTGAGCAGACTCCGTCTATTGAACTAGGGGGAAGTGATCAGTCCGTACACGCAGCAGACGTAGCGCCTGTCTCGTCTTTTGGTTTTAAAACTATTTTTCAAATTATTCCATGGCTGTGTAATTAATCGAGGTTATGGCGTCCCGGAGGTACAATTCTCAACGTTATTTATTATTTAGACGAAACGAGTTTGACAATGAGGAACGCCAATCTTCAACTCTCTTTATAACTTGTGTGAGTGTTTATTAGTAAATAACTACAATCGAGTAATGTATTATAAATTAAATTAATCTTCTCAAAGCTGGGTATCCTAATGGTGCATAGACATATCTGAGTGTTTTAGACCTCGTGGACTTGGACCAAGTCAGTACGTTATCCAAAAGGTAGAGACTAGACTAAGGCAATGCCGACACAATTTGGTTAACAACCGTTACATACGGAATGCGTGAATGTAGTCTGTAACGTCATCCAACGCTTTCGTTCTTTCCCGCCAGGAGCAACTGTTAAGTCGCGTTGGAGTTTCTTTCCCCTTGATTTTTGCCGTGTTCACTCTTGTAGTCGTTTAAATACTTTTTGTCTTGAGTTGACGTATTTAAAGTGTACAAAAATTACATGGCGTCATAAGATGATTTTGAGGAAAGGAAAACGTTCCAAAGAGTGTGGTAAAAGAATTTATTCAAATGTAAAGATCATTCAGTCCCATTGGAAATAAAGTGGACCATTAAATGTAAATGTATTCGTAGGTGATTTTAAAAATCATGAGAATCTGAAAGTTATATCTTTTTCAACAGCTTCAAGTCTCTGAACTGTTCACGATCCGATATCCACTGTTTTTTCAGTTTTGTGTTTCTTTTTCTCTTAAATAATATACAGTCGCTATTGTACACAACCAAACCTCTAACAGCAACCACCTGTTTCCGATACACCATGATACTGAAATAACATCAATCCGTCAGAATTTCTGTAACAGGACAGATAATCTGTTCGGAGAATTCCCATAAAAGAAAGTAAAGTATCCATCCATTGACACACATTTCCTTCAGTTACTATGAACTTGAAAAACCTAATGGATTTAATGTTTAGTGTAAATAGATAGCGACTAGAAAATTTGTCACATCGATAACCGTCAGAATGGTACATCGGACATAGTCGTGTCAACAGTTTTATTAATCCTTACGGGATTATGTGAAAGGAAAGTACGTGGGGGGAAATGATGTTAGTGTATGGATAGGTTAGGTTACTCATGGTCTCGGGTGGCGGCAATACCATGAGGGTGACCTCAATCACTAGAATTTCTGTACGAGAACTTTGCTATTACGTAACAAAGACGAAGATTATGAAACAATCAAAGTACATAAAATAAAGGAAAGTAACGCACAATATTTATGTCTCTTCATCAAGCAGATTGTGTTAATGTATACTATCAACTGCTTGGTTGTTAGTATAATGATCAAGGGGCAATGATTACAATCTTACCATTTTAGTACCACTGCATTGTTCTACAATTATTGGATCGTTTGGTATGAAAACCTGTATCTCTGTCTCGTTAGAAAGTGAAAAGGTTTAATAGCTATTGTGGTTTTATCTTGGAAATATCGAATATGGAATGTTCACAGATACAATTCATAGGTGCAATTTGACACTACTTTAGACTCATTGTGTGGCGCGTAATTTAATTTGAAAGTGAATATTTAACAAGTTGAATGTAAAATGTAAATGTTAAAATGTATTATCAGATAAATGGGTCTTATCCAGTGGGGGTAAGTTTTTTTTTGGATTTAATTTGAAAGTGAATATTTAACAAGTTGATGCGCGCCATTGTGGTACTTACCCAGCCCTATCGTACAAGCTGATACTTTAAATGTAAATATCTAAAAGTTGATTTCATTGTAGGACATGTTAAATCGTATTGTCAGATAAATGGGTCTTATCCAGTGGGGTAAGTTTGTTTAAAACAGTTGTTACACAGGTTTTATGATTCATGTAATTTTGTATATCAGCACTGTCTTGACGCTAGGACCTCACGAGCTACGTTGATGTGTAGATTTAAAAGGTCTCCATTTGCATAGCTCATATCAGTGTCTTGTCCCTAGTGGGCATCGAAACTGCACATATGTGGACTAGCTTCCACTCGCTACGTTTCTGCGTGATATTTTAACTATACTATCATATATATTTGAGAGGTCAGGGAACAAATTACAATTACAAGGTTAGTGAATACAATTACACGAATAATTAAACTATTGATCTATTTTTAGTGTGTTATAAGTTGAATAACACACGAGATGGAAGCAGAAACTGTTTAAAATAACAGTTTGTGAGATTTATATTTGATTTTTCTGAATTCAATAGCGCACTTTTACGAACACACTGTAGTCTTCTATATAAATTTTTCCTATCTCAATTTTTGTAGCCGCTAACGTGCTTACATACAGAGGACAACGTCGATGGAAGGACGATGTCATTCTATTTACTCTTTGATAGTAAATAATATGTATATACATTTTTTTCTCAAAGTTTGCTTTTTTTAGATATTCATTTGTCACCATCTAAATGAGTCAAACATTTATATTTAAATACAAGTAGTATAAGTTACGATAATGCGTGACTTTATTAATGTGGGTTGAACAGTTGATTTCTGATCCAGGATTCGCTAGTGTGGGAGGTTTTTGAGAATACAATTACGGCATGTCCTTGAAGTTACCAGAACTGGCTAGTTAGATGTCAACACGAGAGCCTCTAATTTTTGAGCTTCAAACCTTATCATGGAGATGGCAATCTATTTAATATGTAAAATCAATTGTCAAACTCAAAATGTGAGAGTAACTGGCACAAGGAAAAACAGACGATTACGAATTTATAAAAAACGTTTTACGATTAAAGTTTACTCGTAGTAAATTAGTAGTTGTGAGTTACCAATAAAACACCAACAATTGACCATGGGGCTGTTATGAAAGATATAGATTAATTTTTCAAAATCGCCACTACCAATTTCGTTAAAGTTTTAATGATGTGAAAAATCGAAAAAAAAAATTGACAGATAGAAAAATTAAGCTGGTATCTCTGCTGTCATGAAAAACTAGATTTTAATAAAATTCGAATTAACGCTAAGGATTGTTTATGGTATAAGCGAAGCAAATTCCGGATCTCTCTCTCTCTCTCTCTCTCTCTCTCTCTCTCTCTCTCTCTCTCTCTCTCTCTCTCTCTCTCTCTCTCTCTATATATATATATATATATATATATATATATAGAGAGAGAGAGAGAGATGGTCTATATATATATATCTTACTCTCTCTCTCAATCTCTCTCTCTCTCTCTCCTATCTTTATATATATATATATATATATTTCTAAAGACGGTGTTCACGGTTCATGTTCACCATTTGACTGACAACTACGGAACTGTTTCCGTTACAAACAGATTTGTTTTTTAAATTTAATTTTGAGGATAAGGGAGTGAGAACGTTTTGTTTCGTTTAGTTTAATTCTTCCTTATTATTTGAAGGAAAAATCACTCAGTCATCATAGCCTTGTAACTTAGTGGCAGAAAAGAGCCTAAAATAAAAACTCAGCTTTCGTATACTCTAATAGTGTCAGGGTCCTAAAAAACAAGAGTTGGCCAAGAGAGAGACCTGATACGAAAGATGAAAGTAATTAGCCATCAGTAAATTATGAAGTGTAAATAGCAATACAATTTACTGAAATTCCCATGTTCTTGTAATTTGTCTTCCAAATATTCAATACTTTCTTTTATACATTTTAAATAAACAACATCCCTGGTGCCATGTTTTTTTTTTTAAACTGAAATCCGGTTGGCTTATTTAGTCTTATTTTTGATTTAGAGTTCCAGTAAATATTTGACAAGTTTTTAATAATAATTCATTTTATATCAGCTGATTTTTTTAAACTATCACATTTGGCAAGAAGCACTGTATATTTTCCTATATCAATAAACAAAATAGTTTTCCTCCAAGTATTAAATTTGTTAGCATTTATTAGAATTATTTTTCTTGTTGATTAAAAGAAAAACCTCTCGGTTACTTTTATAAAAAAAAAAAGAAAAGAACATAAAATAACGTCTCCTAAACTCTCAATTACTCTAATAGCGTCGTAGTAGGTAGAGAACAAAAGTTGATCAACAGAGACCCGATAGGAGAAATTGAAAGAGAGGGATTTAACCCAATAATACATGGAAAAAGGTGTAGATCCAGCTAGGTTCTCTTGGTTTAATAGTTATAGGTAAGGCAATATAAGGTTAGTTTAGATATGTTTTTTAATCCATCTTACGTTAAGAAAATAAAATATTACATATTGTAGTAATAAGTTTTATACAGTTAAGGAAGCTCTCAACGACAAACTGCCCTTTATCTGTGAAATTAAATTACTTCTACTGATAACAGTATTAATGTTGGATGTTTGAATTCAGTAGTTATGGTTTAATTTTCCTTGGAAATATATTGTATTAAAGGTTTGTTTAACGAAAGGATAATATTTACGATTTGTACTCTCATTTTTGTATTTATAAGAGACTCTTTACCATTCAGGTCTATATCCGTCTGTTTGTTTTAACGCTAGAATCAACCAATTTTCACTAGAATTTGTTTACCACGCTGTTCTGACAATCAACTAAACATATTCATTCACGCTTTCATCTTATTTTTTTAAAATTCCATGAGAAGTACTCTGGGATAAAGTCTTTTCCCACCTATTTTCATATAATTCCGTTGTTTAGTGTTATTTTTTCAGCACTAAAACTCAATTTGCTTGTTATGTTTCATGAGTAAAACACATTATATAGCCATTTTGATATTTACAAACAGATTATTCTAGTTGACGATCTAGACCGATTTATAATAGTAAAATCAAACCAATTACAACCTCTAGTGTTTACTAAAACCCATGTTTTCACATACATACACACATAACATTTGTTTGAGAATAAGTATGTGATAATACGCCAAAAGTGTTGTAGGTACCGAATCAGTGCAAATGTTAATCCTGAGTCGCAGTTTCGCCTTAAAAACGGTTGTAATAGCTTTATATCTAACCGACTCTCTTCCCGTGTTTCGCTAAGTCATTAAAAATTTTAAAATAAGGGTTTGGATTTAATGAATTATTCTAAATTTTAAATTAATAAAATAATTTTTCGTCATGCTGCTTCAAAATCAGTTGTTTTCAATACATACATTGCGATGCTAAATTTGTTCTTGTTAGTCCTAGAACCTAAAGAACATCAGCTGTGGTCGAGGTTATCAGCTGTTAATTCGTTTATACGAATTAATTAACGATTGTAAAGCATCTATAAAAACAACCAATAACAGCTGTTACCACCGATTTTATAAATAATTACCACTAACACAAAATAAACAGTTGTAATAGCTGAAAACCTGTCCAAATTTTTGAAGGTAAATAGGTTATAACATTTTAGTTTTTGTGAAATTGTATTCTTATATTATTTGCAGTAAAACGAAAAATATAGTTCATCACTTGGACCAAAAGAAGATCCTCGTTCATTTTTAAACTTGAACTTGTATAGAAAACTTCACTTTTGGTCCTAGTGATGATATATTATATACTATTTGTATAAAATAATATAAAAAGGTTTTTTATTGGTGGAATATGAATACATTGTGATAAAACAACGTCCATAAGCATATAAGGAAAATAATATATTTTCTATAAATTATATACTAAAATATGAAGTTAACAATGATCAACATTAAATAGTTATTTTCAACATCTAAAACATTTAATTTTTTTTTAATTTTCCAGTTTATCTCTTTATATGTTGTTTTTAGAAATGATTTACTTTTAATGCTTGTATGTCAGTCTTGTAGAATAACCATGATTAATTTAAGACTTGTAGTAAGATAAAGGTGAAGACAGAGTGATTTTCATGTTTGGACCTTAACGCTGTTTTAATCCTGCCAAAACTTAAAAACAAAATTTCGGTAAGCACCAAAGTTGCAAGAACAACCTCCGAGTGTAATTTCAACTTTCCAGGTGACGTGGCTTCGTAGGTCACAGCTCAGACTACATCTCCCGAGTCGAAGTTGAAACTGCCTAAAAACTCCGAAACAGTTTTAATCATTATTTTTTAGTTATAAATGATTTTTTCATTATGTAATACCTTTGTTATTGGTAAAATATACCATATAAATATTATATATAAGCCTATTGTCGCTGAAAAGTTTAAAAACATTTACAAAATATATTGAAAAATTTGTACTTTTTATGTTTTAGCAGCATAAAATTGTTTATAACTAGGGAACCACTAAACCGATTGCAAACAAGTTTTAGTTTTAAATTTGTTTAAATCATTTTCCAACTTCGTCACTAAAAAAAAACTTGGTTTATGTATTCCCAGTGTAGTTAAATGTTGGTATAATTTGGGAACTACTGAACCAATATTGATGAAATATAGAATAAAACCCAAACAGATTTCTTACGCATATATTAATGAACGACATTTCAACGGTTTAGTAGTTCTTGAGCTATAGACATACAAACAAACAGACAGACAGAGAGACGTTGTGTTGTGTGTATATATATCTTTACTAAATAAAGTGCATACTTATAAATACATAGAACTTTACTAAAAAAAAAAAAGCTTTTTTGTCAATATATAGATCTTTACTAAAAAGTGTATAGCCTAGTTATAAATACATAAAACTTAACTAAAAAAGTGCAAACCGATAAATGCATAGAACATTAATAAAAAAGTACACAATTATAAATATTAAATAAATATATTTAAAAAGTGAATACGTCTTATAAGTTAACAAATCTGTACCGAAATGTGAATACTCACAAATTTATAAAACTTTACTAATATAGTGTATACTTATCAATATGTAGAACTTTACTAAAAAAGGGCATACTTATATAAATCTTTACTAGAAAATATCATAATTATAAATTTATAATACTTTACTAAAAAGGTGCATACTGAAAAATATATAAAGTAATAACTTTCCTAAAAAAGTGCATACTCATCAATATATATATTGATGAGTACTTTTTTACTGAAGTTTTATATATTATATATATATATATATATATATATATATATATAAATTTATTAAAAAAGTACAAACTCATTAATTATATTATTTTATTAAAATAGTACATACTTATAAATATATATAACTTTTTTTTTGAACTTTGTTAAAAAAGTGTACACCTATAAATATGTAGAACTTTACTAAAAAAAAGGGCATACTTATAAATATATAAAATTTTCCTAAAAAAGAGCATAATTATAAATTTACTAAAAAGGTGCATACTTAAAAATGTAAAGTAATAACTTTATTAAAAAAATGCATACTCATCAATATATATATATATATATATATATATATATATATATATATAATTTTACTAAAAAATTGCATACTTATAAGTATATAGAACTTTCTTAAAAAATTGCATACTTATAAATGTATAGAACTTTACAAAAAAGTGCTTATTTATGTGTTTTCGTGTTTGTCAGCCTAAGCAATCATATACGTAATAATTGAAACATCACCCATCTCTGCGTAAACAATTACTGCCAATAATTCCCTTCACTTCGATGCCTCTAACCAGACAGATAATACGCGTGATAGCCTATTTGCTTGTTAATTATTATTTAGGTTTAATTACGTCCATTGATTAATTCAATTTTGACAGAAAGCTGTCCACCCGTAAAATAAGCTAATTGAATCTGATGAAATCTATATCCGGCGTTGAAATGAGCGTAATGCTTGTTCATGAGATCCCGTGTTATGAAGCCAATACGTCAAGTTTATATTAAATCAAACTACATTTAAGATATTATTATTAATTATTTGTAGGTTGTACTTTTATACGCGAGTGTGATTTCTCCCATTTGACGTCCTGTTTTCCAATTGGTTTCTATTGTCTGACTATCAGAAGATGTGGTAATGCCCGGTACTGAACATCTCAATAGGTGGTCCGTATCCTGTCGAACATCTTTACATAGTTCGTCACTTGTTTTGATTCCAATTTAATTTTACCCTCACATACCAAATTTTATTAAAAACAGATCACGTGGTTAGACTGTACAGACGACAGACATTTCAAAAACTATCAACATCCCTTCATTGACTCATCATATAACTTTTTCTATTCACTTATCTGTTTTTTCTTGTTGTTTAAAGGCAAAAAACCTCTCGGTCATCGTCGCCTATTAAAAAAAGATTAAATAAAATAAAACGTAGACTCCTAGCTCTCGAATACTCTAATAGCGCCAAAGTCGGAAGAAAACAAATGATGGCCTAGAGAGACCTGATAGGAAAGATGAATAAGAGGGATCAAACTCAAGACTAGATGAAACGAAGGTGTAGTCCAGTTATGGTTCCTTAGGACCGTCACGTCCGTACTCACTAAATGTGAACCCTAGAGGGTGATATTCCCATCTGAATAGGTGAGTCTGGAGATAGTCCTATCTCATGAACAGTCTGAAGGCAGCCTCAGTAGTTGTGCGAGGAATTATCAGTAGGAGAGATCCGTAGTCTTGGTGTTGAGCCCATTGCTTTCCAACTGCGGCCATCTGGTATTGGTTATTGAGCCAACACCGCACAGCTACTCCACCATCCACATGGCTGAGGTTAATGTCAAGCTTGTGGTAATTTAGCTCCTGCTTTCGCCAGGGTGTCAGCGCGTTCGTTTAAATGTATTCCAGCATGGCTTGGAATCTATTGGATGACCATCATTCTACTAGGATGATATTACCGAATCAGTTACTATCGACAGATCCTGTTTTTAGTTTGTTTTTTTGAAGATGGCTGAGTGATAATTCACGAGGGAGAAAATGTTATTTGTACTGTAAGGAATCTTTTGGCCGTCTTGGAATTGTAACACCTTCGCCATCATAATTACTGGAAAGGGCCCCAACTAGTATTGCGACCTTGAAGATGTTACAACGAAACCAGGCATTCAGTACCTGACTTCTTTATGTTCGTATTTTTATTTAATATTTAATTTAATTTTTCAGAATGTTTTATTTTATGTCTATCTAGAATACTTTGTTTTTGGATTTTTAGTTCCTTTATATCTTCTATCATGCTGATAAGTTTATTTTGGTTTTTCTGTTCATGAAAAAGTCGAAAATCAGTTTGGTGGATTTGTTTCCATTAATTATTTTAATGTGGTAGAAACTGATTATCCTTTTTAATGTTAATTCGGATAATGTTTTTATTTTGTGTACAGTGGTTTGTTCGAGAATAATTGTCTTTCATTACTCTGGAAGTTTGGACCAAGTATTTCTCTGACGAGTCGTTTGTTTGTTAAAGTTTTGGTTTCGGATGATTTTCTAACCTTATCACTGTCTTGATTTTGAAATCCAAGAGAGACGTTTTGTGTTTTATGTGTCCTTAGTCGGTTGAAAAACGAGTTCCATCTTTCGGGTTTTATCCTCAAACGATTTGTTTGTTCGCGTTCCCCCTGATCCATTCTAGTACTTGAAATAATTGACTTTTTTGATTTTATTTATATGTGAAAAGGTGTCCAACTAAATCGTTTCAATCTATTTTACAAAAAAAAGTAATCATAGATGAACAATTCAACATGACAAATCTCTATCTGATAGATTCCATTTCATGGTTTGTTCACTCTAAATTTAACTATCCAGTAAGATTATAAATCACTTTTGGTGGCAAATTGTAAAAAGTGAAAGCAAGTGTCAAATCCAATCATTTACCTCCTCATTTCTCCGGATATTAGAAGACACGATGCCACAGAAACGAAACTCTTCGTACTTTTTGATTTGAACCTTTCTAATGGCAACGCGATATTCGTTTGGACGGACCTTTAATAAACATAATAAGTGACAAATTGACTCATCCGTAATTGATGGATGTTTTATGTTATTAAGTGAAAGGATTATTTGGTATATTGAGTGTGGTTGTAGACTGTTTGGACCGGCGATATAAAATAAGCGATGTGTTGTTAAAACTATTAATGTTTGTAGACGATTTGGACAGAGGTTTTAAACTAGACGATGTGTCGTTTAAACTATTAATGTTTTTAATTTATTATAAATAACTTTCAGTTTGTAGAAAAGCGGTATTTTATTTTTGTCAACGTATTAAACAATATGTCTTAGGAATTTAAATTAGATATAGCATTTTGTATTTAAAAAATTAATTGCATACAAAAACCATCAAATACTAGAAGGTTAAGTATTTACTAAAAAAAAAAAAAGAAGTTTTTGAAAGAACTCAGAAATGTATAATAAATGGTACAAAAACATAGCACAAATTTTCTCACTCAACCATCCTCAAAAACCAAATCAAAATTGTTCTTAACAAAAAAACTGAGTTAAGTAAATACCGTTGTCCTTCCAAATGTGAATATGAACCTTGAACATCGTATTAAATAAACAAAAAAAAAAAAAAATTAATGGCTTAAACTTGTTTCTTTTGTAACTATTATAACATGTCCTCAGCATGAATTTGTTCATTAACATTTAACCGATTATTTCTAGAAAACACTGATTTTATATAATTAATATTTATATATAGTGCTTCAGATTACTCTCTAATCTATTGTGAAAAACGGCTTAGATAATAAGATGGTTTAAAATGTGATCTCTTTAATTCGAAAATTAATAACTATGAGGACTTACTTTGTGGGATATTTATCATTTCGAAAGGGACTTTTTGGGGGAGGGGTTCTGCTCTCAAAATGTCAAATATAAAACATAGTTTGTGACACCATATTTTAAAGGTGTTGTAAAGTTACATTTAAATAAATTTAAAAAAATTCTTAAAAAAAATAAAAATGGCGGCCCTCATGGCGAAAGAAAATTCGCCTTAGGTTTTTCTATCATGACTTAAAAAAAACTTTGGATGAAGATTTAATAAAACAGAAAAAGAAAATAAGTGAGGGACGTTGTAGAATGTTTAGGTTCAAAAGTATCGTTTAAAAACAGTTTTTAAAAAAATAAAAAATCGGACGCTATTTTATAGAAATTTATGATCCATTTTCTTTGGTTAACGAACTTTACAAATGGTTTGTAAATACTAAATACCAAATATGTTCTAAAATGCAAACTCTAGCGATATGTAATACATAATATAGACTTTTAGCCTAAAACATAGAATGGAGAGTTGTCATCTCTTGATCTTTTTATATTCTAAGAAAAATTGTTAGAAGCATCTTTAACAAAGTGATGTTTTATTTATATATGTGTGTCTTTCCATTTTTTAGAAAATATTAAACGGAGAAATATTGACTTATAATTTTTTTTTTTAGGAATAATAATCAATAGGAGTTTTTAACATTAAAACTAATTTATAGAATTAACAATCAATTTATTTTCAACAAATTGCTATAATTTTAGTTAACCCATTGGGGCTCGCATTTGATGACAGTAGGTTGCAAGTTAAAAAGGGTTTCAGCTGTTGTTCATGGCTAAGAGCATAATTTTTTTAAATTTCATCAGCAACAGTGCTCATTTTCAAATCAAAATGGAGGTCACTGTACTTGGGGCATTGACCATGATCGTAGCATTTTATTTTGGAAGAGCTGAATAACATGCTTGTTTATGTTTTAGCACAATTCATAGCTGGATACTAGAGATTTACATGGGTCTCATAACTTGTTTGTAGAGCTCTAGTTTATTGTGTAATGATAACCCTGACTGGAGCCCAAAGCATCTTACCTAATTTAATATTCAGTTCTTCCGTTTGCTTTTGAATATAGCATATATGTTTCAATTGATAGGGTCGGTAGACATTTCATTGCTTCGAATGTCGGAAATTTAATTACTAGAAATACTAATCGTTGAAGAATATTCCTGCTCACAATTCTTGATTACACTCCTGCCTCATAAATAGAAAAATATGCATGCTTTCATTTATTGCTTTAATTGAATAATTATAAAACATGTCACATGTCTATAATGACAACTGATTAAAATTTTCATAATCACTTTTCCATTATAATTCAACAAACATAATGTTACTTCGTGACAGTTACTTTAATTGTTAAAATAACAATTTAACTAAACAAAACTTGATAAGGAGAGCGCGCCCCGCCCTAATATAAACTGGTCGGTGACTTATATGGTTGTCACAAGCATCGTGGAAAAAGTTATATTAGTAATAGGTTAAGTAATGTAACAAAGGACGGTAATTGCAAACGAAATGCAATTATCTAAGTTACCCAATTAGCATAGGTGTTTGTCTATGTGTACATCTTTGAATAATAATGCATATGGATAATATTTCACGTTAGTTTTCTGATGTAACTACTTTGAAATAGTAACGGGTTAGGTTAGGTTATTTTCCAATTACGTAGTGAGGTAATTATTGTGAAACATTTACAGTGAGTATTGGCCGCCATTTTGAAAATTATAAAAATAAAGTTTTTGTGTTTTGTACAGTTGTAAAATGTAACATGCTAAATGATTATGCCAAATATGAACTCAATATCTTATCTATTTCTGGAGTTATAATGTTATTTTGTTTGAAAAGAAAATGGCGGATAGATGGATAATGTATCAAAAGTCGATTATATGTTATCTGACATTTTTTATTCGTTTTTATCTATACAGTCCGAAAATGAATAGCTAGTTCACATTTATAGCTAATTTGTATTAATACATTTTTATTAAAAACACATAATCTTCTTCCTGGGTCTGAAATATGGTACTGTCTGTATTCTTGTTAATAGAACGCCCAAAACTTTCTTTTCACCATAGAAACTTCCTTTTTTTATTTTTTATTTATTTTTATTTATTTATTTATATATATATTTTTTTAGAAAACTCATTTTATATAGCCTATAGGGTGATTCAAGAAGTTTTACCGGGGCTATCTGAGCTCATTCTACAGGCCAAAAGAAAAAAAAACTTCATATAAACATATTTCCTAAAACTCTTTAGTATCTAGTTACGGCTAGCGAAAGATTTCGCCCTGATTTTCAATACTCTGGTCAAATTCAGTCTGGCTGAAATCCCTGAGACCCATAAATGTGGTAATTTTGCATGGAATTTTACCTGAAAAAACTGTAAAAAGTAGGTTTCAGAACTGTTTCTCCAATAGTTTAAGAGAAAACTGTGGTAAAACACAAATAAATGTGGTCTGAAAACATACTTTTATAAATTCGCTATGAAATAACTTTGTTTAGGTTGATAAACGTGTGAAAGTTTTCATCAAAACTTGTAGAGAATTTAATTCTTGAATTGAAGAAGAAGGACAAATTTTTGAAAATTTATTATAATATTTGATGGGGTAATTTACCACTTAAATATCAGCTAGAGAATTTTAGTTTCATTACAACTTTCGTAATTTTTCAGTTAATTTTGATGTTTCGTTTAAAATAAAAATGTTGTTTTCCGTTTGTATTTAATTATTTTTTACCTTATCTTATACCAATTTGTGCAAAATTAAATTCTCTACAAGTTTTGTTAAAATTTTTTCGCGTTTACCAGCCATTCCATTTAACAAAGATATTTTATAGCAAACTTAAAAAAGTATGTTTTTCGACCCCGATTATTTCTATTTTACCTCAGTTTTTTCATAAACAGCTCTATTATTGCTATTGTTGCTATTATTAGTTTCAATTAGTGAGTTAAGTTTAATTGTAATAGTATTATTTTAATTCGCTTTGAAATGGCGGGCATTCAAAACTTTTAAATTTAAGTAACTCTAAAACTAGATATTTTGAAAAAAAAAAAAATCAACATACTTAATAAATATTTTCTTAAATTCAGAGGCGTTTTTGTTTTTAAAATTATGTGAAAAATAAACAGTTTAGATTGCGTAAAAAATTGAAGTTCCTGTGGTCTCCAGAACAGCCTAATGATACAATAATGGAATTAATAAATATTAAGTTGTTTGTAAGGTATACATTTTAATTGAAATTTAATAATAGTCTGAATTCAAGGGTGCTGAGAAATTCTCACTATTTAGTATCCGAGCTTCTGTTGGGTTCCTAGCAGCTTCATAAAAAAAATGTATGTTTCAATACTTAGCAGAAATGAAATACCGATATTTCACTACTCTACTGCTTCATAAATATTCTTGCAGTGAATAACAGCATACAATAACTAGTTAAGTAATATTACAAGTGTGTAATCGAACAGTGTTTAATACAAGCTGTTGATTGTTGCACTGCTACAAAACAGCTGGTTTTATTATTGATAATTTGTTGAAGTTATACTATCAATAAGTCACTACATCAGTAAACCAATTAAATGAATGAAAACACAATTTTTGACAAAAAAATCACTACAAAAACATTCTATTGACATTTGGTTATTTAAGTTTCCACGAGTGTACCTCATTATAGTTGATCAGTAATCATACTTATTTAATTTCATAAAAGAGATTTTTAACAACCAATATAATTTCAATTTAAAAACAGTTACTGTAAAATGTAAAAATAGACAAATGAGAATAAAACTCTAATTTTTATTTATTCCAAAAAAGAACTTCTTTTATTAATTACATTGTTGTTCCATTAACCTATACCTAAGAGGACAAGTACATGTGAATAAAAGGTAGGACAAGAATTTTCAAATCTTTTTTATTTTTCACCCAATTTTAAAAACAAAAACCCCTATAGATTTGTGATGAAATTTTCTAAAAAAGAGTTGTTCTTGTAATGTTTTTTGTAAAATAGCTAGTTTTTGAGTTATTTCAATTTATAAACTTTGAATGGCCGCCATTTTGAAATGAAGTGAAACGAGTCGGGGCGCAATAATGAAACTTAACATGCTAACTGAAATTAACAATAGCAACAATACAAACATATTTGGTTTAATTCTGTATCGCCATTTTTTAAAAAACTTTTGTATCGAAGGATAGAAGGACAACGAAATATGATAGGCTTCTTTTTACCCAAGGAACAATACCCCGAAGTTTGTAAGGAGAGTCCTGAAACACTTTGTATTTGTTTGCAAAACTTTGATAAGGATGCCCTTCTATAGCAATTTAAGAAATACATGGGCAAAAGCGTAATTACATAAATAGTTAAACGTTTTAATTTGTCAAATATAAGGTACCACAGGAAATGAAAACATAATTTTCCATAAAAAACTTTATAAGTACAACACAAATACAAGACGACGTTTCAATAGCTAAGGCACCATCCTCAGCTGCAACATACACACAAACCGACTGACAGTGGACTTGACCGTCACAGTTCACTGTCAGTATGGTTTTGTGTGCATGTTGCATCTGAGGATGGTAACTTAGTCATTGAAACGTCGTCTTGTATTTGTGTTAAAATAAATAAAAATAAAAACATAAGTGATTTTGTGAAAAATTGTATTTTCATACATTTGGTTATTGAAGTTTCCACAAGCGTACCTCATTACAGTTGATCAAATATATGTACCTTACCGATATTTTTGGGATATTGAGGAATAATAATATGATATTTTTTATGAGTGTTTGAGAAATTTAGAGTACCGTTAGAGAATGTTTTTGCATTTTTTAAAATTAAAAGGCCCACCATAACTAAATATATGTTTTTGAATTTGCCTGTATTTAATTTTTAAAGTGTCACGTTAAACGGTAATAATAATAAATTATAAAATAGTGCCCACTTTATGAATGGTTATTAACACAGAAAACCAGACTGACAACTCATCTCCATAAAAGTTAACAATACGTGTTTATGTCAACACAAAGTCGTGGTGCAAGTACTGCATTCCAAAACACAACCGGTCATTTTAACGCCCACCTGGAGTGACTTTCGATCATGCATCTTGGTTGCTCATATGTCGTAAACACTTGTATTCTGTCTAGGCAGTGACGTCATTATGTAAATAGTACATACTTTCACAAGTAATGAGAAAAAATAATTAAATTTATGGGTGAATTAATTGGGGGCAAGGATTTTTGGATAAAAATATTTGGATGAAATAATTTGAAGGGTGTAATTAACAAACTTGTTCATTTTAAAAATTCGTTTTTTTTCTTTAGGTATTTATTCTGAATATATTTATACTTCAGTATGTTTGTTCCATATTTTGGGTTTATTTCAGACTCCTCGTAAATCAATTATGTTTTTGTTTTAAATTTGTTTGATCAATAATACAATAATTAAATATATAATATATGTGGATATTTGCTATTACTTACGTATACAAAAAGTAATACAGGATGTTTCGAAAGTATTGATCAATTCTTGTTATAAATTGAAACGTAGAACATTATAAACTTAAGAAATGGTCCAAAAACATTCTCAAACTTTCTCACTCACGAATTCTATAAATAGAATAAAAAGAAACCAATTTGTCAGACAAAATGTAGCTTTGAAATTTGTCAGTAAGAAGTGAAATTGAACCATGGACGCTGTTTTTTGAAAACACATGTATGACCGCTGCTTTATTCATAAAGTACAAAGGTTGCAAAGAAACTTTAAAAGGTAACCCCACGATTCTTTGAGTTAAAACTAAAGATATTACTCAATTGTTTATATCATCAGACATTTTTTAATATGGCGGCCAGTTTGTAATGTTCTAATAAGAACTGCCATTAATGTTTAAAAAATTCGAAATTTCAAGTATTGTCTAATTTTTTCAAAATAAAATTTGTGTAAAATATTAACTAGAGCTAATGAAACGTTGTAAAAACACTACTGTTATATTTTTATTTGTTCCGTAGGCTGTCTCTAATAACAGTATTTGGTGTTCTATATAGTTTTACTTCCCAACGAAATAATCTAATTTATGAAAATATTCATGGGGGGGGGGGGCAATGGTTAAGAATTTTAGTTTTTACTATACTGGCTAAAGCTTATTATATGGTTCAAAAGCAGCTGATGTCTCAACTTATTTTGTTTTAGGAACTGCGTTGTCTATATTTTGACTTGCCCTGGGAACCAGGCTATCTTTATTGTTGTTTTTCAGTATTCAGTATTCTTTTTTTTTTATTTTATTTTATTTTTTTAAATAAATAAGTAAGCTATAAGAACGTAGTTGTTTTAGATTAATTTTAAATTGGTTTTTGTTGTAAATGTGTACTTTCTTATTTTTTTTTACAGGTAAATTATTTATTTCTATGTGTGCAATAAAATACGTAGTTCTTGAAAATAGGTATTGCTATAAGTTAATTGTAGAAATATAGTTCATTGTCTTATTTTCTATACATTTTATGGTATTAATTACATTAATTTGAGAATTTGTTTCTTGTTTTTTAAAGCGTAAAAAACGTTTCTGTCATCATCGTTGGTCAGGAGGGAGCTGGTACAAAAGATGAAAGAGAGGAATTTAAACCAAGACTACACGAGAAAAGGTGTAAATCAAGCTGATAACCTTCGGGATTGTCAACACTGTACCTGGGGACTAACTTTGAGAGAAGTTACTTTTCCGACTATGGTATGTAAATTTTACTTTTTGTCATAACTCTACCATTTTGAAAACTTTGCATAACAATATTTTGAAAAGATAATAAAATTTTTCTTCTTTTTTTTATCTTAGAATTTTGAAAATATGAATAGAATTGGTTGCTACATATAAGTAAAAAGTTGAAGATTTTTTTTTTGAAACACAAAAACTAAATTTTAAAAATAAAACAAATAAAATTAATTTAGTTAAAAATTATGTTACCAGTAAAATTCGGAGATTTGTTAACAAAATGATACCCAACACTTTATAATTTGAAACCCAGGATGTTTATATTACTCTCCAAAAGATAAGGTTAAATTTGAGTTAAGTACTTTAGTGCAATAAAAGTTCAACTTTTCTATCCCACTGTCCATAAAGTTGACCATTGGAAAAACAAGACAATATTTGAAGGGTTGTAAAAATGTCTATAAAACTGGCGTAGACATACTCAAATGATATAAAGTATAAATGCTGCTGTTGTACCAAAATAATAATAAAGTAAAACTAATAATAAAAAAACATCATAAATTAAAAATACTTTTACTTAGGCAAATTTTGGGTGATATAACATAAAATGGGTGTTAAGAAAGTATGTTTTCAGTTTTTTTTAAAATAATAACTCGGTTATCATAAAGCTACTGAGAAATTATAAAGTTTTATTGGTCATTAAAAAGGAAAATTTTTGTTTTCTTGTAAATTGTTTGTAAAGTTAACGTTTTTCGAGATATTCGACGTTACAAATTTTAAAATCCCCCATTTTGAAAAAATTGAAAATAAGGTAATGGTTTTTGATACATTTATAAAATGTTAAATAAACAATATTTACGTATATAAAAATTTGGACTTTATGTCTAATTTATTTGCAAAAATACAATGTTTTTGTACAAAACACAAAATGGCGGACAGACAGACAACTAAGCTTGTTTCTAATAAATGAATGCTCGTGTTTACTTCAACCCCAGGAACGATCCCCTAAAATATCCGACAATGAATGTACAGGGTGTCTTCAAACTGGGTTCCGAAAGTTTTGGATTTCCTTGGATCCAAATAAGTAAAAAAGGTTCCTATGAACGTGTCCTAAAATTTATTTCATATTGAAAATAAATAAAATATCGAATCCACATTTGGAATACATTTTTCAAGTAACCTTTTATTAATGTATCAAAAACCACTACCTTGTTTTGAATATTTTCAAAATGGCGGCCGTTTATAATTGGTAACGTCGAACATCTTAAGAAACGTTAAATTTTCAAAAAATTACAAGAAAACAAAAAGTTATATATTTTTTTTAAGGAATCTTTAACTCTTAGTGTGATTTTATGTAATCCACTGAAAAAAAAAAATGGTGTTCATATAATATAGTTTTATATTAGATATGGAGGTTTGTTTCCGTATTTTTCTGTTTTGGTGGTGAAAATATGATAGCAAAAAGTCAAAGTCCATACATACACAGAATGGAGCCGGGTCTTTCAAAATTTAAAACTTTAAATGGTTGTGGTTTCATTAGGTGTTGTCCAATCTTCAATATTTTTTTCTGTCCACTGGTTAACTCACTTCTCACCTACCCCTCCTCTCCCCCCATCCTCCAGGTATATTACCAGTATCTTAAACTACTAATAATGGAACGAAACAGTCCAATATTCAACCAACAAACACATTACAAGGCGACGTTTCGATTACTAAATCGTCATAATTAGTTTTTTCAGGTGTATAAATCTAGTTGTAGGCACTCAAGGACGGATTAACGGATTAAGACTTTTATCTATCCCTCCTTACCCCACCCACCCTCCTGATATACTAACAGTATTGTAAACTACTAATATGGAATGAAACAGTTCAATATTCAACCAACAAATACATTACAAGACGACGTTTCGATTAGTAAATCGTCATCATTAGTTTTTTCAGATGTATAAATCTAGGTCGAGCCCTTCCTCTCCGCCCCAACCCTCTTGTTATTCCACCAGTATCGTAAACTACTAATATGGAAATTAAAACAAATAAATAAGTATAAAATATATATCACGTCATAGTTGTTGATTACATATTATTAAATTAATATTTAGATGTGGATATTTTTATCAAAAATTCACAATGTTCACCTAATAACACCATTTGTACATCATGTCTCTAAAGATATAGTTTTGCCTGTATGGTTTCGACGGATATCATATCAAATACTAAACAGTTAGAGATAGGTCTTACGCAGTCATGTACAATCACTTCACTAAAAAATAAAAATACGACTGTTTGTTGAAAACTATACAGACAATAACGGACGAAGGAAGAAGGATGGGTTCGGGGCCGGTGCGGCGAAGCTTCGCAGAACTAAAGTAACTTTCAAACTATTCAACGTGAAACATTCATTCGGAAATATACGGTGAAGGATGGATTAAATACTTTAAGCTTACGCCAATCAAATTAAAAAAAAAAATATTACTAAAAATAGGTAGATATATGTTTTAAAATAAATATTTTTTTTCTTTTCTAATTTTGCTCCCCTTAAAACTTTCTCTCCTACGCAAGTTCATAATTCGCAAGTAAATACGTGTATGGTTCCACTAATACAAGAGTAGTTAGACTTAAGTTAGATCTCCTTATTTAAATTTTTTTTCTATTAGGTCTTTCTTTAGCAACATTTATTTTCTTCTAACCCTGACACTATTGGTGTATTCGAGGGTTAGGGCTCTTTATTTTGTCACTCTTTCTCCATTTTGTAAGACGAACGAGAGGTTTATTGACTTTAAATAATAAGAAAAAATATTAGGTAAAATTTTCCGGTTAATTCTCCACAAGATGTGATCACAAGGCCACTCGTTAAATTCTTGATATGTATGATATCAACGTGACTACTTCAGATAATTGAAGGAACAAGGTGTGATTCTCTAATAACGAAAAAATACCAGGAAAGAATATATAAGCAAACAATCTGTTAATACCACTGAAGAAACTGTAGTTAATGATGAAATAAAGATGGATGTAGATACAATAGATGAAGATTATAAACAAAGAAAAAAAAGTATATCAGTTTAACTTGATATCATTATGTCTTAGTTATTTAGACCGCTTAGCTTTACTCTTGTGTTCTGTACTTAAATTAATAGTTTAATTTTCCAAAATTCCCTTAGGGCAATTCTCATATTACTCATGCTCTAGGTTTGTTACTTGACAACGAAAGTTGATCCGTACTCTCGAAACGTCGTATAATTCATAACTTTATATACTCAAATCATGACAAATATCCGAAACACTGTATTAAATTAATACAAAACTATCAAACTTTACATTGTATTTGTGAAAGTACATTAGGCGTGTCACATACTTTAAAATAATTGATTATATTCTGCGTTCACACATTCCATTACTGAAATGTCAAGGGAAACAAAATTTAATTAATTACTTTGTCGAAAAGATTAACATTTTAAATAGTCTTTTGTCGGAAAGCGAAAGATTGTGATTGAGTAGAGGGGCCTTGATCCAAACCTATATGTTCTTGCTAGTAACAACTTCTTAGAACGTTTATAAACGGTTTCATTATATATGTGCAACTTTGACCTAAATATGTACGGAAGAGCTACAGGATTTGTAGATAGATACGAGATGACTATATCTGTCACATAACCTTATAGAAATAAAAATAAACAGTTCTGTATTATTGTACTCACCCATCGCTTTAACCAAATAAAAAGCCACAAAAACCATTCGTAAAACATGTTAGTTCGGTAGAGTGAAAATGAATCATTGACTCAGTCTTAGACGAAATATTTAAATAGGGGCTGAACTTGCTTTGCTTGTGCTATAAATATATCGTCAGCCTAAATCGTATTTGATGAAATCGAACTTGTAATGGTGGCAGTTACGGTTCATTTTTATCTTTGGCAATTATACCAGAACCGTAATTTTTTATTTGATATTTAGTACATTGGTTTTGATTATTAATCGTAACATTTTATCATAGTTTGAACGAAATCGGCGTAGTTGATTATGAGAAATATATTTTATTTGTGTCTCTAAAGGCTTCACTTGAGTAGAGTTTAGATCAAAATCATCAGGTTTAATTTTGATAAATTAATATTTTAAGTTTTTTTTCTTGTTTGCTACCCCAATTTTTTTTAAAGCTTCGAGATATGTCCAAAAACACTATATAAATTTGATTAAAATCTCTTCACAAGTTTAGCCTACAGCACATAACACTATATATATGACAGAGAGACTATATACTGTAATACATTTAGATGAGAAAGTAAAAAAGTGGACCATGGGTTAGTTAACGTTTGCAATTATGTTCATGCAGTAGTTGTAAGATTAGTTATCAGCTGTGATTAATTCTCCAGAGTACATTGTTATAACAAAATATCGTATTTGTTTTCAATTGAAGGTTTTTTTTCTTATCTATGTACGAGAAGTTTTGAAAGCTTTATAGAGAACTATTTGTAGAAGAGCTAGTACTTTTACTTGGTGGAAATGCGACAATAGTTACAAAGACGTAAATGGATTTTGGAGCGTTTTCCTAACATATACCAGCATCAAGTCAAGGTATTCACAGATTGTACAAGTTGTTTGAGCAAACTGGATCAGTTTATCTTACTACGGAAGAAAACCTGGAGATTGTAACTCAGTGCTTTAAACAGGAACTTACAAAGCCCACAAGAAAAGCATCCCTGGAGTATTAAATATCTAGAACAAGGCTGCAAGGAATGTCTCTTTGAACAACTCCGCCCTCTTTAGAAAAAAAACTGATATATCAGTGGAATGGCGCACCATTACTATATAGAACAATTGTTACGACCTTTATAACAAATAAATTTGAAGAATTGATCAGCAGAAGAGGAACATAGAGTGGGCTCTTCGCTCCCCAGACCTCATTGACGATGGAATATTCTGTATGGGGGATTGTAAAAGATCGAGTTTACTCTGTGAGAATTAACAGTATTGAAAACTTAAAACATAGAGTTTGATCTGGAGGAAGCAATCACAATGATAAAAATTGTGTTTGCTTCTTGAAGAAAATTGACGTGTGATGCATTTCCGGGAGGCGATATTTCGTACTTCCTATTGTTGTATCAACTTAAAAATTTAATTAGACATAGTCTAGGAAGTGTAAATACTAACACATTACTAAACGTAAAATAAATCATTTGTGGAACAGATAAAAAACTATCAAATTCAGCAATTAAATAGACACTGAAAAATCATAGGGTAGGAAAACGTGATCAGCTGAAATAGACCTGCGTTGTTGATAAAAGAAAATTCCCACAAATCCACAATAAAACACTAATAACAGAAAGACTTTATAGTTATGTTTATTCTACCTTATGTACATTTCAATAGCACTGCTAACATCTTCAGAGGTACAATACCCACTAACCTTAATAACTACAATTTTATTACTGTTACAGCGAGTCGTTCCTCCCGCACGTCACCTGATCCCCTCAGCCTAAAAAAAAGTCAAAACTTTCTTGTAAAATTTGAAAACACAATAAAATATAAAGGATTCAGTAAGAAATTTGAAAGTTGGGCGCTATATTGGAAAATGGTGTCCATTTTTAAGATTGCAAAACGAATTTTTTATACCACGAAAAAGTAATGAAGTTTCCCCATTTATAGTTTTTCTAAAACAGTTTACGAGACAGCAATGGTAGCAAAGATAAAATGATCACCCTGTATTGTACAATTCACATCATTGGAGATTGGCAGAAAAAATAAAATGTAAAATGAAATTGAAATAATTTTTGTAAGAATAGTCAAATCAGTAAATGGTGTTTTAAAAAGAGAAAGTTGTCATTTAAAAACCAGGCTTCAAAGTGAACTCTAATAGATGTAACTGAATATAAAATTGAGTAATTTAAATAATAATTTAAATAATTTATATATTCTAATATATCCATTTTTGGGTTTCAATGAAGAAATCTATCCACGACTCTGCGATCCAAAAGAAGTGAAACAGAAGTAATGATATCAAAATATGTCAATTAATAATTCACGAAATGAGTAATCTGAATAATATTCATTGTTGATTTTTTAAAAATGCATAGGATAAACTATCAAGATCTTAGCTTTAATACATGTTTTAAAGTAACACACTTAAGTATAATTGGCTGCACTTTGTGTTCAAATTTACTATCTTCTGAAATATCAAAGTGACCAAAACCTAATTAATTAATTTGGCAAAATAAAATAAAACTCTTAACACTGCTTCTGAATAGTCCTTTGTCAGAAACTAAGAGTGTTCGATTCCTCTAGGAGGCCTTGTTCTCTCTCTCTTTCTCTTTCTGGTTTTGAATCAGAATTTCTTAGAACATCTATTACGTTTGACCTATTAAAGAACAGAGATACAAGCTGAGAAAGAGAGTTTAATATTTATAATCTGTCGTTGGGTCGTCGCCAGTTTTATAAGCGATGTTTTTAAACTGTTAATGTGTTTCGTTCAGAGATCAACAGCTGATTTTGCAACATTAAATTATATTTATGAGTCGTATATTATAGCAGTGAAGTTAGATGAAATATTAATGTTTTATTGATCATTTAGACATGAAAACATTCGTCAAGTTTTAAGTTTGAGTGAAAAAATAAACATTAATTGAAATGATGAGTTAGCTTAGCTTCCTTTATGTTAGATCAAATCAGATTATGTAAATGATAATGGATCTTTTTTGGAATTTCAAATCTAGGATTTATCACTTTTTTTAATTGAATCTTTTTCTAAATAAATGTTGAGCTTGACGTGTGAGATAATATTAGATAGAATAAAACTCGAACACAAGTTCTCACAAAAATTACGTTTACTTAATCAAACGCGTTTCAACGACTAAATAGCCATCCTCAGTGATACAAGGGCCACAATAACTAAACTATAACTAGTTCATATTGTATCACTGAGGATGGCGACTTTGTCGTTGAAACCCGTTTGATTAAGTAAACGTAATTTTTGTGAATCCTTTTCATTTGTCATAAAATGATGTTCTCAATTGAAAGTTAGTCAGAGAAATGCATTAACCAAATAAAAACTACAGAAATGATTGTTGTTGATTGCATGGTTTACAAGACATTAGACGTTTGTACTGTGTTTAATTTGACTTCTTACCGGCAATGAATGGATATAGAATAAGGAAATAAATAAATAAGTAAACAAAGTACAAAGTTGTTATGACATTGATTATGCACGTTATCTGCGAATTATTGACTTATTATCATTTATCCGCGTATGAACGGTTATGACGCGTATTATCTTATAACCACCTAAGGTAATCTGTTTGTGATGATTCTGGCCATTCTGGCAAAAACTTGTACATTCTGAACGTTTCGTAATTTTTGGGTAATTAGAGAAATCTGTTGAAATTAAAATCTGTTTTCAAAAATCAGCATTTCTGTAAATTTTTATAGCAAACAAATTTTAAAAGCGAATTAGCTTTAGATAATTTTATGTTATAAATATCGTACGTTTTACTATTTATGATAACGTGCACATTTATGGAAGAATACATACTCTTTTATTCATATACTACTAACTTTTATATTAAAAGTTAGTATACACGCGATTTTGCGTGTAGTTTCAAAATCGCCTACATCACAAAAAGTATTTTTTCGGTAAAACGTGAAAAACTTGTTTTTCATAAACTATCGGCAGTATGAATTTTTTGTTAAATACCTTATACATAACTTATATACATAGTATCAACATTTTATTCTTTCAACTTTTTTGTAAAAATATATATATATTTTGGATGTGGGTCGGTTTGCATCTAATTGGAGGATGTAGGTTCTTTTGAACTTAATCTAACTTAATTATATAAGTAAATCAGGTATCAATATTAAAAAACTTTGGCAAATTTCAGTAATCTTTATTATTACAGTTTGATTGACTCTAGAGGCTCGATTTACTTAACAAAATTAGCAAATTTCACAAAAAAACTCCTTACAGTTTTACAATCAACTGACAGTGTTGCCTGTGCGCATGCGCCATCTTCTAGGATGTGGCTGTTTTTGAAACTGACTCTACACTCTAGGAGCTTTTGCAACTAACCACAGTGTTGCCGCTTGTTTTAGCATTGGATCTGGATTTTTTTGGAACTAACTTACTGCAGGGTTAAATAGATAAAGTACTTAGCTACAAAAAACTGGTTTTAGCTCAAAATGTGAATTTTTTGAATTTATGATATATCCTGACAACCAATATAACAAGAAAATGTATAGCATCAGCTGATATTTTATGATAACCTATTCTTAAAACTAATTTAAGGTTATGTTTCGTTTATTTCTAAAGCGCACAATCTGACAATAATAATGATAATTATTGGATAATTAAGATAAAAAGCAATAAGATGTTTTTGAGTTAAAATAACCTCCTTAATTTACTCTAGAAGTGAATTAAATTTAAACAACTCAATTATTAGTAAGGATTAGGTTGTAAAACAAGAAAAATATTACAAATTTTTACAAAATTTTATGATCTAAAGACATCTTCATAACTTTTTATTAGATTCGTAATTTTTGATAACTAGAGAAAAACTGTTCAATATACGTCAAAACATTGTTAAAAAAATTCATATATCTGTTAATTTTTAGAGCAATTTGAGATAATGTTACATCCTAAAATTCGATGTTTTACTATTTTTTATAAACGTAGTCTACATATTTACAGAACCATATATACTATTTTTTACTTTTATATTTCGAAGCAATATATTATATCCTAACAGCCAATAGAACAAGAAAATGTATAGCATCAGCTGATATTTTATGATAACCTATTCTTAAAACTAATTTAAAGTTATGTTTGGTTTATTTCTAAAGCGCACAATCTCACAGAGATCGATAATGAAGCTAAAAGGCAATCAGATGTTTTTAAATTTAAAATAACCCCCTTAATTTACTCTAGAAGTAAACCCTCTTTCCGAAATCCAATCTAAAGTGGTCAATTAGTCGGAATTATTAATACCATTCGTCGGTGGCTATTTATTTCCGAACTTTAAACTCTGGAAGTTATGGATATTCTATACTACGAAACATATAATGACCTGGATATTTTGAAGCAATGTTTAACAAGTTTCCACTCCAGCGGACTCAGTAGTTGTTAGATTTCACCACCATCATGGTACTTACCCAGCTCAATTATACACACAGATCCTCTAAATGTAAAAGCCCTAAAGTTTGTTTCGTTTGCGCTGTAGGAAATGTTAAATTGTATTGGTTGATCAAGGAGTCTTATCCAGTAGGGTAAGTTTGTTTAAAACAGTTGTTACACAGGTTTTCAGAACCTCGTAATTGTATCACTATTTTTTTGACGTCGTTTAGGTCCTAACGGGGTTCCTTGATGTTTATACATTAAAAACACTTAATTAGGTCGTGTCGGTGTGGCGGCATCGAGTGGCCATGAAAGTGTACACTTATCAGGGAGCCTCCACTCGCTACGCTCTTGTAAGTTACTCAGTCCTGGTGAATCTCGTAACTAAACGACTATAATATTTTTGAAGGTTTTTAACTTAAATTGTTGACAGTAATTTAGCTATTTGTTATTGTAGATGAGTTGAATTGGTATGGTATTATTACGTACTGAATTGAAATCTGCAAATTTTTATATAATTTAGTGTTTTAAAAATTGAATTGTTCTCAAGATATGGACAAACAATTGTATAATAGTGCCGTCAGTTTGAAATTCTCAAATTAGATTTTGATGAATTTTTGTAGAGTTATATTTTCACGTCTATACTAAATTTCATGTTCCTATCTTAATTTTCTAGGGTGCTATTGTGCAGACGATATGTCGAAAATAATTTTTTAATTTTTATGAGGCCATAAAACGTAAAAATAAGTCTAAAAGTGGGGGTATTTTTTTGCAGTTATTGCAAAAATGGTGTAAAAATATTACTTTGAGATATGGTCAAAATCTTCCCTCATTACAAATTCAATGAAAATAGGTACCAAATTTAGGCTTAGAGTAATGACGATAGAAATTCAGATACCTAAGATTGTCAGAAATTTTTCAAAAATACTTTTTTGTACTCAGGTGGTTCTAAAACAGAGTTTTTCTTGAAAATCAAGACGAATTTTTCTTGCCTCAATATAAAACTTTCTCTAAATAGAAAATGGTTATAAATGAGGAAGAAGTATAAACATTTTATTAGTAGCTGTACTATGTTGTTTATAGCAAACGGTACATGATAAACAAATTGTTTAGTAAAGATACTTCACAACACATAGTCACGACCTGTTTCACAACAGCTTCATCACTTATGTCAGTCGTAGAATGTTTGCCAAGATTTGTTGATTTATTTTCACCTTTGATTTTATTTTCATATAAACTTTATAATGATACTTACTTAGTTGTGAAACATCAAGATTTCTAGGAATAATTTAAAGTGAATTAATGATTTTACGTAATTTAAATATTTGTGCGAAATGTCAGCCAATAAAATAATGAATGTGTGTAAAGGGCTTATTAAGGAAGGATTTCAAATCTTGTAATGTACAGCCTGAAACAACTTGTTGAGCGCCTCATTGTACTTCATTATAGAAACCGATCCTTAAAGGTCTTTTAGGAAATGTTAAATTGATAGATCAAGGAGTCTTATCCAGTAGGGAAGGCTTGTTTAAAACAGTTGTTACACAGGGATATTTGTTCAACCTTGTAATTGCTTATATCACTATTTTCATAACGGGCTTCGTAGAGTGTCCATTAAGTCTTCACTCACTTCACTCGTGTCAGTATATTGGCACCAGTAGATCTCCAACCTGTACAAAGAAGCCTTCACTTGCTATGGTCATGTCGGTGATTGGGCCTACCGGATTTTTTAATTATACCTCATTTTCCTGTTAGGTTAGGATTCGAAATTACTTTTGTCTATAGTTGTTGACAAAGTGGCATTTTGTTCATTTAAATTAGTTTGCAAAACAGCTGATTTCTCAACAATTTCACTTTGCACACTACTTTGCTCACTCCGAATGGCAACCGAACAAAACGTAATTTAGGCCAAGTTTATATGAATTTATTTATAATATACAAGAAATGTCCCGTATGTAGGTTAGATTAATTCTTACATGTAAAATAACATAAATAAACAACAAAACAACGTTTTAAAGTTGAAAAAGGAAGTAATTATTCATGAAGATGATTGACAGTGTATGTACACGCAGAGTATTTTTCGTTTGCCGAGTTTTGAAGTTGGCAATCCCGTTTCCTCAACAATACACCTAAGTTATTTGTAATATTCATAAATAACCTCAGTTTTGACGTGAGAACTTCTACTCATTGGAGCACATATTTTATTTGTATGTATGTTATTATTTGTCACAAAATAACAACTGTAGACAAAGTATAATGTGCAATTCGTGAGCAAAGTGTCTTTTTTTAAACTCGATAAAATTGACGCACGAGGCTTGCGAGTGAGAAACATTTTTCTCTCGTTTAAAAAAGTGCCACTTTGCTCACTAGTTGCACAAATAACTATTTTGTCATTAACTTCGCTATTTGTCATCCTAGAGAGAGGAGATTGGTAGCATTACTTACAGAATTAAAATCTATAAATTTTTATAATCTACTGTGTTGTAAGTTGAATAATCACACTAGATATGAAAAAAAAATGTGAGTTGTGGTCGAAATTTTTACGATTCCCAAACTTACACTTTACTTCGTGTACTGGGTCTTAGAAACGTCGATGTCTAAGACCATGAATGAAATACAAATCCTACTCTTTGGAATAACTTTGCACCATTTTGACGAACTAAACGAGTGGCAGAAAAGAAACTTGCAACCATTTTAAACTATAATAAATTATGATAGGTTAACTTGATTTGTAGTGAGACGCTGCTTCTATGAATCCACGATTTACATTTTTGGAGGGTGGTGGGGTTTAGTTAGAGGTTTAAAATGGAACATTCGGTCATGTGATAAGTAATTAATTTTAAAGAAATTGATGAGACAAGAATAACATTTGTTTCAACCAATGACTGTAATTAAAACAATGACAAACTGGAAGGACGTTTAAAACAAGATTTAAGGAACATCTACCCAAAAGGAACCCCAACACAACCACACCCGCATTTACCGTACACCTGATTGATAGCAACCATTCATACAAAAACATAGAAGACCATATGGAAATACTGCATAAAACACAAAAAGGAAAAATTATGGTTGTACTAGAGGAATTTGAGATCTATAAACAAACTAAAAACAACCCAAATAATGTATTAAATGATAAACTAGAATTTAATTCTAACTGTATATATGATCTAATAAATCGTATATCTCAAGCTCAGACAACATAACAGAGAAGGGTAGATCTATCTACACAAATCTAGATAAGACCTTAGATTTCATCCAGTCAAGTAATAGAACCAGCTGGTGTAACATGTGGCTACTTAAAGACAGTTTTAATTCATATAACGTGTACAAATGTACAAGAATAACTTCTTATTTTTTAGTGTTGATAAATGTTGTTAATATTTAGTGTCTTGTGTTTGTAAAGTGTAGCTTGATAATGCCGTCTGTGTAACGGCGAAACATGTCGCACAAAAAATGAGGATTGTTTGACAAACAAGGAATTTATAACCATTCATATATGACTGTAATTAAGTTGAGTGTATTATCCTCGCTCGTTGTTTAAAGACGAAAGCATCTCGATTATCGTTGCCTTGTAAAAACAAAGAGATAAATGAACATAAAATAACAACCCTTAGTCAGCGAAAACTCTAATATCGTCAGGGTCGAAGGAAACAAGAGTTGGTCAAAAGACACCTGATAGGAAAAATGAAAGAATGGGATATAATTCAAGACTAGATGGGAAAAAAGGCGTAGATTCAGCTAGGATACCTAACCATGTCCGTGTTTACAAGATAGACAATAAGGAAATTGCATCTTCTGTACTTAATTTACTGTAGTATTTTCAGGTAAGAAGAGGGGGTACTTCAATAATTCTTTGGTTATGAGTGTTTGTCCTTTAACGAGTAAGGTTTGATCAATATGAAGGTCTAATTCGGCAGAAGAACGGATATACAAAACAAATTCGCGTCCATTCTTTACGTATTTGAAACAAATTCCTCCATTGGTAATTGGTAATAAAAAAAAAAAAAAAAAAAAAAAAAAAAACAGTGTCTGTATTAAAGAGTATTTTTATAGGCGTTAGATTTGATATATTCAGGTTAAATAGTAATACCCTCCGGGCCTGACTTTAGTGAGTACGGGCTTGGTAATCTCGAGGGATCTTAGATGTATCTACACATCTTTTCATGTTGTCTTGGGTTTAAATCGTACTCTTCATCTTTGCTGTCAGGTCTCTCCTGACCAACTCTTGATTTTTCCCAACCCTGATGCTAATACAATATTCGAGAGGTAGGGGTCTTTATTTTATGTTTACTCTTCCTATTTACCTTATATAATAAGAACAAAATTAAACGGTCATAAATTATTATTGCGCGAATATTTACACAAATTCCAACCTGAACGACATATAGTTTCAATGACGACGGTAAATATTTATTTTCAGATCATTGTGTTTACTTTCGGTTTAAATATTAGTTGCATTGATTATCTAGACTGAGTATGACGTCGATTGCTTCTTCTGGAATCTCTTTCTGATATGCGTCGATTAGATCACTGTTCAATAGGTTTTGTCTACAAAAGACCTAATGAAAGGTTGTCAATCCGAAAGTTGTTGGCGAAAGAGAGATCATGAGATTAAAGATTGTAGTTATTTATTTTTCTACGTTTGAGTAGGATACTGATGATAGGATGTTTGGATGAGTGAAAATAAAAAATTAAGAACTAAATGTGAATGAGTGGTGTCATCAGGACCGCTTCAAGGATCGATAGTTGAAGTGAGTATCTGTTACTGGGTCTCTCAGTCAGTTTTAAGTTGACAAATATTAGTACAAGAAAGTATCTCTTTATAAATCAGTCAGGATATACGGCAAGTTACTGGGCACTGATCCTTGATGTCTGGTAGAACGAGAAGTCTGTTGGATTTGATGGATCGTCTTCACCGTGAGTGTGGGGTGTCAATGAAGATTTTGCAAATTTAGAGCAATCTTTCGGAGTTCAAAATTGACAATCCCTCCGACTTAAACAATAAATCTTAAATTCTATGGATTGCTTTAACTCAATCAAACTCTCCATTCCATTAGTACTGGAATACCATAGATAGTCTAGATACCAAAATGGATCTATAGTCGAATATCAATATATTACATAACCCGATTAGCGTGCTTCTCTAATTTTCTCTATACTTCTTACGAAACTCATGATGACAGTAGGATCAGCACCCTTAATAAAGGTCCTGTTGAGTATGTTGAATTTTTGTGTTTTCCGTCTTCGTTTGGAGGAGAAATAACAGATTTTTATTTGGTATCTCACTGCACAGGAAAGCCATTCTCAATCGTAAAGCCTACCTCCTCAGTGAGTTATATACGTTGCTTTTAACTGCTTCATTTTTGATCCTAAAGGTGATGTTGAAACTCGAATCTTTGATTTCCTATATTGACGCCCTTCAGTGATCGTTTGTTATCGACCTCCATTAATTTTGTCAAGTCCCACATTTTGAACCGCGACGAATTGAAGGATCCTTCAATAGTTATTGAAACAAGGGAATACAATCTGTGTTCTATGGATGTGTTTCCCTCACAAGGCAATCCTGAGGGACCTAGCTAGATCTACACCTTTTATATGTAATCTTGGACCCTCTCTTTTATGTTTTCTATCAGGTCCCTCCTTCCCAACTCCGGTTCTCTACCTACCTTGAGGCTATTAACTATTCGAGTGCTAGTGATCTTTAGTTTATGTTCTTTTTTTATAAGTCGATGATGCACGAGAGGTTTTCGCTTTTAAGCAACAAAGGAAATTAAATCCCCTCTCACAGTACTCAGGGTTGCAGCAAATCACCCATAGGATTAAACACATTCACCAGTAGAACAGTTTGAATACATAGCCATGTTGAATTGAGATAAACCTCGTATCCATAATTTATAGCGAACATTTATGAGTTTTTTTTGTGTGGAAAGTTATGTTTTCATTCATTTGGTTACTTATGGGATATAAAGCAGAGTCACGGACAGACAAGTTTTTTGTTATTTGTCCGAGAATCAAAATTCGAGTCGCTTTTTTTTTTTTATTGTTTAAAGCTGAAAACCTCTTAATCGATTTCACCATTTCCAAGTAAGAAAACCACATAAATAATGAACTCTGGTCCTTAAATACGCTAATAGCGTCAAAGTCAGAAAAGAGCTGGATTTGATTAAAATAAACTTTACTGGAAAGATGTAAGGGGGGGGGATTTAACATAAGACTACATGCAGGAAGATGTAGATACACTACTTGTGTTCCCTCGGAATTGCCAAGCCCTTACTCTCTATAAATAAGCTCTTGAGGGTGGTATACAGTTTCCTAATATGCATAGTTACTAAAGTATTAAATACTACTTTTGCAACAATAATTTTTAGATAAATCTAATATTCGATTACAACTCGCGATGTATTTTAAAATTTATTTGATTTGTAACCACTCATCAGTTGTTTTAAAATTAAAGTACTAAATTTGTATGTAGATGCAATTACTTAATATCCACATTAAGTTAGCAAGTAAAACAAAATAAAATTGTTCGCATAAAAGGAAATTTCCGAGATATTAGGAAACTACCCTTCCACATATTCTATTGAAGTAAATGTTACGGAAAGTTTGTAAACGTAATAAATGGTTTTGTTTACAACATTCAGAAGCATATAAAACTCTATTACTAAGTTAAAAGTTTTAGTCTAATAGTTAACAAAGTAAAATGGACGCTTGAAATCTGTTTAAAGATGAAAGTTAAAGTAGTTTCATAAACTTTGGTAGAAAATAAATTTAGTTTTACAATCTGTGAAGCCCTGTTAGGTTATAAAATCATACTGTTAAGTAGGTGATGTTGGTATTAAAATTTAATAAATTTCATTATTTTTTTAGAGCTTTAAACATATCTCAGATTGATAATTATCAGCCACATTTATAGCATAGTATATGCATGCAAGAATTTATATTATAATACTTGGTATTACATGTACAAACACTTACATACCCATATTTAGCGCTTTTTACTACATAAAAAGCGGCCTATACTCAAAAAATCTAATTTTGTTTCGTTAGTAAAAATGCCTTATACAAACAATTGCAAAAAAGGTCAACTTTGAGCGCTTATGTCTCTGTCCCATTGCGTCAGAAGAAAAAATTACTAAGTACCATTTTGATCGGAAATTTATTCATTTACAACTTTTGAATGAAACGTTTTTGATACAAATTTTGAGATAATTACAAAAAAACAGTTTTACCCCCACTTATTAACCCCCCAAGGGGGGCCCAGCAGTGAGCTAGAGTGTTAAATTTTTTCCCCACTGACGTAACACCAAAACTTAACGTTGCATCAAATTTCGTGTTAGAGAATTTTTGTCCAGATTTTCACCAAATCTGCCTTTATTCAGTAGTCTAATTAAGTAGTTTTTTTTATTTAAAAATAACGATTCGCCTATTGGTTATAGTTTTAAGCTTGAATACCTGCTACCAGTCATCTCTATAATATATCTATAATATTTGTATCTTTACAAAAATAAGAATTACGAGGTATAAAATCGAGATTCAAAAAAGGTGTTTTACTTACCTAGCTTACGAAGTATAGGGTGTTTTGTAATCGACAAAAATAATAGATCCGTGTTTTTTTGATTAATTTTCACATTTCATGGAATCAAGAAACCGAAAAAGCCGACATGGCGTCCGTCCGTTGTCGTCGTCATCTGTACGTAAGCACGATAGCGACCACAAGAATTAGGTTAGGTTAGGTCGCTCGTATAAAAATTCTAAAAAATCTGATTGAAAATGTAAAATGGGCGGCCATTTTAAACATTTTTTTTTTATGATGGTTCATATCTCGTGTTGTTCACCTTATAACACGCTAAATTAATAAAAATTTGCAGATTTCAATTTTTCATGTAATCTTACCAACACCATTTCTCTACGATAATAAATAGCATAGTTATTGTTAAAAATGTAATCTGGAAACTTGAAATCACATAAAAATGCACAAGAAGATCCGGCAAGGCCGAGTCACCCACACGAGCATAGCGAGTAGAGCCTTCTTGACACATAAAGGTTCAATACCCACCAGGACCGAAACACTAACATGAGCGAAGCGATACAACAAACTTACCGTACACTAAATATACTCGATAAGACTTCTAGATCTACCAATACTTTCCTACAAGTCCCAGGAAACCAACCTTTGGATATATTATTTAAAGGATCTGTTGGTGTTCGTTGTTTGATGGGGCTGGGTAAGTACTACAATAACCGACCCCGTGAACGTCTTTGTTTTATATACACACACTTTGAAGTTTTACAAGAAGTTTAAATTCCGGGGAAACATGAAAAGGTTGAACAAGTTAAGGTGATATTCCTTTGCCATAATTCATCACAGTCTAGTTTCACTGCTATGTAATATAATATATCTCATAAATATAACTTAATGTTGTATATAGTTTTAAATCAGCTGTTGGTCTCTGATAGGAACAACTTAACTAACATGCAGAAATAAATTTAGAAACATTATTTATAAAACTGGCGACGAGCCAATGATAGAACGTAAATAATATAAACTGTAAATCTCAGTTTGTACTTCTTCTGTATTTAATAGGTCAAACATAGTTAATGTTGTCTTCTAAGAAATTCTGATTCACTCTCAGAGAGAGAGAGAGAGAGAGAGAGAGAGAGAGAGAGAGAGACCAAGGTCTTCCAGATGAATCAAACACTCTTACTTTCCTGCAAAGACTATTATTCAGAAGCAGCGTTAATGGTTTAATTTCATTTTGCCAAAGTAATTAATTAAATTTTGTTCACTTTGATATTTCAGAGTAACAGAGAGAGAGTAAGGGTGAACACAAAATGCAGTCCATTATAGTTTAAAACATGTAAAGTACTTTCACAAATAAAGCGTATGGCTTGCTAGATCTTTCTTATACACTTTAAAAAATACAACTATGTATATTTTTGATAGTACTTCGACTTACTCAGTATACGGTAAATTTGACAATCGCAAAAAAATTTCGGCCACCATTTTTAGTCTTCCTGACATCAGGAAACCGAAAAATTGAAGCACGATAACATTCACACAAAATCAGATGGGATCATGAAATTTCCTATAGGCGACTGTGTGTGATTATATAGAACACTGTTGAGATTTAGTAAATCAAATTGAAAATATGAAAATAGCGGTCATTTTGTTTACATATCGTCTGTTATTCAACTTATAATGCACTAAGTTAGATAAAAATTTGTACATTTTAATTCTGCATGTAATCCAACCTCACATGTCTTCAATGACAAATAACGAAGTTATCGTCTAAAATCTAATTACAAACGATGCCCTCCTAAGAAAATGTGATTCGTATAGTAACGAGACAGGCAGGGGCGAAACACTGACTCAAGAGAAGCAAGTGTAAAATATTTAATAAGAATATATAACCGGAAATGTTTATATAAATTGCGCAAAGTTGGTAGGCTAAGTATGTAATTAAATATATTTCATACTTTGATTAGCTATTCTAAAGAATTCCCGCTCCACTTCAGGTAGATTTTTGGAATACAGGGTTTCCCGTGCCTTTCTATTTAGGTTAGGTTTTTTTGGGTTCATTTACATCAGTAAATATTTAGTACACACACATCTTATTTTCTCCATTTCATATTTTCTGTATTGTAAATAAATAATTTTCCGAGCAAATCTGTCTATTTAATACTTTGCCTGAAGAACCGGAGCCATTCTGTATAATGTCTAGTCAAAGTGAGTAAAAATCTAAAAAAAATTTTTTTTCTAGAAAACGCTTATGCGATGTATAGAAAGTCTAGGTATTCTATAGAATGTCTGGATTGTACACATTGCCTGTATCTAGGAGGCTGGTTAGAGTCTAGCTGATGTTAAGAAATTAGTAATTTACACAAATTATGATGTTCATAAAATCTGTGTAACAACTATTTTTAACAGGGTGAAACGCCTTGATTTATCAAAATATTTTAACATTTTTTACAACGCCTACGAGTCCAAATATTGGATTATTATATTTAAAGGATCTGTTTGTATTACATTGTATGATGGAGTTGGTACCATGATCATCTTGGTTTTTTTGGGCCGTAAAGGATTGATTAGCTTTTCCCAATTTGAAGCAAACTGGTTCTATTGTGAGATACAGGTGAATTAAATTATCTGGCTTATTGCAAAGGACAGTCTTTTATTTTTCTGATTGATTGCAATAAACCTATGTAGATTTATGCTATTATAGGAAAGGTCCAATGCTTATTTAACAAAACGAATCTCATCCAGGCTTTTCTGTATTACAATGAAGCTTCTCTCTGCAGGTTTGTTGAAACATGAAAGTGGTCAAAGAAATACCATCCCTTACTTTTATCTTTCGGGGCTCAGATCTGATAATTTTATCAAGCGTTTGTATAACTTGTCAAAGCGTTGGAAAATGTCTGACATTAGAATTTTGTAACAATGGCACCTACAGAAGAGAAGAACATATATCAAAGAAAATTTTTAAAAAATATCGAAAGACAAAAAGTGCAGTAGAAAAAAAAAGATAGATTGTACTGTAAAAACAAGTTGTTTGGATCGTCAAGGTACTTACTCAGCTCAACCATACAATATAATACAAGCAGATCCTCTAAGTGTAATGCCCAAAAGTCGGTTGTTTGGACTTTGTAGGAAATGTTAAATTGTATTGGTAGATAAATTGGTTTTTATCCAGTAGGATAAGTTTATTTAAAACACTTGTTCACAGGTTCTCTGAACCAAGTAATTGTGTATAACCCTACTTTCTTGACACATCGTATAGGCTTTAACTGGCCTCGTAGACATGATTGTATTAAAAAGTCTCCATTTATTTTGTGCCTCGGCCTTGAAGTTGTATATATGTGATGAAGCTTCCACTCGCTACGCTCATGTCGGTGACGCTCTCACCGAAATTTTCACAATTATGTACAAGGTCAAAGTTTGAAATTGCATTTTTAACAATCACTTCGCTGTTTTGTATTGTATAGAGGTGGGGTTGATATTATTATGTACAGAAGTGAAATTTTCAAATTTTTATCTAATTTAGTAGGTTATAAGTTGAATAACATTGGATATGAATTAAAAACTACATTAAATAGCCGCCATTTTAAATTTGATTTTAATTTTGTGACTGCCATCCAGGTTATATTTGAACGACAACGACGACTGACGGACGGCATGTTGGTTACCTGAGGCCAAAACGTATTTAGAAAGTTTTGCTATTACCAAATTTGTCTTATACTTCGTTGGTTTTGTAAAATCTGAAGGCTTTTGGAGTTGAAGATTTTATTTTATTGAATATCACGAATACTAGAAAATAATAATTAATTGGTAAACATCGCTAAAATAAAGAACAATATTTATCAGGTGACATTATATCATACGAGAAATTGGATTATTCATATTATCATCATTTGTTGTAAATAAAACTAAACACGACGTTTCGAGAGTATGAATCAACTGACGTTATCTAGTGAAGATCCTAAAGGAAGGCAACATTAAAAAAAATTAAATTATACTAGTTGTTGAAAGTATGCAGTAAGTACTACAAATAAACTGTACTGGTGTCCATTCATTTACATTTTCTTAACTGTATTTGGTAGGTTAATCTTAAATACGAACTATGATATACCTAGAATATGTGAAATATGAAAAGAACCAATATAACCTAAGTAGCATTGGGCTATGTTGGAAACTAAAACATGTAGGCTTTATTGGCTGAACTAACACTTCCAATAGATCAAAGCATAAGATCAAGTCACATGTATTTCCATATTTAATTGCAGTCTAACTTTCCTTCTATATAATAATATAATATATGATCTTTAAATAACTTTTAACGTAGTAAACTCAGCTGTTGGTTTCTAATGCGAACAAATTAACTACCACGGTGGAACAGTTTAAAATCATTACTTATAAAACTTGCGACCGCCCAATGATAGGAGATAAATGTTAAACGGATATCGCTCAAGTTGTATCTCTCTTGTACTTTAATAGGTCAGATTTACTTAATGACGTGTAGATGTTCTAAGAAATTCTGATTCAGGATCAGAGATCGGGACAGGGACAGAGAGAGAGAGAGAGAGAGAGAGAGAGAGAGAGAGAGAGAGAGAGAGAGAGAGAGAGAGAGAGAGAGAGAGAGAGAGAGAGAGAGAGAGAGAGAGAGAGAGAGAGAGAGAGAGAGAGAGAGAGAGAGAGAGAGAGAGAGAGAGAGAGAGAGAGAGAGAGAGAGAAGCCTCCCACCGGAATACAACACTCTTACTTCCCGACAACGGACTATTCAGTAGAAGCGTTGAGTGTCTCAGACTCTTAATGTTGAGCGTTACTTGCACTTTATGAGAACTGAACTTCCAATAATTTCCCACTCAATGATCGTTTTGATTCATGGTTCATGATGGTTGGGCAACCAACCCACTTTAGTGTGGATGTTAGAACCCATGTGGATTGGCCGAGGAGGTCCAGTGCCGTAGTCGTAATCCCCTTTGGTTTCTTTCTGTGGAGACACCTTAGCTTAGTGTATTCATCTCCAGTCGCCCAACTCAAGACATTAGACAACCCATTGAGAATGGAGTTGAGAGTATTCGGAAAATGACTGGAGTTTTCCATGAGCGTGGAAATCTATGAGAAGGTATGCATGTGGCTAAACAGAGACCGTAACTTTGAACAATTCCTTTAGTTTGTTTACAAATCACACTGCTATAATTTATTTATAATTTCTGCATTATAGACAACTACCAAGAAATTATATTTTTTAGTTGATAACTCGGTTATCTTTTGAGTTACGGGAAAACTATTTTCCAATACCAACATTACAACAAAATTTCAGATCGAATAAAACGTTACGATGTATTCCTGCCCTAAATACTTTGTTGTTGTTTCGGACATTTTGTTTTGTCTCAACAGAGTAGAGTATTACTTAACTCAGACAATATATGAACTTGTTTACAACTGCCATGTTGAATAAATCTTGTTTAAAAACAGCACCCACGATGGTTTAGTGTTATGATATAATCCTGTTTCTGCTCAGTAAAAATGTTGTTATGTGTATAAATATAATATACTGCGTTATAACTTGGTGCTTGTGCTAAAACATTAATAATGGAATTGTGAAAAGCTAGTTTATATTCCTAGGCAAGATAAAGCAACATTAGGTACAATGTAATTGCAGAGAATATATGCACGAACAAGTAATTTTAGTAAAGAATATGGTATTACAATCCCTCCAACGTTATAATTAAATCAACCACTGTTGGAGAAAAATATCGTATACTATTAATGCTAGGTAACGTAAGCTGTCATTCAATTCTGATTTGGGAATCCCTAAAGATATTCACAGAGTGTGACGAAATTGTGGTATCTTATAACGGAAAGCAACAATTGGTATATTATTATTTATTTTTACTTTCCCAGTATACGAAGTATAAGTTTTGAATTCGTAATAGTATATTACGTTACAAGCCCAGTAATTAGGGGTTTTACCCTACGGAAAAACCTACCTGGTTAGTTACGTACGATATTTTTCATTATACACCAATATAAAAATCAATTTAAACTCAATACAAAACTATAATTTATTTTAAACAGTTATCATACTATGTGAAATTAATATTTATAGTACAATTTGTATATGGAAAAAATTTCGAACACATGATCTCACAAAAATTACGTTTACTTAATCAAACGCGTTTTAACGACAAAGTCGCCATCCTCTGTGATACATTTTAATAATTTAAAATGGAATAAGGAAATATTTTGATTCTTTTAAATTAAAAATATACATAGTTTTATATTATATTTACAAATATTTTTTTTTTATACCACGAAAAAGTGAAATGTGTCAAAGTTTAAAATTTAAAAGTCAAATATTTCTTTTCCAAATCTCCAAGGATATGTTTCCTTTTCCTACAATGAAAATCAGACTCACAATAAATTTGACAGAATGAAACATAAAAATAACATTACAGGAAACAGAGAAAGGAATGATCTCGTAAAGTCAGGTTTGTTGGAGCCAAATGTCGGGTTGTGTGTAGAGATTTGATGGAAAATAAGATGTCACAATATTCTAATCAAAATACTGACATAAACAATATACTGTGAGACATGTGTTTTTTTTGTAACCCGAATTATTTTATGTTAAGTAAGATTTATGACATGTATCCTTGAATTTATTGTAAAGAGTGTGTAGTTAAAATAAAATATCCAATGTCAGTATGATAATAACAAAAACCGTCTTTCAAAATTGAGATTTTAAAATAATTTAATTAAATAAGAAGGGCAAAGAAAAATGCACAAACTTTCATTGAAACCACAATCGAATGCTAACAAACAAAATAATCAGTGCCGAAAATGTTAGTCAGATAATTGTCAGTAAAAAAGTCTAAATAAACAGACAACATCTTAGATTATAGTAGATTATTTCAAATATCATTTAAATATGGTCTAAGCTTCACTTGAGGTATTAACTCGTCTTAAAGATAAATATTACTTGTTGAAATGAAGTTCACGGTGTTCAAACAAAGTTCATTCTCATTTTTTTTAAAAGTTATTCCTTAACGGTAAATTTTCGATTACTGTATTTCCAATATTACTCACTAGTTTGGGTTATTAAGCTTTACATTTCACCAAAATTTGAGTGAAATCGATTGATTTATCATATTTTAAGTTTTGCACTTGATAAAGGGAGTTGATTTATATTCTCGAAACGTCGTTTATTAGTTTATACATAAAAATAATGGAAAATGTCCGAATAAAGTATAATAATAATGAAAATCGTGATTGTTATATTTAAAATGACCGTGTAAAATTAAGTTAATTTGCAATTGCTACAACATATTTAATTGATCATTAAATACTTATTGCAGAGAATATAATAAAATAACAATAAGTTAATTTGTTCGAAATGAATTTTTACAAAATGTAAAGTTAATGAAAGCATATGAAATTGTGAAAGAAAACTGAAATAAAATCGCTACAATAAGTTTTACTGGTCATTTAATAGCTATAGCAAAGATTAACATAAAATAACAAAAACTTAATTAAATAAATTTTTACACAATGTATTATTTAATGAATCAAAACCATAAATAATGTTTTATCTATGGTGACATTACAGTTAGCTGTATGACTATATAAATATGGAACTATAAAAAAAAAAAAAGAAAAAAAAAGCAAGCTAAAATTAAAGTGCTACAATAGGTTTTATTGAGCATTTAATACCTATAGCAGAGGTGACCATAAAATAACAACAAATTAATTAAATATATTTTTTTCACAATTTATCATTTAATAAATGAAATCCTAATGTATTTTCTATTTGAAATTATAGTCAGTTTTATGTATGACTACATATATTGTAGCAAAGTGTTAATAAGAATTTTTAACAATCTTTTACTGTTAAAAGTACTTTATTTAAAATGTAGAATATTTAAAACGTAGTCTTGGATTCTTCGTGTGGTCATAGAATTCTTTGATATAAAAGGAGAGTTGGAAGGTGGGGAAGGTGAGAGGGTTATGTGTAAGTGTGGAGATCTGTACAATATACGAATGCTATACTTAGGTAAATACTTTGATCATTTACTTTTTGTAAATTTGAATACTTTTACGTTTCAGAGATTATATAGCGTTCGTACTTTAGAAATAATTTAGAAAGAGGAACTTGGAGAGTCTTTCAAAAGTATTTTAAATTTTTCATATGGAAATTTACCACAATTAGATACGGTGTGCAATTAAAAAAAGAATGTATTGGTGGACATTTTAAAATCTTGTATCGTTTTCCATGTGTCGTACTTTTTGAATATTTTCTTTTTAAATTACAACTTTAGTCCTGTATAAGATTTTTCTCCCTTGTTGTTTTACTCTTAGTTTTCATCGACTTATGAAAAAGGAACAAAAAAAATACAGAGTCCTATATCGTGAAAACTCTAAGAGCAACAAGTTTGGAAAAAAAACCAAAGTGTTTCAAGAGATACCTGATACGAAAGATACAAGAGGGATCTAATGACTAATTTAAACAATTAATTGTAGATCCAGTTAGGGCTCTCTTGGGATTGCCATGCCTCACTATAGCGAATCTCTGAGAAAAAATAGATGAGTCCAGATTTGGTAGACGGATGATTTTATTTATTCCAAAACATTATTTTGTAAATTTTAAAAATGACAGACTTTTATACATTTTAATCGTATTAAGAAAAGATATGCTAAATATTATGCTTCTTTTTATAGCTTAATACGATACCGTAATTTTTAATGTCTTGGTAACTGACTACAAAAATTTTAGATTTTACAGTTTTGTTTCAAATTAACAAGTATTTATATAAAATAATAAAGAAAATTTGTTCTTATCTATCTGGCAATACTCCGCTCCCCATTAATGTGTTTTGTTTGCACTGAGTTTTGACCTAAATGTTTGGATATATTTTGCTTTTTTATACTTGCTACTTAGTATAGAGAAAGAAATGGATAAAACAAAATTGAGGTTTGAGGTCTCTTGGATCTAATAAAAGTAGTTTATGGAATGATGTCTGCCTGTCGTTCAATTGTTAATTTGGGGTCTGTAGTACAGCCCAAGCGCGTAGACCGATTGCAATTAAACTTGGTATGCCAGAATATTTTTGATATTTTTTGGGGCTTTTTTCATTTATTCGATAACTCAAATTTGGAGGAAGCTACCTTACGAATAAATACAATTTTCCCAAAATCGATTTTGATCAAATTTTACTCAAGTATCACTTTATGGATCCAAACATATTTTGTTTTTGGTCAGCATAGCTCCCAAAATGTCGGTTCACAAGTTATAGGTAAAAAAAAAATTGGTGTTGTTTTAAAATACTTAATTTCTCAAAATCAGCTTTACCGACATGGTTCAATTTTTAATGAAATGTGAAGATTAATGACTGTTTGGAATATAGTAAGTACAAAAAATTTCAGTAATAATATGCAAAAAAAACTTGGCCTCGTCATTAAAAACTCATTTTGATCAATGACGATTTACGATGAAGATGTTTTTAAATTCGAATTTTATGAGTTTAAAATCGATTTCAAGTATTCTTTCAAAGACATCCATCGTTAATTTTTTTTTGAGTTGACAACTACCGCACTGACATTTATAGCGATGATTATCTTTGATTTGTTTTATATTGTTTGGAGAATGGGTAAGGGAGAGAGTTTGTGCAATGTTTTTGGACCATTTAAATGTATTGAACCCTATTTTGGTCTTCAGAAATTTTTGGAATAAATAAAAATTTGTGATACTTGCCATAAGATCAAAACATAATATTTCTTTCAAAAAACAAAAAAAACCTAACCTAACCTAAGCACAAAAGAATAATGCGTAATAATATGTAAAAGCGAGTTCCAATGTGCGTCTGTAGCTGTCTGTAAAAAAAAGAGAAAGAAATGATCCATCATTCTAGAAGTAGTTTTATGTAAAATCTATAGGCTTAGATCATGTTTTGTAGAAATTATTACATTACTAAAGTCATTATACAGAGTGTCTAGAAAATATTGTCCCACATTTCACCAGGCATAATTTGATGTACATATTAGTTACGTAAGCTTTCATATCTATATAAAAAACCAAAACTTTCTTTTGTATATTTTCAAAATGGCGGCCATTAAAAATTGTTAAAAGTATCTCTAAAACCGCTAACTTTACAAAAAATACCAAGAAATTGTGTTTTAATTTTTGTCAATAACTCGGTTATTTTTTTGAGATTCCGAAAAAATATAAAAACAATTTTGTTTGTCATTAAAAAGTAATTTTTTGTGTTGTAAAGTTAATGGTTTCAGAAATATTTTATATTAAAAATTTTAAATGTCCGCCAGTTGAAAATATAAAAAAGATTGTTATGGTTTTTTGTACAGGGGGTAAAATATTACGTAACAAATATGTACACCAAATTTGAGCTCAATACCTTTTCTATTTCCAAATTTATTGGAACTTTTTTCTTACGTTCGCCTATAGAATAACCTGTTGAAATTTGGGACAATATTTTCTATTACAAACTGTAACGCAGTATAGTCTGTACAGTATACGGTTTTGGACTCGCGAAATTCTGTAATTAAGTCCATAATTACAAAATGTTAGATGTTACTAGTAAGGAAGTACAAGTTACGAAATACACTGGCAAAGTCTATTTGCGATTCCAACGTAATCCCATTGTCATTTGTTGAGTGAGAATGATTTAATTGAAGGGAAACCTTAAATAGATCTTTTGTGTGTAACACACTAGAAACGCATGAACTTTCCTAGTTTACTTTCACTAAGAATGTTTAATAGAGCGTTTGAAAGCTAAAATCATGTAATGAAGAAAATAAGTCACAATGATTCTTTATGTGAAATACAATGTCAAGGATAAATAAACATTGCACAAACTTTCCCACACACCCATCCTAAAAACTAAATAAAAACAATATATATATATACCAACATATCGAACTATGTATAAAAAAAATTCGATTTTCGTATTCATGGTAGTAGGATATTTTAGTTCAATGCTAAATTTAATGAAATAAAATTATCGTTGTAAACTATAAATTAGTAGACTATATCTAGGTTGTAAATTATATTAGATTACAGTGGTAAAGGCGTTTTAAATCGATTGTTTTTGGAAATTTAAATGATCTGGAAAAAGAGGATATTCCACAAGCGACTAACTGACACGCGTCGTAGAGGAGCGTACGTAAATATCAATGTAGTGTTTATAGTGGAAGGACCTCCAACGAAATAACCTAACTCAGTTGGACCTCCAACGAAATAACATAACTCAGTTGGACCTCCAACGAAATAACCTAACTCAGATGGACCTCCAACGAAATAACCTAACTCAGTTGGACCTCCAACGAAATAACATAACTCAGTTGGACCTCCAACGAAATAACCTAACTCAGATGGACCTCCAACGAAATAACCTAACTCAGTTGGACCTCCAACGAAATAACATAACTCAGTTGGACCTCCAACGAAATAACCTAACTCAGATGGACCTCCAACGAAATAACCTAACTCAGTTGGACCTCCAACGAAATAACATAACTCAGTTGGACCTACAACGAAATAACATAACTCAGTTGGACCTCCAACGAAATAACCTAACTCAGTTGGACCTCCAACGAAATAACATAACTCAGTTGGACCTCCAACGAAATAACCTAACTCAGATGGACCTCCAACGAAATAACCTAACTCAGTTGGACCTCCAACGAAATAACATAACTCAGTTGGACCTCCAACGAAATAACATAACTCAGTTGGACCTCCAACGAAATAACCTAACTCAGTTGGACCTCCAACGAAATAACCTAACTCAGTTGGACCTCCAACGAAATAACATAACTCAGTTGGACCTCCAACGAAATAACCTAACTCAGATGGACCTCCAACGAAATAACCTAACTCAGTTGGACCTCCAACGAAATAACATAACTCAGTTGGACCTCCAACGAAATAACATAACTCAGTTGGACCTCCAACGAAATAACCTAACTCAAATGGACCTCCAACGAAATAACATAACTCAGTTGGACCTCCAACGAAATAACATAACTCAGTTGGACCTCCAACGAAATAACATAACTCAGTTGGACCTCCAACGAAATAACATAACTCAGTTGGACCTCTAACGAAATAACATAACTCAGTTGGACCTCCAACGAAAAAACCTAACTCAGTTGGACCTCTAACGAAATAACATAACTCAGTTGGTCCTCCAACGAAATAACATAACTCAGTTGGACCTCCAACGAAATAACATAACTCAGTTGGACCTCTAACGAAATAACATAACTCAGTTGGACCTCCAACGAAATAACATAACTCAGTTGGACCTCTAACGAAATAACATAACTCAGTTGGACCTCCAACGAAAAAACCTAACTCAGTTGGACCTCTAACGAAATAACATAACTCAGTTGGTCTTCCAACGAAATAACATAACTCAATTGATCTAACAAAATAACCTAACTCAGTTAAACCTTCAATGAAATAACCTAACTCCGACGTCCAATAAAATAATCTAACTCAATAAATCTCAAACTAAATAACCTAAGCCAAATGGATCTCCAATGAAATCACCTAATTCAGTTGGATCTCTAACAACATAACCTAATTTAAAATGAGCTCCAACAAAATAACTTTAGTCATATGAGACTTCAACGAAATAACCTACCATAAATTGTCCGTCCAACTAAACAATTTAGCTTAAATTTACTTTAAAAAGGAATAGTTTCACAAAATGTGCTTCATTGTGTATCATAAGTTTCGTCGTTAGTTATCATCAATTATTTAAGTCGCCTGATAATACCCAATAGCGAAACATGCGCATATGTTGCACAATAAAGCAAATTTTGTGAAATTATACCTTCTTAAAGTCAATATTTTCCCTTTACTATATAATAGATTTTTTTTAGTAGACCATACTTGAATATTGTACTTTTATAAATTCCATTTAAAAGGTGTAAAGTATTACAAAAGCTTCGATTAATTTCTTAAATAACTTTTTGATATATTTACTACTTTAGCAATGTTATAACTCTTCTACACTAAACACCAGTCTTCTACGATATAATCTTGGGTTTCATTTCATACACATTTTAAACACTTATATTCTATGCACTGTTGAATTCGTTGTACCGTATCTAATACAAGATCTTGTTACCCAGATATACAAAATATCTCTACAAATGCGTACATGTATTAAAAAGAAGGAAAACAAAAGTTAAACGAAATGGTACAGAAACAGGATAATTTACCTCCGAGCTATTGTAAAAAAAAGACAAGACCATTGTTCAAACGCATAAATGTAACAAAATGCATTAATCTACTTTTTAATCTTAATGACAGACACAATGGTCGAAGAATGCAACAACTGTATGGAACCAAAGCATCCGCAATGCCATTACTTTGCCACGTTATGACTCTTAACCTCCGAGAAGGAAGGAAACCTAACTCATGAAAGTGTAATAACTATATTAATAGAATAACTAATTTAATTTGCATTGCAAAATATTCAAATTGTAACAGTAATTGAAAGTAGTATTGTCGTTAATGAAATAATTGTAGCTTATGGAAAAGTAATTGGTTGAAAGCAATTGCATGGGTGAAGACTTGATTATAACAGTGGCATTGGAAACTGAGGCGTGAAGAATTAGGAACTCTCTCTGGTTTGAATGCTTTATTATTCGTGTGGCTTTACTTAGACAGTATAGGAAATATAGGGTGAGTTTAGTAATTGTAAAAATTTTTGATATCTTTGTTTCAAGATTCATGAGCATCTGTCGTCGTTGCTATCTGTATGTAGATACGATATTGGCCACACAAATAGAAATATGAAATTTAGTAGAGTGGTATAGTGGACTTATAGTATGTTCATATAAAACCCTATTGAAATTCAGAGAAACCGAATAAAAAAATATCAAAACAGTTTTTTGTTCTTATATTGTGTTATCTAATAGGGTAATTCACCAACACGAGCGTAGGTTAGGTTAAGTTGGTTAGGTTAGGTTAGGTTAGGTTACTTCACATATGGTCATTTTTCATTCCCTCTAGAACCGAGACAATGATATGAGCAAAGCGAGTGGAAACTTTTAAACAATGTCAAAATAGTGGTAATTTTAAACACTTTTTTGTTCATATTTTGTGTGTTATCTGGTAGGGTAATTCACCAACAAGAGCATAGGTTAGGTTAGGTTATGTTACGCTAGGTTAGGAAGGTTAGTTTACATATGCATATTTTATATATGCACACGAGCTAAGAGAGTGGAAACGTTTTAATATACACATTTGCGAGGACCGTTAAGGCCTAGCCGATGTCAAGAAAGTACTGTTTATAGACTACTACGAGATTCAGAAAACCTTTGTAACAAATTAACGTATTAGATAAGACCCCTTGATCTACCAATACAATTTAAAATTTCTTACAAAGGCGAAGAAACCAACTTTTTGGCATTACATTTAAAGGGCCTGCTTGTATTACATTGTATGATTAGTCTGGGTAAGTACCATGATGGCTTTCATCAACTTATTATTATTTTAAAAAGAAAGGAACAAGGAATGTCCTTGTCCATTCAAGTGCAACTGGATTCAAGTGTCGCAGGTCTTTGCGACACCAAATCCACACAATGTAGGTCAGCCTTCACGCCGTTAATAGTCGCAAATATTAACAGTTTGAAACGAATTAATTTAAGACGATACACACACACAACTGTATTCATTCTTTTAGAGAGAGTACAGAGAACAATACCAGGAAAGCAATTATTGAAATAGGTCCATGACGGATGCTGTAGGTGAACTCCTTTCTAAACGGTAAAATACTTGGATGTCTGCTCCAATTTCTACACGATTTCACACAGAATTAATATTATGCTAAAGTCAGACAATACTGCGTACATCAATGTGACTAGACCTCCTGATCTTTTGGTGTTGTGCAAATTTCAAATAAAGATGTACAAAAGAATTTAGAATATAGCTGCTAACAAAATATACATGCCTTCTTTAATGAAATCTGTAACGTAATATTGTTTATGTTTAGATTAGATTTTGCCAGAGTAAAGCTAGGTTTAACTCGATCATTTAGTATTTCGTTTATACGGTTAATTGGGAGTCGGAGTGAGGGCCAGCGCATTTTTAATGACGCCTTTAAAATCTGGTTAGGTTAGATTTGGTTCTTATATAACTAAAATCGGACAAATAATAATAATAAGATTAGATTAGTCTATGTAAGAATAACCATAAACATATTAGGTTAGGTTATGTTATCATAATGATATTTTAATTGGACAATATAATAACAATAAGAATAGATTAGTGGTTTTCAGAATCACCACTAAGAGGATAAGTTATTACGTATATAATAACAACAACAACAACAACAACAACAACAACAACAACAACAACAACAACAACAACAACAACAACAACAACAACAACAACAACAACAAAAACAAAAACAAAAACAAAAACAAAAACAAAAACAAACAAACAAACAAATAATAATAATAAAATCTGACAATAAAATAACAATAAGAGTAGGTAAGTGGCTGCAAGAATCATCACAAACAGGTTAGGTTGTGCAATGAAATACATATATACAAAAATTCCTACTAAAATCGGGCCGTAAAAAAAATATTGTTTATTCTCGCCAGTTTTTTTCTATTTGTTCTATTTAGACAAATGAGACTATTTTGGGAACCTTTTACCTCCCCTATTAATGATCACTAGTGGTTTTTCTGCAACTGCCCTCGCTCCACCAAACGTAAAATTACCTGTTACCCGCATGAAAGTTAAGGTTTGCTGGCACTCGCTCCTACTCTCGTATGTCTGATTTTTTAAAAATGGCGCCCACTAAAAAATTACACAATATATTAAGTAGAAATTCACTTTTGAAAAATTGTTCTCTCAATTTTAATTGGAATTATGAATTTTTGACTGTTTTACAAGAATATCATGACTCATCGACGAAAATTTCAATTTTTTCGACTTTACTCCCACCAATTGTTACTTTTGGTATTATTTTCTATAAATCATAATATTTTGAATAAAATACAACTATTTTCATTTTGAAAAATAATAATGTTAGTGTATTTATTTAGTTTGAACTAAACAAAATAGTTGTTTCGGGCAAAACTGGAAATATTGAAAAAAATATTGTCGTGTATCGTTAGATGTAATAATTGTCAAATTTTATAAAAAAACTTGCCCTTGTAAAAAGCTTTAATTTGTTATGACACTTAAGTTTATTCTATTAATATAGTTTACTGAATACGCACCCGGTTTACTCAAAACGTTTTGAGATTACGGTGATGCGTGATCTCCATTCAAAACTACTTTAAAAAATAAATTAGTTCAGTTTTCTCTTACAATTTAGAGGAATAAACTGAAGTGTTTTAAGAATATATAAAAGAAAGCTTATTACAAAGGCAATATTTGATACAATTTGACAATTGACATGTCTAAGAACAATCCGATAATAGTGTTTTGAATATTTCAGAGTTTCCCCCATATTATTATTTTTTTTTAAATGAAAATAGTTTTATTTTAATCAAAGTTTTATGCGTTTACACAAAATAATACCAAAAGTAAAACAATTGGAAGCAGTAAAGTTGAGTAGTCTACATTGAAATTTTCTTTGAAAAGTCACGATACAGTCAAAATTAATAACGAATCACTTTTTGTCTTGTAAAACAGTAAAAAATTCATAGTTCCAACGAAAATTGAGAAAAAATTTTCAAGAGTGAAATTCTACTTAATAGATGGTTTACTTATCCCTCAAGTGCCAATCATCCTGTATACATCATGAGATCCGATAGAGTCCAGTTGATGTAAAGAAAGTATTTAAATACATAATTAAATACAATGTTCAAAAAATTTGTGCAAGACCTACAGGTCTACTGGATAAGACCTCTTGATTCATCTTTAATATTTCTCACGATGCCTAAGAAACTTACTTTTGGGCATTGAAATTAGAGAATCTGCTTGTATTACATTGCATGATGGGGCTAGGTAACAACCATAATGGTGCCCATAGCTTGTTTATTTTTACAAAGGCCGAAAGACAGCAGAATTATTGCAAACAAATCGTAATTTATTTACTACAACACTCTAAAAACTATCATGTTCCTAAATAAATATATTTACATTTTAAAACGGCTTTTAAATTCAAATTAAATAATCAACAAAAATAAGCACTCAGTAAAAAATTACGTATTTGTTTATTACATTAAGTAAAGACCATTTAACAAACATGTAACTGATTTTATTAAAACAGCATGATGACAATATATTTGAGAACAAAGAGAAGTTAATTAATAAAGTTAGTGTTCGACTGGTCTCTCATTTTGTTCTATCCAGTTTTCAACACTTTACAGTAAATAGTTATTTTTTTGTTAAACCATTGATCGTATGACTAGTCCTTCAATTTCAATAAAACCTTCTAAATCAAAACTAATTAAAAACCAAACAAAATCTCAAAAAAGTCATTTCGGTAGTTGTTCGCCAAAAAGTGAAATTGAGTCATAGATTGACTAAATAATTTTATATTTAAATAGAGCTTAAATTTACTTCGCATATGCTACAAAGGAATCTGAAATGTAAATCGTATTTAATAAAATTCAAGTTTTTAATGACGGCGATCAAGATCAGTGTTGTTTTTTCCAAATTATTCCTGAAATGTACTATTTCACATTTAATTTTCTAAGTTGTTTATCTTCACATCTCACTAAAATTTGAACGAAATCGGTCAAGCAGATTTTGAGAAATTACGTCTTTAATAACAGCCATTTTTGACAGTAGGAACTGGTGTATTTGGAGAAGTTGATCCTTAGATGGATGTTCTATTTCAATCCTAAGAGAATGTAGATTCGAAAACGATTTTGAAAATTTGAGAATTTTGTGAAAACTTAGAGGTCCTTACACAAGTACAATTTCATCAAAATCGTTACGGCCGATTTAGAGAAAATCCTCATTTTGTGTTTTTTTTCTTATGGCAGCTCTCCCCAAATTTTGAGTTTGTCATTGTCCAAGATAGATGTTTTGTAGCCTAGGAATGTTGACGCTGAGCAAAGTTAATTGCGTTTCAAGATATGTTTTGTGAGTTTATTATTATAATATATATGAGGGTTTATTTAATATGTTTTGTCGATATAGATTCATCTTCACAACTATAATCTACAACTTTTGTAAATGATTGAATTGTTATTTTCTTCTATTTTATAGAAGTTTGTTGGTGATTTTTTAGTTAAAATTTCTCTTTATTTATCGCCTAATTCTAAAATATATGATTCTAAAAAAATTATAATTTCACAGTTCAATTCTACGTACTTTTCTGTAAATAATGGTATATTATAAGTTGGATTTTGAAAAAAATATTTTTTTTGGTGAATTTTTCAATATTTTTCTCAAATACAAAATTTTGAAATTGATATATTTTTTACCCAACTTTTATTCAAAACTACGTCCCAAAAATTGTGTATATCTTGAAAAATTACAAAAATTTGTATATGGTATATATATCCGTTGTTGTGAGATTTTGGCCTATGTTACTGCACATTTTTTGATTTATGACATACTAACTCCAAAATTGTTACTTCCATTACTTTTTTCATTACATAGATGAATTTTGTGCTCTCTACTGAGAAATGTAACAAGTTGGGTTTTGGATAATATTACTATTTTAGATTTTTTTTTTCAAAATAACCCAAAATTTAACCTACATTTCCTTTTTTTTTATGAAAATAGATTTTTGAAAACTTAACTTTCCAAAATTGATTTGTTTTACCAACTATTACTCATAAGTAAATTAAAAAACTTTTATATATATCTTAAAACAAAATTAAAATTTTGGTTATGGTTGTCGTTATTTGAATTTTTTTTTTAAAGCAACTTGTTTTTAAATTTTGATATACTACCTCAAACATATTACTTCCAAATGTTTTATTCATTTTATAGATAATCTCTATGCACCTTCCTGAAAAAAATTGATATATAACAAGTTGGGTTTTGGATATTATTATTATTTTTTATGAATTTAGAAATGTATTAAAAAAAGGAACAAAAAAGGCCTACCACTTCAGGAATTTCTAACCTCCTTTTCCAAGGTCTTATAATTTTATACATGTAAATTACAAGGGAAAGTTAAAATATTATGTTTTTGAAAAAGAGTATCAACTATTAATTATAATGTAAATGGGATATTGCATACAATTCTATTTTGCAATCTAAATATTTTTAAAGACGACAGAGTTCATAATGTGAATCAATAAATAGGAATCATAAAGAACAATAATAGAGAATCATAAACTTCAGGTTGTCAAGGTCAACCAAGAATTTTTGACAAAAAGATATGAAAAACATTTTGGAGATATTCGACACTAAAACCCAATTTTAAAATATATAAAGTCTTAACTTTTAATATACTTAAAAACTTTATATAAAAAAATGTGTATTCGAAATCAATATTTCATCCTTTTCTAAGTCCTAATTTATAACGGCAGTGTTTTGAAAGTATCTTTATAGAAACCTTTTTAAAAAATGTGAGGAACAAACGGACGAACTATTTTACATCATTTTGTCTACATTCTTAGTGAGGTTAGAACGTCCTTCTTTCATTGTTCAACTTTTACCTGATAACCTCCTTCAGTCCGAAGGAGTTCTGAAGGATCTGCTTTAGATATTCAACCAAATGAGCTTCGTCACTTCCTTTCTAGCCAGAACTTTCTGTTAAGTAAAAGTGAAATGGTCCTAAACAAGATAACGTCTTAAGAATGACCACTTAGTGCTAGATAAGCAATCTGGGTCATCCTGCAATTAGTACAACCGAAAAAGTAATTGAGGCAGGAATTGTTGAAAATCTTTGTTAATAATTTGACCTTATTTTCGATCATCTTTCATTGTATGACATTTTTAGTATAATTATTGTTTTTTTTATTATGTTTTATTTCTTATATGTATGTTGGCAGAATATTGTGTTGGGCCATTTAGATTTTGATTTCAATAAATCAGAGTGTTTTAATTTTTATATTCCCCAGATTCAAAAAAGTTTGTGTGGGGTATATCGTCTACGTTATGTGCAGTGTTCTCCACCCAAAACACATAATCCGATTTTAATAAAATTTGCTATATGGGTATTTTAATCATATTTCTAATTCATTCTTTTTATCGATAACTCAAAATTTGGGGGTAGCTGACATAAGTAAAAACACAAAATTACGATTTTCTCAAAGTCAGTGCAAACGATTTTGATCAATTTTTGCTTAATGGTAACCTCTAAGGATTCAAACAAAACGTATTGGTCGCCCATCTATCAAAAAATGCTGTTTTATTATTTTTTTATAGATAAAAAATAAAAAAAAAACGTTGATGGGGCTGATAAAAACTGTTATTTTTCAAAATTCGCTATACCGATTTCGTTCAAACTATACTAAAATGTAAAGATGAATGATCGAAACCCCTGTTTTTAATGATTGAGGGGGGATTTTATTCAAATGCAATTTACTCTGAGGACAGTGTTTATGGTACACGGGAAGAAATTTAGGCCTTTGTTTAAATTTTTTTTTTCACATTCACTTTTGAATTACCACTACCACTATCAAACTAACATTTTATATGAAAATACGTTTTGGTTAGTTTTTATTTGGTTTTGGTTTTTGGGATGGGTGAGTTAGAAAGTTTGTGCAATACTTTTGCACCAACTATTGTTTACGTCCTAATAGATTTAGAATATAGTCCTTACGTTGTTTTATAGCCCACTAATCGGTATTCATTCTAGACGTAAGTAAAAGATTGAACTCCAAATAACTTTAAGCCCCCGGTAAGAGTGACGCAGTTAAAGATTATGTGAGCAGTGATTTATTTATGATATCATCTTGATTTCAAAGTTGATATTTTGGGGCGATGATTTATGGGGGGTCATCATGGTACACAAACCAATAAAATCTTTCATGCGAATGTTGAAAATGTTTATTGCTATTAGTAACAGAGATTTGAACAGGAGGGCCTTGTGGATATACATATTCCACTTGTTATATACAGGATGTCCCGAAACACTTTTAAAGCGTATTCTAATCGTGAAAATAAAGAAAAGAGTCCATACGAACATACACTCTAAAATGGTTAGTTATCTATCTAGGTGACTTTTTGTGTTTTGAAGAAAAAAAAAACTTATATTTTGAACGGAAAAATAATACAGAATTGAAATTTTGTATGCTACTTAGTGATACAAACGCCCAATTTCAGAAAAATGATCAACTGATTTCCTTACTCATTTAAAAATGGCGGAAATTTTAAATGTTTAATATACAACATCTCTAAAACCGTCAATTTTACAAAAAATATACAAGAGACAATAAAGTTTCTTCAATTAACAAGAAATCAAAATTTAAAACAATTCTGTACGTTAACGGATAATAGAGTTATCGAGGAATTATGTTTTCAGTTATTTGTTAACAATTCGATTATTGTTTGAAGTACAGAAAATATATTTTGTTTGTCGTTAAAAGAGGAAACATTTTTGTCCCTTGTACGTTTTTCGTAAAATTAACCATTTTCGAGATATTCAATATTAAACATTTTAAATGGCCATCATTTTGAAATGATTAAGCAAATCAGTTGATATATTTTTTTTGTTCAAATCGTGTCTGTATAGCACTAAGTAAGCATGAAGAATTTCAGTTCTTTATCATTTGAGGTTCAAAAAATAAGAATTTATCTGTTCAAAACAAAATAGCAAACAGATAGACAATTAATCATTTTAGGGCATATGTTCATTTGAACTTTTTTATTTATTATTAGCAGTAGAATACGACCGCATGGTTTCTTTGTGGGACTCGTATATCTGTATATGTATTCTTTATAACGGTCGAAATATTTATGTGTGTTCAAAAGATTAGTTTTTTATTCTGTTTTGGAAAAAAATTCCTTTTAGAAAAAAATTGGAAAATATAAGTTTTATTCTACATTTTATTTGCATTTTTCTCCAATTAAGACAAATTTAATAAATATATTAACATGAAAATTTCTAGACATTAATAGACCCCTAGTATTAAAATTTTTTTTTAAAAATAAAATTCGGAAGTTTATAAATTTAAAACGGGCCTATTTTTAGGAATGTCTTAAATTGTGTTTTTTGAAAGAAGTAATTTTTAAAGGAAATATATTTGGCGTGAAGATTTATGGAAATTCGATGCAAATTGTCAAAAATTCTCTTAATTTCTCCACGGTTTGTAAACTTAACCTAAGTTTTAAATTTCCATTATTACGTAATTTATGTAACAGAAGGAATACAGAATAATGATAAGACACTTGTTATAGAGGAAGCAGTGAGATTTATTACTGTTTTCATAATTTTAATGTAAATGTGTTACTTACATTTATTGCACAAGGCTACCTCTTATTGTTCAATGCATATTTAGGTTAAACTTTTGTGTTAGCTAATTTCCTTTAAAAATATGGATAATGTAACCTCCCTTATAGAAAATGTAGGTTATTAGATATTGGGTGATACTAAATTATGTTGGCAAACTTTAAAAAGTGACTTTAAATGATAAATATCTTTAGTTATTCGTTTTTCATTTTAATAGTTTTTTCTCTTTTTTTCCTTTTTCTCTCTCTCTCTCTTTTTTTTTTTTTTTTTTTTTTTTTTTTTTTTTTTTTTTTTTTTTCTTTCAAAAAACAAGTTTTAATGTAATTTAGTATTGATGATGTATTCCATATTTGGTAAAAATATTTTTTAAGTAAAATTGTGCCAAAATACCTAAAACAAATTTATTTTACACATTTTTAAAATGGAGACCGTACGAAATTTGTAATGCTGAATTAAAAAATAAATATGATTGTCTCAAAATCGGCTCTAATAATTTTGATGAAATTTTGCTAAATTACAATCTTCAGATCCAAAGAGCCATCAGCTGATCTAATGGATAAGTACTTTAATAGTGTTTAAATCCCTTTGTAAGGAGCAAACATTTACGGTTTTGACTCAGCATCGTGAGGTAAAATTGAGAAACTAGAATTGGTAGCGAAGTTTGCTTGAGAATGGTAAAGCAATGGCTAACCACACATTATCCAATTGAGAAGCCGTTTAGCAGCTCGTTAGCCTTCCCGGAAATTAAACCAAGTAGTTAAAGAGCCAAAGAAATTGTATTTTGTATTAAACGGAACTCCAAGTTCAGTTATCTAAAATACTTAATAATTCCAGTTTGTTGGTTTAAAACAAAGAATTGAACCATGGTAGCCTGTTAAAAGTTTTTTGCTCCAAAATAATTTTGCGACTTCCATTAAATTTTTGTGAAATGTGAAAGTTATATTTAAATAGTAAGTAAAATTACATTATTTCTGGATTAATTTGGATAATACCAAATTGAATATAATCGTTGTTGTTTATTTTTTTCCTAAATTATTTAATTTTATTTTTTCACTTATGGTTTTGTACGTTGATTTGCATTATAAATCATTACGTAACAAAATAATTCATTAAAATATTTACAGCTAGTTTTAAAAAACAATCGTAATTTTTAGTTTTGGTCCAAAAGGACAGCTTCCTTTTAGCAGCTAAAAAACTAAAGTAGTTATTATGTTGGTAACTTAACCTAACCTAACCTAATGCCTTAACATAATCGAACTCCCTAACCTAACCTAACCTATCTAACTTATCCTAACCTAACGGTAATTATTTTCTACTGTTGATTTTTCCCTACTCGTTAAAACAAATTAGTAAACATTATGAAGGCACTCTAAGAGGGCGATATTTTTTGAAATTTCAATGTAACATTTTCAAAAATAATTTTTACTTGTACAGTCGCATTTTCTAATATGTATGCAAAATTACAAGTATGTAAATTTTGTAGCGTAGGAAGATTCTTGCTAGACACAACTTTCATTGGTTTTCTATTCTTAATAGACTGATATGTATCGTTATTGTTATAAGTTTTTTGATCGTTTTATTTCTAGCGTGTCTTATTTTATTTTTTTCCTATCATGCTACTTTCTAAGACTATGCTAATAAAGTACGTAAAGTATTCATTCAGGAAAGAATGGGAGAAATAGAAATGGGAAAGTGGGAAAGGGGAATTTTCAGTTCGTGTTAGTGTAACTAAGTTTCATTTACATTCACTGATAGAAATAATGATTATTAACAAAATAAATACATATTCCATTGAAAGCTAATGAAAGATTGTTTAAACAAGTAATATAATTATAGAACAATTCCTAGCTATTGTGCTGTCTTTAATTAATTATAGAATCGCCGACAACTAGAGCCGTGTTTACAGATCTTACCTTATATACAGGATGATTCAAAAAGAAAAGGAAAACCTTTCAGGACATGATCTACTGGTAACAATAAAGAAAGAGTTCATATACAGGGTGGTCAGATAGTCCTTTACCCTCTTACGTTTTTCCACATTTTGTGTCATAATGATTCGGACTAAATGAAATTTGTATATAATCACTTATACTACGATGTTAATGTTTTGATTTCAACAATTTCAGCCGCCATTTTTAATCCGCCATATTGAATTTAAGTCAATTTTTTTAAAATATTAACATGGTGTTTTGATACATGATTTAACATCGTTTTTCAACCCTGAGTACAGTGTCATAAATATTTTTGCAAGTAGTCACACCTATCTCCAGTTATTCACACAAATCATAAATGTGTGTAATGTGACTTTTGTCGAATACTGCAAATTTAGTGTTTTAAATGAGCGAGTCGCACGTACTACATTAGCCATTGATTTTCTTTTCAATGGAAATTTGTAAAACTCATATTATAGCATCAAACAACTTCAAAATGGTTTTAAACTGGTTTTTAAATAAGAAACCAAGACACATATTAACAATAAAGACACTCATAACCTAACCTAAATTAACCTAATCTTTTCTGACCTAACCTATTTCAGTAGATGTTCAATCTGTGATCCGCCAAAACATTGAGAGTAGATTCAGTTTAGAAAAGAATTTCTGACATTCACGAACACGGTTTTTTCTATGTTGTGACAATATTCTACTATTTCCTAATCTAATCTAACCTAACCTAACCTAACCTAACCTAACCTAACCTAACCTCACCTAACCTAACCTAACCTAACCTAACCTAACCTATTTCAGTGGATGTTCAAACTATGATCCGCCAACACATTGGGAGAAGTAAATTCAGTTTAGAAAAGAATTTCTGACATTTACGAACACGTTTCTTGCTACTTTGTGACATTATTCTACTATTTCCTAACATAATATAACCTAACCTAACCACTTCTAACCTAACCTAACTATTTCGGTAGATGTTCAAACTATGATCTGTCAACACATTGGGAGTTGTAGATTCAGTTTATAAAAGAATTTCTGACATTTACGAACAAGTTTCTTGCTGTTTTGTGACATTATTCTACTATTTCCTAACATAATCAAACCTAACCTAACCACTTCTAACCTAATCTAACTATTTCGGTAGATGTTCAAACTATGATCCGTCAACACATTGGGAGTTGTAGATTCAGTTTTTAAAAGAATTTCTGACATTTACGAACACGATTCTTGTTTTTTTGTGACATTATTCTACTATTTCCTAACATAATCTAACCTAACCTCTTCTAACCTAACCTAACTATTTCGGTAGATGTTCAAAATATAATCCGTCAACACATTGGGAGTTGTAGATTCAGTTTATAAAATAATTTCTGACATTCACTAACATGTTTTTTGGTATTTTATGACATTTTTCTACTCTTGTAGTTTGTGATTTTTTGAAAAAGAAAAAAAAGAAGAAAAAAATCTGATACTTTTTGTAATAATCTAATTTCAATCATCTATTTTCATTAAACTTAGTTTTATCCATCATTATTAAGTCCCTAAACACACAATAACATTTTTTCTCTTTAAATTAGAAACTATAGTCGCATCAGTAATTTTACAGTTTTCTATATAACGAGTGCATTATTTTTTTGATTACGAAAGCATGTATTGTGCAAAATACATAAAATTCATAATATTATAATTTAAATAAATTTAATTACTCCATATTACAAATTATAATTTAGCAGATAGCATCCGACAAACCATGTCTGGAACTGACGAAAGCATTGCACGCCATTTTGAGTTACTCAATGGTAATGGAACGCAAGAAGTTCATTATGGTTATCACGTAAAGTTTACTCACCTCCTGCCAACTCTAGTTTTAACAAGTGTTTTCGGTTATCGAAAGTCGTTCAGAACATTTAGTAATCGTTGAAATGTGTCAAGGACGTTGAATTATATTGCATGGTTGAAATAAATAAAAAGGATGTGGAAGAGTAGTTAACTGTATTTAGACAGAATGGATGAAGGATAAAACAAGTTGATGGGTGCCATTATGGTACATACAAGGAGACCCACTAAATGTAAAAAAAAAACCAAACAAAAAAAGTTGGTTTCATGGGCCATATAGGAAATATTAAATTGTATTGATAGATCAAGAAGTTTTATCCAGTAGGGTAAATTGTTGAAAACGGTTGTTACAAAGGTTTTCTCAACTTTGTAACTTTGTATATTACTATTTTCTTGACCTCGGCTATGTTCTAACAACGCTCCACTTGCTTCGCTCGTGTCAGCGTCTCGGCTCTGGAGGGGGGGGCGGCTCAAAGTTGAATATTATCTTGTTGTGACTCGGCACTTCGAATCTTGTAAATATGGTAGGTTAGGTTAGGGTGACTAGGGTTCTAAGTTACATTTTGTACAATATCTTCGCTATTCGCTATCGTAGAGATGTCAGGTTAGTGTCATTGCATGCATAATTGAAATCTACAGATTTTTATATAATTTAATGTTTTATAATTTGAATAATACGCGAGATATGCAGAACAAACTGTTTAAAATGACCGCCTTTTCGACATTTTCAATTGGATGTCTTTGAATTTCTTCAGGGTTCTATATGAGCACACCCTATACTAAATTTCACGTTCCTATCTTATTTTTTGTGCTCGCTATCGTGCTTACGTACTGACGACGACGACGACATCTATTATACGATATAATATACAGTGTGTCCAAAAAGTCCCGGACAGGTTCAATAACTTGAAAATCAAAAAAGAAAGAACAAAGATATTTGTTACAGTTGTTGACAAAGTGGCATTTTGTTCATTTAAATTAGTTTGCAAAACAGCTGATTTCTCAATAGTTTCACTTTGCCCACTACTTTGCTCACTCCGAATGGAAACCGAACAAAACGAAATTTAGGTTAAGTTTATTTCAATTGATTTATAATATACAGGAAATGTCCCGTATGTAGGTTAGATTAATTCTTACATGTAAAATAACATAAATAAACAACGTTTTAAAGTTGAAAAGGAAGTAATTATTCATGAAGATGATTGACAGTGTATGTACACGGAGAGTATTTTTCGTTTTCCGAGTTTTGACGTTGGCAATCCCGTTTCCTCAACAATACACCTAAGTTATTTGTAATATTCATAAATAACCTCAGTTTTGACGTGGGAACTTATACTCAGTGTTGATGTGTTGTTTAGCACTACTGCTATATTTTGTGTAGTTAGTTTTAAAATATGGACAGTTCAGAGGATGAAAACCTGTCAAATACCACACCTAAATTAACGGAAAAAGCTAACAACGTTCTAATAAATCTCCTTCCTGTCAAATCAAGGAAAAAGTACGACCGCCAGTATGAACTGTTTTTGTTACTTCCTCAGTTTTGTTACTGCTGTAGTATTTTTTTATTTGTCACAAAATAACAACTGTAGACAAAGTATAATGTGCAATTCGTGAGCAAAGTGTCTTTTTTAAACTCGATAAAATTGACGCACTCGGCAAGCCTCGAGCGTCAACATTTTTCTCTCGTTTAAAAAAGTGCCACTTTGCTCACTAGTTGCACAAATAACTATTTTATAGTGCCTTCTGGTGATAAAAAACTATTTTTTTGAAAAATGAGACATATTTACCTGTCACCCAAAAGTGAGGGTTCTGGGGGACAACTCAATAATCTTAAATGTAAACTCCCATCGAGTGACCCCTCATATTAATGGGCCTATTTAGTAAAATACAACTGTTCAAACTAGAAGTCGATATTTAAAATGGCGGCCATTCAAATATTAAATCACTTTATTTATTTCATTAAAGTGAGTACAACGTAGCAATCCCGAGGAACTGAACTGGATGTACACTTTTTTTTATCGTGTAGTTTCGGGTTAGATCCGTTCATGTTTTCTACAAGTTCTCTCTTGACCAACTCTTGTTCTCTTCCGACTCTGTGGCTAAGAGTACTCCAGTGTTAAATTTGTTTGTTTTATATTCTTTTCTTCCTTTTTTTTTATAAGGCGATGATAATCAAAAGCTTTTTTGACTTCAAACAACAAGGGGGGGGGGGGCGGAATAAAAAAACACAATACAGAAATGAAATTATTTCATGAAAACAAATAAAAATATGACATTAAAAAACACAAATAAAATAATAATACATCGAAACAATATAATTAATAAATGTTCTTCTAATACATAACAATACAAATTAATAAAACATTAAAGATATGTTTTAATAAAATAATAATTATAGTCAATATCATAAATCATATATAAATACATTATAAATCAATATTAAAAAAACATAAATCATAAAACATACTTATTTTTTAATTTAAAAAAAGGCGCGCAGTCACTTATGATTTCAAAACCACCCCGGCGGCAGAATCTACTCAAATCAAATACGACTAACATCTTTATGCCTCTGGTTTTAAAAAAAAATTATAAATTTATTGATAAAAAACTATTGCCTATTGCTCACGCTTGAAATGTGGGAGATATTAGTTTTAATCTCTATGAGAGCTTAAAAAGTTACGTTGTTAATCCAGCATAGTTGGGTCGGTGGCAAAGATTATGGTTGAATTTTCCTTGCTGTTTAAAGTCGCAAAACCTCTGGTCATCATCACCTTTAAAAAAAGAAAAGAACATAAAATAAAGACCTCATAGCCCTTGAATACTCTAATAGCGTCAGTATTGGAAAAGAACAAGAGTTGGTCAAGAGATTCTACATAGAAAAGTTGAAAGAGAGGGAAAAAATGAAAAATTGTGTAGATCCAGTTTAGTTCATCGGGATTGCGACGCTTGTAATTACTAAAGTACCCAGTAGGTGAAGACTAGAATTACGGTGACGGGAACTCGATGTGCTGACCACACACTACCTGACTGAAAAACCGTCTAGCATAACCTATGCCCTTTAAAGACTGTTACGGCGCAATACTGTCATTAATAGAAAAAAATTAACTGAATAACCTATATAATTAATTAGTAACAGTGGAAATTGGCTAAGCCATTCAGCTCCCAGTGAACGTATGTTCACAAATTTACACAGATCACCAAATAAATACCAGACATTTTATACACGTGTTTTATTCATTAATTGCCGTTATAATTCATAATAGTGCAGTTTATAATCGAAGTAATGTGCTGTGTTGAAATTCTACGTCTTTATATATAAATTAACAACGGCACTAATTACTTAACCTAGAAAATACGTTTTTTTCTCTCTGGAATTACTTTACATTAGCAGTTTCCCAGCTTCGGTGTCGTATATCAAGTACACGTCTCTTTAGTATGGCAACACAAATTAAAACTCTTTTTCTAGAAACAAGTTAATTTATACGTAAAATATTTAATTTATTTTTGTTTATGGTTATTAAAAAAGAAAATACTCGGCAGCTGATCAGCTGATTTTATAAGATGCGAATTTCGTTTGTGTATTCGATCATTTCACATTAATATAATTATGTATTTCACCAATTGTTACAAACTCATGAGTTATACGTTATACGATCGTTATGTTGAAATTTTGCTATCAACAAATAGTATTATGTATATTTCGTTCATTTTGTAGAGTTTTGGGTAAATTTAACGATTTTTTCCCCCAATATAATGTTTATTTTTGTAACGTCATATTTAATTGTACAATTTAAAGTTCCACAAAATCAACTACCGGTATATATATATATATATATATTATATCGTATATATTGTATATTGTATCTGGTATATTGGATCTAGTAAGCGTGAAAAATTATACTCAACAAAATTTAAAATTGAAATTAAGCTAAAAAATGGAAAATTTTAAAATCAAAATAAGAAGGCTTTTTGGGTTCACAAAATTATCCGACGGTTTTTAAAAATAAACCTATCAAACCAAATCTGTCAAAATTGAAACTTTAGAGCGATTAGAAACATACTTATATATTTATATAATTCCTGCCACTACTTTTCATAAAAGTTTATATAGCCTACATGTAACCTCATTGAAATATCGTCTTAGTAAATAAAGTGTTACTTGTGTTTTATTTCTTTGACAATTAAAGTTTAAACAAGTGTTGCTCATTTGAAGTGAATCTTTTGAAGAAGATTTGTTAATAAATCTTTAATATTTTTGAAAAAGAAAGGATTTGTGATTTCCGTGTGGAGTTGAGAGTTTGTTTTTTATATATTTTCTGTCAGTTAAAAACTCTTTAACCATGGAACAGCCGGATTTCCAAAATCAACTAAACTGTTAATTTTTGTTTTGTTAAACAGATTCATTAAATACGGTTTCACCAAAAGATCAACCAAAACAATAAACATACACTAGATAGCAAAGATAATTTTTTTTTGTCTTAACAATATTTGAGCGAAGTTTTACAGCCAAAATAGTATCAAAATTTAAGCCATATTTAAGAAAAAGCAAAAATTACACATTGCTATTACAGCTGATGCTGAAAAATTTCTAATTATTAAAAAAATGTAAACAATGTATTTAAATGTTTTCAAAATATGTCAAGCAGTCTACTCGTAATCTATGGAGCGCAATACACTTTACAGACAGACAGACATTATTACAAAAAGAACTTTCTTAGGTTCAGTATTCATCAAAACATATAATCGTATATTATATTCAACAAAAACTTGTAATTTTTAGTACTCAACATGTTTCTTTCACTGTTAGGCTACTACTGTATGCAGATCGGAAAAAAAAAGTAATTTATTCCTTTTTTGTTTAACGTCTTTATTTCACACCCGTTAGAATTATTAAGATGAGTAACACAGAGAAACTTTTTTTCAGATTTGTAGGTCAAGTTGTACACGTTGGAGTGGGGGGGGGGGTGACATGATATCTGACATTGTAAATTTGACCTAGCAGCAACATATTATTTTTCGTCCGTCAAATAAACATACATATTCGTAATTAGAATAAATTCTAGTTGTATTTGATTCTCTATTAAAAAAAAAAAAAATGTTTTGGTTAAACTGATAGTTTAGCCCCTTAACTACCTCGATGTCATATTTTTGATACTGAACAAAATGACAAAAAAAAAAAAAAATAAAAATAAATAAATAAAAAAAAAAAAAAAATGTAACCAATAATACATAACACTACATCTAATGAACAATAATGAAGATACGTGAAAATGTAAATTTGAATAAAAACAGGTTAATTTGTAGTAACGACGAACACTTACAATAACAAATGTGTTACATATAAGTTAGAATATATGTCGAACAACAGGTTAATTTACTGTAACTACAAACACTTACTATTAAAAACAATAACAAAGTATGTTACAAGCTAACAAACTAATAGAATACTGCATGCAAAAATGCAAGTAATCAACGGCTAATTAATGGAAAGTTATCACCTATGCTACAACAAAGAGAATACACATGGATTAGAAATTGGACCCTATCTCCGATGAGTAGTGAATCGCTGTTAGTTTTAGCAATGAAAATTGTAAACATTTTATTTGTATTTCATTATAATTGTTCTGTATCTGATTACATATTAACAGAATTTATAGCCGATCAGCAGAAATAAACAGTTTTCTATCCATACCTAATTTGTATGTCTACAAAGTAGGCTACGCATTTCGCAAACTCATCTGCTTACCTCTGCACTTCGACCCCATAAGCGTGAAGGTAGCCTACATTCTCTTTCCACCATTTGGTTATTACATAATTATTACAAACAGGTTCGTTCGCAAATGGATGGTTAGCTGCATTCTAATAATTTTTGGCATTTATGCTATAATTTTATTATTCAAGTACCGGTCATCAGTAAGGAATGCGGCTTCACAGGTCATCATGAGGACTATATAAATGTCCGCTACAAAGTCGTTAAATTCCCTTTCAAGAAATGCTCAAAGTTATTGAAAGGGGGTCATGTCATCACAACAAGCAAAAACAACAGTTAATGAAATCGACAAAGCGTTTTTACATGTATACCCATTTAAGGTTTATATGTAAATATGAATGAAATGTGATTTTATTATGTCTACTGGCACGTTGAATACACTTTGTTTAGTACAACATTTTGTGACTACGTATATCGATAACACCTGGAAATGTCGAATTAAAAGTTAAATTTAGCATAATTAATCCTTGACTTTGCATATTATTGAAAATGTCACCTTTTCCCCTCTATTAAATAAAGATCAAATTTGTTAATAATGAGCCTGAGACGCAACAGGACTTGAAGGACTTACGTTTGGTAGAGTAATGTGTTTTCAACACATCAAGTCTCTTCACAGTAATTCCGCTACCAAATTATAGCTTCTCTCCTTCACCTTAAGTTGCTGGGCCAACACCTTAACATTTTCTGGGCTTGAATTTATTATATCTTACAGATAAAAGGAAGGAGCAGCCACTAGTCACTAGAAAATCAGGGGTCCTTAATTTGTCTTAATGCTGTTGTGAAACATTCAATGAAGGACATAGGCTTGTTAGTTGGGTTTCATTAGGGTGGTGCGTTTTAAGCACATTGAGTTCCTGTCAACGTAATTCAAGACTTTGCTTTCAAAATTCACTAACATTTATGTCTTATTTCCTTTTCTCACGATGTTGGGCCAACACCTTAACTTTTTCAACTCTTACAGGGTTTGATTTTGTTACCTTTTACCAATGACTACATAAATACTATAAGACACGACATGGCCATGTTAAATATTCTACGCTTATTCTTGATGTGACCAATCTGAAGTTGATGTGACTGGCGCTAGGTGGCTCTACGGTCAAACAATGTTTCAGGCGGGTAAGAGAAAACGCACTGATGCCACATATGGGACCAGAGATGCGAGGGAAGGTCGAGAATCGCTTATCTCAGCGCACGAACTGACAACACTGACTATGCTGACGGAAGTAAGTGAGAAGGTTTGTGAGAGAGAGGTCAACAGTTGTACAGTCTCAACCAAGTGGGATGCGTACAGTCAAGCACCTGCTGCTAGCGCTTTCTGATAGCTGTGTGTCAAACTTGTGACGAACAGCACCCGTAAAGCGTAGACTATTTCCCTATCCTATGTCGTGTCTTATAGTATTTATGTAGTCATTGCTTTTACAGACCAAAGTTAGGAGATTGCCACTAGACATTGGACAATCCAAAGGTCTTCAATTTATTGATTAAAACGCAGTTGTAAAACAGTACATAAGCTTGTTTTAGATGTGCTTTAGGAGGGTGATGTGTTTAAGTACATCGAGTTTCAGTCTACATAATGTTAATTTTCGAAACCAGAATTCCAATTACTACATCTATCCTACCTCACGATGGTGGGTCAACACCATAATACAGTTTGGTATGGTAACTTATGTTGAAATGGTTATAGATTCATGAAAGTAACAGATGATTTTTTGTTTAACCTGCCAAACAACAAGTTTTTGTAACTTTTAGACTGCCAAAAAACACGCGAAGGCGTTCATGTGAATAGTGATCGTTCCTATTTTATCAAAACTAGATAAACACACCGAAGCTGTGTTTCATAGTGAATTATTCATATTTTGTTTAGAATGTTTTCCATAACGTGTTGATGCATAAACATCAGTTGTTCATGCCAAATCAAAACTTTGTCTTATACAGTGTTAGGATAAAATTTAGCCTGTAAATTATATTGTTTATTTTAGGATTGATTGATGTACATAAGATAACAAAAAAGTTTACTGATGGACACAGTGGAGTAAGTAAATAAATATTTGTTATTACGGTCTGACATATAAATACTATACGGGGTGTCTCACAAAGAGTTCGCTATTTTTGAATTAACATGCCGGACATATGGACATTCTACAAACTTGACACTTTACAGTTAAGATACATAGATATGTAAATAATTACCAATGTGTTTCATTTTTTTACGGTCACTCAAATCGAAATCGCGGAATAACAAAAAGTTTTCGCCAAAATGATCTTATATGCATAACCATTACAAATTGTTCATTTGCATATAACATGAAAATCTGTTAATAAAGAAAAGTAAAGGAAAATAGCAGTAATAAATTAATAATGATCCACATTTGACCTTTATTTGAATTGATGTCCATCACTGGTTATGCACTGATAACAACGAAACAAAAAAGTCATATGCATTTTGAAAAATTGCTGAAGTATCAACAATAATTCCTCTTCAATTAGTGTTATTAATTCAATTAATTATTCATCATCTGTTGCTATAGGGCCAGAATAATCTTTTTCTTTCAAAAAACCCCATAGGAAAAAATCGTAAACAGTCAGTCTGGGGATCTTGAAGTTGCTGCCGCGACGGTTAAAATGTGTGTGTGTGTGGGGGGGGGGGTGATGTTAACGGTTGGGAAGATCTCGATCTAAAACTGCTTTAGCCTCATTAGGATAATGAGGAGGAGCTGTATCCTCCTGGGAAGAACCTCACTCGTCTCCCGATGAGTAAGATGAGGAACTATGTGATTACAGTATATTGATGTTTATCTGTCTCCAGTCATTGTCTGATGGGATGTCATATGATAAAACACCATTCTTGGTGACTGTAGGTCAAACAGTTATACTCATCGATTTCAAGACCTATATTAGAAAATCTATGGTATATCTTTGAATTTGATCCAGTTTCTAGTTTTTATTTATGAACTCCTTTTCTTGATGGAGGAACTACATTTTCCAAATATCTCCATGCTTTATTTTAAGTTTTTGAACAGACATTTTTGGTGACGATTAATTTTGGTTGGTTGTATTTAGTTTTACGAATTGGTGAGTGAGAAAATTTGAGCATTTTTTTTACTTCTTACTCTTTGTAGTTATTTTTAAGTTGCGTTTTATGTACGTTGATAAAGACGTTTACGAGATAATCTTGTTAATAGTTAATAGATAATCTGATAATTATAGTTTTAAAGTTATTTGATAATGATGGAATATGACTTTAATCGGAGACTGGCCATTATTTTTTTATATGAAAACTAATACACAACGTTTCGAGAGTATAAATCAACTCTCGGTTTCAAGTTTAAAACCAGAACATAAAAAAGAAAAGAAAAATTACCAACATAGCCTAAAGTCATGTTCAAACTGAATCTATAATCTAAGAAAAGAACTCAGATTCTAACCTAAATATTCTTCTACTTTAAATAAGGCTGAAAATTTCCTGCTTATTCCCCAAATGGAAATTAATACACGATCAAGGATTAAACTCTTGTAATAGGTGGCAAAAGGTTGTTTACCCCGATAAACAGTTAAGACAACTACTTTTCTTGGTTCCATCCTTTTACATCAGTTGCTCGCCGTCCTTTGCGTAGTGTAGACCTCTGCGTTGTTGTTTTATCTAATCACGTTTGTATTTAGTCTTAGCTTTGACTGCTTAGGCATAGTTTTAGGCCTGAGTTCTTTTCTTACATTATAGATTTATTTTCCAACATAGCTTTAGGCTATGTTGGCATTTTTCTTGTTCTATTTTTAAATTCTAGTTTTATACATGATAACGAGAGTTGATTTATTCTCTGGAAACGTTGTGCATTAGTTTTCACATACGGTACATAAATGATGACAAATATCCGATTAAATCATATATGATTATTTTGTGAATTAGTAATACATAAAATTATTTCTTTTATGTTAAAGAAAATGTGCTGCCTATTGTAATAAAACCAAGAAAAAGGTACAGCAAAAGAGAGAAAGAGAAATTTTATAACGGAGACGTACAACATGATTAGTAGTATTGAGAATTATTACGTACAGGACCAAATATTGAGTAAGTTATTATTTATTTCAATGGTATTAATTTTAAATAGTTTTGATTAGAAATTAACTATATGTATTGTTATAAATCCCATAAAAGAAATGAATTGTTTATTCTTGAGATTGGTAAGTATTTTAGAAACAGGATAAGAAAAAATGTATTTATAGAAATCCATACATTTTCCTATTTCCCACTTATAAAATGTTCATACTTTATTGTGGTGTTAGCCTAACCGAATAATTTTATTTTGTATAATTAATTGTAAACAAACAAAATCTATTACTAAGACATTTTAATTTATGTTAGTGTTAGAACTGCGTTGTAATCTCTATATAAACGATTTAATTGTGTTCACTATATCTGATGATGTCTGATAAATAGTCGAAACACGTGTCAAAAATTTACAACATTATTAGTCATTTAAGTACTGCATTACAATATCTTTAATTATAAGATAAAGCAAGAATTCTTCATTCGATTTGGAATGGAAATTTAACCAACCATAAATGTTTTTATCACCAAAATTTAGTTTTCTAATTCTGTAAATAGGTAATGGATTTATAAGTCTTGGAATTTCAATTTGAAAATTGACTTCCTAAACTTATGTAAAATATAAATTAGAATTTAAATGTATATTAAAGATATAGTAAAAATATATCTTTGACCAGGAAAAGAAATTTAAAAAAATATCCCCAGAAGTAGAAGTTCAGGGAAATAAAGTTTTCTCATAAAAAAATAACACATTGAAAATAGCGAGACTTGTTGAATTATTCATCTTTAATTCAAAACTTTTTGTAGCAGTCTTTGATGCATAAATTGTAGCGATGATAACCAAATTAACAAAGCTCATGGAAACACCCCGAATTTGACAAACTCTGAGATAACAAAAAAAAGTACTGTTTCTCCGGATGTAAATTAATTCAGGTAAGAGCAATCAACACTGTATAAAAATCAACCTGTATAAATTTAAATTCATGAATATCGTAAAGATAAAATACATTTTTCAGAAATTAAAACTAAGCTTTATTTTTGAGTAAAATAATAGAATCATAATGCAAAAATATTAATTTACTTGAAAAAATATCATTTTTTATTTTTACAGAACATTTCAAAAGATATCATGATAGACTTGATTTGGTACAGTTAAATCTACATATCCGTTGGTGTCTTACAATGAAGGAAAAACTTCTCAGTCATCATCACCTTAATAAAATAAGAGTATAATATAAAGAAGCCTAGTCCTCGAATACAGTAATAGCGTCAGGTCGAAAGAGAACAAGAGTTGGTCAAAAAAGACCTGATAGAAAAGATAAAAGTGAAGGATGTAAAACATGGCTACTTGAAGAAAGGTTTAGCCATCCACGTTAATTGTCCACAGATTATTTGTCATACACTCTCAAATTATGCTACATCAATGTGTATGGGCTGAGGACATCGGAGAGGAAAATGGCATCTGTGAGGAGGTTTATGGAAATTAGGATAGTTTCCCTTCCGCACCGTATTCTAGAAAACGTTGTATTTCCCAGCTATAGCTCTGCAAGCCTTGGAATGGAATAAAGTGTATGATGTTTTAAAAGAGGAAGAGTGCTATAAATAACGATGAAGGGTATTTGGTGAAGAGAAAAAAGTCTGAGAACGACACCTCTACGAATGGCAAACCCAATGGAATAGCGATTAAACGAGGAGATATACGGACAGGGTAATCCAAAATCTAAAGAACTGACTGGACAGGAACCACGACGAAGTCATTATCTCACATAGGTTTTGACAAGACATGGCTACTACTTCAGAGCATATTTACACAGCTTTAAAAGTATACAGATACCAGAGTGAAACTACTACGGATTTCAGGAAGTTGACACTAAGAACACGCGGAGAACATGCACTTAAAAATCGGTGAAAATATCTCAACGGAGAATATGTTATCACTGATGCTGGTGTCAAAAGAGAAGTGTATCTTCTACAGGAGTTTTGTTATCTGTATTATGATGACAAAGATTGAAGAAAGCGATGAACATGAATACTTATAAAGATGCAAGTATCTAATTAAACCATCCTCCTGATGAATGAATGTCTGAAGGCGTTCGCATAAGAAGGATGAAAGAAAAAACTAGTCTCTAGAGATATTGTAAAAGAGTTTGAATATTAATAGAATATCCAACAAAACTGGGAATTCGCCTAATGGTATTACCTCTTTCTCTCTTGCTCTCTTTATATATTTATGTTTATACGATGTTTATTTTACCATTGATTAGTATCAACAGGTGTTTTAGCTGATCGGTTGTTATATTATTATAAGTTTTTAGGTTATGTTTACATCACGGCTCAATATGAATTCTCAGTCAGATAGTTGAAATAGAAACGCGTCTGTACCTCTTTTAATATTCGTAGAATAGAAAGTCTTTTACAAAAAAAATAAAAAAAAAAATACCGAATATTTCTAGTACTATTGATAAAACAAACAAAAATATTCATTTTGTGACAGAATATATTGTGTGAAATTATACATTTGTGATACAATAATTACTTTTGACACAGGATTACTCTTTCAACAATCGTTAGAAATTAAACTGGGATTATTCTCAGAATTGTTTGGGATTATCTACATTTTTAGCTAAAGTTATGTCTCAGTTTTCATTAGTATTGATTCAATGTTTCTTGAGTTATACGTATGACTAGGTTAAGGAGACACAGACAGACAGGGGAGAAATCGGGTTGGTTTTTAACTCAAATGCGAAGATGAAAAAGAAAATTTGAAATCTAAAAGAAACATTCTATAGTTCATAGAAACTACATTTTATTTCTCTTGTGTGAGGAAAAATAAACAAACACACGTACGTGAACACGCACACGAACAAAGCAAGAATTTATATTAATTAATTAGTTTAAAAAAACATTTTAATCAACACATTAAAAGTTCTCTTGTTAAATAAACACCATCCTTGATGTTTGCTGTTTGTTTTCATTTCTAAAGAGTTTTTTCTATTAATTGTATCTTATATTGTTAGTCTAAGGTTCCAATTGCCTTAAATTCACAGCTCAATCTCTGTCGGAAAAGTAATTGATCATCAATTCCCGTATGTTTGTCCTCATACCTCACCTTAGCAACATGACTGATTGATTGTCAGTATCAAAGGAAGCCATAATACTCTTATTTGGTACTTCATATCCTTGCATCTAAAGGCGAGACTTACACAGCAAAATTAAAATGAATTATCACATTGTTCGGGAATTGTTAATTTTGGGAACTTATTTCGTTTTCCTTTAACAACTATTTTGAATAATTAAATATTCTATTTTATGGTATTAAAGTGATTCAAATAAAAGGAGTGATCGGTAATAGTGAATTATAAGTACTTTTTTACGTTTTTGGTACGACAAAGGCATAAGTGGAATAATGTTGTTGCTGAGGCCAAGATTTTGCAGAGACTATGTAAAGGCAAAGTATTATGACAGTTCGAAAATGACGTGTTTTCGATAGTTCTTGGTGTTTTGAATTACTAGGAATTTGACTACCGTATATCATTTACAAAATATTTGATAGTTTGTAACAGTTTTGCCACTTAAGTCAGACGGACGGAAAATTTTACTTAAAATTGTATGGTGTAATGCAGATTACCATATTATAGTGTCTCATGAAATTATGATTTTCTAATAAAATTAGGAGTTAGGGTGAAATAAAAGGAGGGTTGCAAGTGCTTGTTAAAGATTATCATAAGGATGGGTGTCTGAAGGACTCAGTATTAAATTAGGTCTCATGGGAATTTAGATTTTCGTAAAATTTTTTTGAAGGTTATGTAAAAAAAAAAAAGTTGACGACATAGTAATGGAACGTCTTCTAGTTGATAAGATTTCTTGTGTAAAAATTGGAGTTTTCTCTCGATTATGAATTATAATATTTCACAAGTGTTGTTTGATTTATATAAGTCATTATATGTGCTGATGGAAACTATAATATTTATAACTATTTGTTATCTGTGATTACCACCAGCAATCCTTGAATTTTCTTTTTTTTTTTCAGTTTATATTTTCATATAACTAATTTCACTACACGTGTTTCGGACATTATCGTCTATCGTCGGGTGATAAACACTTAATTAAAACATTCAACATAAAATAGAAGTAAAATAAAATATTGTGTTTTTTGTGCGTGAGTGTTATGTGTATACTATACTATAGTATCGCCATTTTCACTTGTAATTAGAAAGTTAAAGACGAAAGGGTCTGAACCCAGGTAGGACGGTGTTTTACAAAATTTCAAAGAGGTCCGATTAAAATGAGGCAGTGCTTTGGAATTTAGGGATCTAAAAAATATAAGGAAAAAAATACAAAAGAAAAATATGATTAAGAAAGTATGGAATGTACCATACATTTCTAATACATATAAAGAAAAATAAATAGTACAATTTATTATAGAAATTGGTATACCATTTCTTTTGGTTGAAAGGTCCACATAGGGACCTCTTTTCACAACCTTTACGGATCTATTATCGGGCCTTTACGGTTTATCATTATGGTTCATTATTGTAAAATCAAGTACATATTGCTAATTTTATCTTCCACTTATTTCCTTTTAGATTGTGACACGAATATATCCATATCTGGAAAGGCTAGTATTTTAACGTACGTCTTAGTACGATAGTTAGATTATTTAGTTTTAGTCTCATCACACCTGGCTATAGTGCTCGGAAATATATATGTTGTGGGGTTTACTGATACATCTCAAATATAGTTGTTAGTCTTGACCATTTAACCTCGTAGTGTGGAGGTAGTACTGTAATTCACAGGCTAGGGTAGTGAGTAGAAAATGGCCTCTAGCCACTTTTTCCAAATAATTAACGTTTCGTAAACTAGGCTTATATTGGACTCAGTCGTAACCAATTGCATTTATTACCGTAACCAATAAAGATGTATTTTTAGTAGATCATTGTAGACGTAAAGAAATGCAGTTAAATTGAGATTTGTGTTTACGTCACGAAAACATCGTGACGTAACGTGTCCATTAAATAGCGATATCTAAGTTAGTTTTCATCGTACTGAAATGGAATGAAGCAGGTAACAAATTTATAGAACGTAAATACCTCAGGGGGTTACTTATAGTGAGTAGATTGTGATTATCCAGAGATGCTCGTCGGATAGATTCATTTTCTCACGTAGTCTTGGGTTAGATCCCTTTTTCATCTTTCTTTTCACGTTTCTCTTCATTAACTCTTGATCTCGTTCTGACCTTACGTTATTAGATTATTCGAGGGCTAGGGGTTTCTAATTTATATTTTATTGTTTTTTGTTGTAGAATGTGATGATGTCAGTGTGGTGTTTGACTTTAAACAAGAACGAAAGTTGTAAACGTTTACAAATTACAATGGTCGTACAGAAAATGAAATGACTTTTAGGAAGTATTTTCTAAAATACCAACATAAATTCGAGGGAGATTAAGGTCGATTTTAAGATATTCGTTTTTTTTTAATTTGAGATTTTTCATAACGAAAACTTAAACGCTCTAACATAACTTCACCTACTGAACCGAACCAAACTAACCTAACCTAACCTCACCTAACCTAACCTAACCTAACCTAACCTAACCTAACCTAACCTAACCTAACCTAACCTAACCTAACCTAACTTAACCTAACCTAACCTTACTTAACCTATCCTAATCTAACATAACCCATACTTCCTTAAACTATTTTTCTTAATCGAATCCTCTAAAGAGCCAAACAAATGGTTTTGGTTTACTGGGATCTCCCAAACTACCACTTCAAAAGTAATAGTTAAAATGACAAAATGAACTGCGGATGCTGTCGTAAATTTTAATATCTCAAAATCTAAAGAAGTTATTTCGATAATTTTGGTTGTGAGTAATTTGAAAAACACCGAAATATTTTCTGTCGTTAGGTAATGATTGGATCCATTTTGACAAAGTTACAATTTTGGTATTATAGAGCTTCTATTTTACTGGTATTAGATTTTATATAAGGTTATGTATGAAAGCATTTAATATTATTAAAGATTTACTCATCAGAATTAGCCTTGTTTAATTAAAGTAACATGAACTAAATTACACCTACAAATCTTCTCAACGTTCAGAAAGTGAAAACTAATTATCATTTTAGTGATATGAGAACAATGCAATTGTTATCACTGTCTGAACCAGTAGTAATTTAATAACATATGTACATAACACCAGAGAGATTCATGCGTGTGTTACATAGATTAACGAAAACAATATGGCCTCTTACGTCAGACTGATTTCGTGCAGTTCCGCTTCCTTAGCGTTAGACACTGGTTAAGAATGATTTAAGTTGACGGTAACATCCAATAAGGATATCCTTAAGAAATGAGTTTTTAAAATCATCCATATCAGAATATGGTTTTAGTTAAAATAGTTTTATAAATAAGAACACACTGATTTAAGTAAACAAATTAACCTCAGTAGGTTTATCAATATGATTACTTATCAGTAACGATTATTCAAAATTGGGAGAAGTAAAAAGTTATTACAGTTGACAATAAACAGTTAGTAATTTATTATTGTTGCCTAGTGTAACTCCTTTTTGTGGGTTTTGACCGATAGACAGATAAGTCTTTTACGAATCCCAGAAGATATCTACAACTGAAGCTCTTCTAGTAGAGTATGTGCAGTGTAGTCAGACTCTGTAAGTGGTGTGCCGAGCTATCGAAAGCCATTTCACCAGCCCCCTATAGCCGGACGTGTCAAAAAAATGGTTTACTTCGGTTTAGCTTATCCCTCATTTGGTCTGGAAAAAAAACCTCAGGAGATCACTACAGTGAGTACTGGCGTGGTAATCCTGAGGGACTTTAGATTAATCTACACATTTGTTCACGTAGCTTCGATTATTTCCCACAAAATTTCCTTCTTTCCTTGACGAACTCTCTTTATTTTCTGACCCTGATACTATTAGAGAATTCGAGGCAAGGGATCTCTATTTTATCTTTTTTTTTACAAGGCGATGATGACCGAGAGGTTTAGAACAAGGAAAACAACTTTAAATAGTCTGGGATAAGGTTAATATTTCCTCAATTTTCCTTCCTTTTTGTCACGGAACAGAATTTTCATTCTATTTTACAAACGTAAAAATAACTTGAGTAGTACTTGATAAAAAACTATTTTTTCTGTCTATGGAAATTTATATGATTAACTGTTTGAAATAAATTATATATTATTTATGTACTTTAAGTTGGCCATTCGGTAATTAAAAGACACTTACTTACAGTGGGTGTCCATGGGGTGACTATCCTTTTATCCTAGCTGGATCTACACATTTTCCTTGCATTCTTGGATTAGATATATATTTTTTAACGTCTTTATAAGGACTCTCTTGATCAACTCTTGATCTTTTCCCACCCTGACTGTATTAGATTATTCGAAAGCTAAAGATCTTTATTATATGAGGGTGTCTTCTGTTTTTAAAGGGTTGATGACCGTGAGAAGAACAAAATAATTAAACTATGCCAATAAAATTTGATAATAATGTCCATCTGTTTGGCTGTAGTAACTTTGTTTGGAGGACAGGGAGATACATAACATTGTATTAAAATACTTTTTTTTTATGATTCAGAAGTACTAAAAATTCATATTTTTTCGAAAAATTCATCATAAATAAGTTGGCCTTTTTCTACTGTACTACAAGTAGAAAAGTGAAATATAATTGTACAAAGTAATTAAAAGCCAGTAATTGAAGTGTATGTGTTTGTTACTGGCTTGTGTATGTGGTTTACATATTTTGTAAAAAAAACCACTCAAATTGATATTTTCTCTGGTCTTGGGTAGGATGTTAAAATGTCTCTTCAGTGTTCCTGAAGAATTGTGGGGAGGAGAGACACATTTAATTTACAGAATCTAGGTGCCTACTTCCCTAACTTTTAGGAGGACTTCATTGAAGGATTCTTGGTTTCTTTGAGGTACAAAATGAAGGAGGAATATTAATGTATAGAAGATTATCATAAGAGAAAAAGAAATGGTGTTGCTGATTTTCTTGTTGTTGTTCTTGTCTCTGTCGTCATCGTCTTATATATATATATATATATATATATATATATATAAAGAGAAACAGGTGATAATATAATGATATATCCCTAGAATACTCTAATAGCGTTAGGGTGGGAAAAGAACAAGAGTTGGTTTAGAGTGGCCTGATAAGAAAGATAAGATCCAAGAAGAGAAAGATCCAAGACTACGAGTATGTGAAAAAAGGTGAAAACTTCTCGGGATTGCCAACTGCGTACTCATTATTGTGAGCCTTTGAGGATGGGGTGACTAGTAGGTAAATAAATAAAGGATCTCCCACTGAGCAGGCAGAACTTACGTGGGCAATATGTTTGATAATTGGAGACTGCTCAGTGACGTACTACCTGCAAATAAAAGTGTTGGAAGAACGAATCGTCTCTTTTTACTGCTTCTATGAAACGAAGATAGAAGAATATTTGATAATTGGAGACTGCTCAGTAACGTACTACCTGCAAATAAAAGTGTTGGGAGAACGAATCGTCTTTTTTACTGCTTCTATGAAACGAAGACAGAAGAATATTTGCTTGAAAGTGTGATGTTTACTCAATGTAGATTCAACGTACAGGGAGAATTTTTACAGTTTGAGGTCTTTAAAGTATGCGCTACTAAGGATAGTATGGATCTGAAAAAAAGGTATGGACAGCTCATTTTCGTTACGTTGTAAATACTAAATAGTTTGTCCATATCCATGGTATGATTTGAAGCTCAGATATTAGAGGCTTTAGTGCTGCCATCTAATGGCCCACTTCTGGTAACTCCAAGGACAGTGTATTGTATACTCCAACTCTTCACACATTAGTGCATTCTGAATCTTACTCACGAAAATGCAACTGTTCAACCCACATATATCGTACTATATGCGATTTCTGCTTAGATATACATTGAATTTTAGCAGTGGAGTGAAGCTACCGTTGAACTTTCAACCCTCAAAATAAAAACCCTTTTCTTTTAAATACAGTTCCAGAAATAAAAGTTTTTAGAATTCGAAAATGTCACGTCAGCTTTAGGTAGCTGTATTTACAATTATTTGCTTCTGTAATGTACGTTGACAAGTACTAATGTCTTTAACGGGACTATTTCTAATCTTGTACGATCATTTCCTTGTATCGTAAGGTATCTTTACATAATAACTTTCTTTGTATAGATAAAGATAAGTTATGTAGATAATCTAATCTTATCTGAATCTGATGTTAGGACAATTAGATTATGTGTTACACGTAACTGGAAGCTTTTAAATATGCAGACGTGCAGAAAAAAACATTAAATTAAGAGGAAAAAAGACAGCTGTAGAGAAAGGGTGGAGGTGAATGAGATTTGTATTAGATTATCGTTTAATGAAAGGCCATTTTTTTCTGTTAACTTTCTATAAACACTACAAAATATTATTATTATAAATCATTAATTAAAATAACAAAGGTTGACGTATAAAAAATATCATGTATGGAAACAATTAAATGTATACATTCAGCTGTTAAGCTGATAAATAAAGACGAGATTTTTTGTTATTTTTTTACATTATTTTGATTTTGATTGTTTCAGTTACTTTGCCGATTTCGACCTTGGAATTAATATATGTATATTATCGTCAAATGCACAAAATTATTTTTGAAAAGCATAATTAAACGCCAGCCATTTTGAAATGTTGTGACTTTTGTTTTTCTTTTTTGTTCAGCGAATGACAAGTTATAGAAATTGACCTTTTTTATTTATAGAGTGAGTAAAAAAAAGGTACCTCATACAGAAGGTCGCAAAAATTCAAAAAAGTATTTTATTTTTCGGCTTTTCTTACGAAACCTTGAAAACTATTTTTGTGCTTAGCAAGGTAAGGAAAGAAATATTTTAAATGTATTAAACTGAATTGTTTTTTTTTCCATACTTGTACTTGTTTTAGGTTTATGTCCATCTTTGGATCCATTTGAAGAGAATAAATCGAAATTTAAAACAATTGTTAACAAAAGTCAGATTAGTTGAAAAAAGAAATACAAAGTAGAGGGTTCAATAAAAATAGAGGGTTTTATTTAAAAAAGTGGCTAATCAAAAACAATATTTATAAAACTAGTCAAATGACACCCATGACAGCACATGGAATATTATAAATAGCGACATAAATCCATCTAAAGATGATACAAAATATCATAACTACAATCTGTTCAAGTATTTATTGTAAAAAGAACAAAGTAATCATCCATAAAATGTTTGATTCTAACCGTTATAAATCTGGGGGTATTTTAAAAACATATTTCTCAAAAACACAAACAAAAATTAATTTGTAATTCAGTTTTAATATGATTCTGAATTTATAATTCCCCGTTATTTGTATGTCAATACAATGTGTATTGAAAAAAATAAAAAAATAAAAATAAAAAATAGTGTTAAAAAAATATTAGAACGGCTTAATATATCTGGTTCGAATTCGGATATAGACATAAAACTAAAAACGTTTTCTATCTATAGAGTGAGCCAAAAAATTAGGCACTTTTAGGATGTCCCAAAAATTCATTTATAAGCTTTGTCTTATGGAACCAAGATACATACATTTGTGCCTTCTTAAAATAAAAATTATTTTTTACATTTAAATACATTAAACTAAATTTTAATTTAACAATTTTTAGATATTTAGCAATTTTAAGTTGCAATCAGAAGATGTCATTATCTTTATAATGGTTTCATAAAACAAAACCAGAAACAAATAGATTTTATGAATTTTAACACCTTCTGTTTCGGCTTACTTTCTAAATAAATAGAATAGGTCAATTTCTATAAAATGCCCTTAGGTTTGTATCTTAACTAAATATTCAACTGTATTTAACAGCAATATTGAGCAGTTCTGATTTTTTAACACTATGTATATTAGAAAAACATACCGTCAATCAGACACAAACGACGGGGAACTATGGAATGAAAACCATATTAAAACTGTATTACATATTAATTATTGTGTGTGTGTGTGGTTTTATTTTTGTACTTCACATTATGTGGGATTTTTATCCACTGAAACCATCTCCTTTTCCTCAACGGTTCTTTCTGTCTTCACCAGGCTTTATTTGAAGGGAGAGATTTCATCATATCCTTCTAATTCGGATTTCCTCTTCTACTACGCTAGATATTACAACTCCCTCATAATCAAAGCTACCGTCGAGCTGGTCGCAGTCCATGTATCACGTGAAACCAGCATTATTTGAGAAATAATGTTATCGTGTGTCAGGAGTTGTCGAGCACCTCCTGAAATTTGTATCTTTCATCATTTAAGCGTGGACAAGATCTTCAGGTTTGAGCGTGGTGAGATATTGTGCGCGTCTGTTTAGTAATAAGTGGACATGAATGAAAGCGAGGATATTCATGTTATTTGAAGAAGGTAGAAATATTCATTTAAAATTTATCGTATAATTAACTAAATAGAAAGGAACAAGTGAGCATATGGCCCATCAACAGATGTCTCAACTTGAAATCAAAAAGAAGATCGGTCACTTTCACGATTGAACAAATCTTACGTCACTTCGTTGATGGGGAAAGATGAGCAACACAGACGATCGTGGAGACGGAGTGACGAAGTGTTTCAAGCTTCTGTGGCCGTGTGACGTTTACCACAAAACGCTTCTGTCATTTGGAGTCAGAAATTGTCATTCATCACTTGTGAAATATTGCTGATACTGTAGATGTAGGTGGTGGATTTGTGTAAATGAGCTTTTACTGGATTCGAGGCATTTGTTGTGTGTTTCAAATTAAATTATTTCTATAATCGACATAGGGAATGTATCCTAGGGAAGCTTAAATGTAGCATTTTAAATGGTTCTCGAAGTATTGAGTTTGCTCAATAATTGCACAAACATTCTCACAAATCACACAAAATCAAAAGCTAATAGGCAGTCAAATTCTTTATGAATTATTATTATTAATTATTTTCTTTTACATACCTCATATCACAATTTTCTTCGAAATCATTTGTGCCGGTTTTGAGATATTGGAACTTTTACAAAGGCACCTACGGATCGATCATTATATTACTTTAACTTACAACTCTCGGACTAACATTTAAGGATATACAACGATCAATACATATTTTTGTTTGTTTTTGTTTTGTTTTTTCACGGAATTTCTATTTAAACAAACTTTACTGAAAACCAATGGGGCACATTGTGTGAAAATTGTAATTTTTATCTTTTAGCAGCTATTCCAAAATTTTGAGTTATAGGAAAGTAATATGCTCATAAATCACAAAAAAAATCATTTGGCTTTTACAGACGACAGAGAGACTGACATTGTTCCAAAAACTACGTCTATTGTTGTAAAAGTACTTCAAAAAAATGTACAGAATACAGTAGATTTTTGACCCATTAAATAAATTTCTGTATACTATGTACATATTAAATATAAAACAGATACATTAGTTTGTATTATCCAAACTGTTTAACAATGAAAAAATAAATTTTGTTAATATTGCATTACGTTTTGGATCAGATGTTACACAATATTATGGACTGTTTAATAAGTTACAGTTTTAAAAAACTTTTTGTTGATATAGTGTTATACATACTGAAAAAGAAAAATGTTTATTACTATAAAATGAACTGTTGACATGTCCGTGAAGTTCGCCTCCCAATTTTCCGAATATATTTTAAATTTTGTCTAAAATAATGTACCACAAAAGTAGCATTTAGAAAAATTGTGTACCTAGTAGTCTCAGTCAAGGGGGAAGGGTTGGCGTAAAATTAGCTCATCCACTTGCTCTAATTTCAATACAATTTTAAAAAAATGTTCCCCTTAAAGGAACTTACCACTTGAGAAAACGTACCACTTGAGACTATCCTTTTTTATAAGGTCAAAGTTTGGGTGCTAACTTTATGTAGCCCCTCACTTGCTTCGCTTTTAACACAATTTTCTTTAAAGTGTTACCTTCAAAGGGTTCCACCCTGTAATTTTTCTCCAAAAATCACCACTCTGAAAATAGCTTTTTTTTAAGTTTAAAGTTTGGCGGTAACGTGAAGTTAACCAATTAAATAGCTCCGATTTCAACACAACAAGGTTAAAGTGTTCCCCTGAAAGGGTACCACCCGGTACTTTTTTTTCCAATCAAGAAAGTCTAAAAATATCCTGAGATAAGCCATTAGCTTAGAACTAGCTCCAGGTTTGTCAAAACAGCTATAATTTTGTAATAATGTAGCTGTATTTTAAAGCCATATGCGCCATGCTAAAAGTGTCATCAATCTGCTTGAGTAATTTACTGATGAATTTCTTTTGACTTTGGACCATGCAGTTTGATGTATAGTTTATATTTTTGAGGTAATTGCACTTTTTCCTCTGTCATATTTTATGTACTTCCAGATCAGGATGTCATAAACGTAATCTCATTTTCGAAATGTCTGAATTTACTGCCTCACTGCAATAAAATATGGCGTCTTGGTCTCCGGAAACTGTGCCTGGAATTATTGTTAAACACTTTGTCTCTATTCTCCACTACTCCGATACAGATGTCCCACTCGAAAGGCCTCAAAAGGTAACATTATTGTCACAACACAACTAATTTGCTTTACTACTTTGCTCAATAAAGTGGTTTGGCAGTTGACCGTCAGAGCTAGGCGTATATACCAACATTATCTGTTATTTTAAATTACAACTACCTGTAGGGAAATTGACACTACTTATAGGTAGTAATAACCTGAAACTAGTATTTAAAATATTGAGTGTAGAGCGACTTTTTGATTACACTTTATATTTTTTAACAGACTTTGTTGTTAAACGTTGTTGAGGAGAGTTGTTTTGATATATAACTAGAGATGGCGGTAAGAAATACCATATCTCAGGGCAGCATAATGTTAAGTCTGGCCTGAATAAAACTAACAAAATGAGTCTAACTACTTTAGGTTTTTCGGATACATTTTGAATTATAATGAGATATGTTTGGCGGAAAACGTTTAAAAGAGTGTATAATAACAAACTTTAAGAATTTCAAACCTTCAAAAAATTACAATATAAAGTTCATTGGAGATGTTATAAGATAAAACTTGCCATTCTACTATAAAACAAAATATTTGTCCACCAAAACTGCAATAAAAAACATTTAGGTTAAAATATGATAGCGTTATTTACTTAGCATTGAGAGTTAGGTGGCTGGCTTTAGATTAATGGTAGGTCATTTTGTATGATTCTCCTGGTAAACAAGGATAAATAAAAACAGTTTCAGCAGTTTCCCTCCTACAGGACAAAGTTAATCGACTGTTGCAAATCCTCTACTCAGACACAATATGTTTCAACCCCAAAGCAGAACTGTACTTGGTGGAATATTTTTCTTGAAAGATTCGTAATTTAAAGCAGTTGTAATTTTATAATACGAGATGGGACATATATAAATATTATGTGGATACAGCTGATACTCTACGCAAGAGCATGTGAATTTTTGCATGGTTTTTTTTTTTATTTTATTTTTTTTTTAACCCATTATGGGGTAAAATTGGTAATCTTCATAAATTTCTAATGCAATTTTTTGACTGGTTTTCACATTTCATGATCTCAAGAAATTGAATAATTGATTTTCGACATGCCGTCCGTCCTTATCGTTGTTGTCTGTACGTAATCACGATAGTGGCCATAAAAATTAAGAAAGGAACATTAACTCTATTGAAATAAAAAAAAAATCAACTAACAGTTCCAAAATGGCGACTATTTTAAATAGTTTTTGATTTATTCAACTTATAAGAAACTAAATTCGAATCAAATTTTCACATTTCGTTTATGGAATGGTACAAACCCAACATATCTACGGTGTTAAATAGCAAAATTATTGTCAAAAATATAATTTTGAACCCAGATCTTCCAAGAAAATGCAATATTCTTATAGCTACGAGATCCGTCAGGGCTGAGAAAGTGACAAGAGCGAAGCGAGTGAGACTTTTCAATATGTAAACATCTAAGAGGCCCGCTATGACTTCAACGGAGTAGTGATTTGCACAGTTAAAACATTTAGAAAACCTGTGTAGCCACTGTTTTAAACAAACTACTGGATAAGACCCCTTGATCGACTAATACAATTTAACATTTCCTACAAAGATTAAAGAGAGCGATCTAACCCAAAGACTGGAGGCCTCTGAAAGCAGTAACTGCACGGTTCTAAGGGTTGAACGTCGATGTTTTGTAGTATTAATGGTATGTACGACACATAACGAGCACTCGTACAAAAAACACTTAGAATTAAAAATTAAACCGTAACTGTTTTACCAAATATCTCCGTTGAAAGTTTGGTACACGTGTACTATACTGACCTTCTTTTTTGTAAGTTCGAAACTCAAAACATTATTTTGCGAATATTTTAAGGTTCTGTTATCTGCCTACTGCCATAACAAACAAAAATAACTTAACTGCGACTTCCGTTCTTCAGCCATCCTTTAATTTCAGCCATTCATCCGGTCTAGACCGCGCCACTACGAGGTCTGTCCTGCTGCAACACTCTTACGAGAATCATTGTTTGTATTTAATAGCGGTTTGTGTTGTTATTTTTCTGATTTATTAACTTATGTTGGTTTTAACCTAATAATTTTATAAGTATATTTTATTTGAATATATAACATAACCTCTCCTAACCTAACCTAATCGAGTTTTCGGTAACCATTTGATGTATCAAGAATCACCGCATATAGGTCAGGTTAGGTTATGTACTAAAGTGTAGTATTATTTTAATTAGTTACTGTTTAATGTACAAAAAAGATAGGGGGGGGGGCCTTATAATACAAAAGTACCGGATTTTCACATAACGTGTTTCATTTGGTTATAAAAATATTAAATAAATAATTATTTTCATAAATGTTACACTATTTTCTCCAGTTATGATTTTTTCTATTGATATAATTTTTACGTAGTTTGAAAATATGCACAGTACTCAGATCGATTACGCTTCCTTCAAGGAACTTGGTCTGCTGTTCACAGATTTCAATAGTATTTCATTGAATTGTAAAATTGTGCTAAATGTAATATGTTGTAATTTCAAATGGAGGGGTGTAACACTATTGGCGTGTGAATTCTAAAGCGCTAAGCCATATCATATATTTTTAAACAGCACTGCTGATCTAAACAAAGAATTTTTGTGGTGAAATAATGAATTTAGATGCAAAAACTCGGTCACTAAATGGAGTAGTTTCAAAGCTAACCCTCGTGTATTTGAATATTTTATGAATTAGGGCACAGTTGAAAAGTTGAAATGGATTATTTGTGACGGTACCAAAGTTGAATGCCGAGTCAAAATTATTAATGAAAACCAGTTTTCCACTTTTTAGAACGTTTAGTAAAAGTTTATTTCCAAACGAATTGTTTATATATAGGCCTACTTAATAAGTACGATGTATTTTAAAATATATATATATATATATATATATATATATATTTTTTAATTGCTATGTAAAGGTGAAAAAATTGTCGTTCATCATCGTCTTATAAAAAAAGGAAAATAAAAATAAAAACCTCTAACCCTCAAATATTCTAATATCGTCAGGGTCGGAAAAGAACAAGAGTTGGTCAAATGAGACTGAATAGGGAAGATGAAAAAGCGGGATCTAACCCAAGACTACATGAAAAAGGTGTACATCTAGCTAGGCCACATCGGGATTGCCAAGCCCGTACTCACTAAAGTGTGTTCCTGAGTGTGTGTATTTAATATATATCGGTTACATATTATTATTTATGTATTATTACATATGTATTATTTTATAGTGAATTAGGAAATTAAATGGTGCAAAAACATTTCACAAACATTCTCATTTAACATTTTGTAAAACTAAAACTATTGTCTGTTAGGGTTGATGTCAGTCATAAAGTGAAAATGAACCATGGACATTGTCTTAAAAAAAAAGAAAAGAAAATGGACCCTAAACGTCTTAACTTGTGTCTATAAGAGTATATGTTAAGAGATGGTTGCCAATACGTTTGAGTCCATAGGGGTAACATTTAAACATAGTTTTATAAAAATCGTACTAGCTAATTTTGAGATAGTCAATTTTATATTTTTTTCTTATAGCAGCTACACTCAATATTTGGTATGGCCAAAATATGCCAAAATTTGAATAAAATGCTCTACTTATATTTATAAGGTCGGGAATATAAAATTGTCCGAAAATGCTAATTCGATTCATAAAACCTTATATTCCTTACTATAAACAAAAATTCAGTAAATTTAATACGGTTTTTACAATTAATTGTAGAGATAATAAAAACTCTAAAATTCTTCGGTAATCAAATAATACTGATAAAATTACGTGATTTTACATTGTTTCCAAAGGAGCCCAAATTTTAGAAAGGATGCAGGTTGCCTTTCCAACTTAGATTATCTATCACTGAACAGGTCCACATTCAAGACAATAGACTTCAAAAACTACACCTCTACTGTGGATTTTTTTGGATTAACATCCTTTGTGGTACGCAATCGATAATATCGTCGGTTTACTGTAAAAAGAGACCAACTATGTCAAAATCCTAATCATCAAGTAATTTATTACACAAGTAGTAGGCTAATATTATTTACTTTGGCAGTTTTAGCAGACAATTCCTAACATCACAATAAGCAATATTGGAATATTACATTACAAGCTTATTTTTAGAGAAAAGTACACTTGGTTATTTTTTGCATGTAATACCTGAGTGATTATGGATAGTAGTTCTCACTGTCTAAGAAGACAATGAATTATACTATTTTGAAGCTAATAACCGATTGAATTCCAACACTCCTCCAATTGGAACTACATTCCTCACGTTACGTATAAGGTAATATTTACTGTAATAAGCCATTCAACTTTATCTAGAACTTGTTGAATGTATGGAAGCAATTATAGTCCCTCCACAGTAGCTTAATTATCACTTCTATCAATTTAAGGAAAAAAAGGTTGGGCACTTTCAAAAATTCAATATTTAGGAGGAAAACCCAATCCACATAGTACGAAAACGCTACCATATTTCAAAGTAATAAGTATTGCAAATTGGTTGTAGGAGTTCCTAAATCCTCTGTAAGTTGAGGTGTCATGTATTTTACCGATATCGGAAGTTGTAAAAATATTGGTAGCGAACCGTTAAAGAATGGAGGTAGATCTTATATTGAGGTTTTGAATTGTTAAAGGAAAAGAGGCAGATTTGATATCTGAGGACTTCAATCGTTAAGGAAAAAGAGGCAGATTTGATATCTGAGGACTTCAATCGTTAAGGGAAAGGAGGCAGATTTGATATCTGAGGACTTCAATCGTTAAGGGAAAGGAGGCAGATTTGATATCTGAGGACTTCAATCGTTAAGGGAAAGGAGGCAGATTTGATATCTGAGGACTTCAATCGTTAAGGGAAAGGAGGCAGATTTGATATCTGAGGACTTCAATCGTTAAGGGAAAGGAGGCAGATTTGATATTTGAAGGTGTAAATCGTTAAGGGAAAGGAAGCAGATCTGATGTCTCAGACAATTATTAAAGGAAAGGGGCCAGATTTGATATCTGAGGCCTTCAATCGTTAATAGAATCGTGGCCTATCTGATATCTGAGGGTTTTTAATCGTTGAAGGAAAGGAGGTATACATGATATGTGAGGTCTTCTATTGTTAAAGAAAAGGAACCAGATCGATATCGGAAGCCTTCAATCGTTGAAGAAAAGAAGGTAGATGTGGTATTTGAAGCTTTCAATTGTTAATGAAAAGGAGCAGATCTGATATCTGTGATATCTATTCTATTTCATACGTTAATAGAAACGAAGCCGATATGATCTGACGGCTTCCAGTACCAATTAGATAATATTGATAAGCCTAACTAAGTAAATAAAATAAAACAATTTGATTTAATCCTGTCGAGGTATATTTAGGAATGGGGAGGATGTAATAAATACAGAGATTTAAAAATTATTAAACAAAGACTCATTGACATAAATTCATAATATCTATTAACAGAAATTTCCAATAAAATATTAATTATATTTATAAACATATGTTAAATACAGTAGGAATTAGTTGTTATATTTCGAAAGAACAAACAGTACTGGAGTGGTATAGATTAGGCATCTGGAATATAAAATGGTTAAATAGTGGAAAGGACAGATGGTGTTCTTTGCGGAAGGCGGGAATCGGATATGCATTTGTAACAGAATGCAGAGAAACCAAAGTTACGGCTAGATATTTTAAAAATAAAATCATCAAGAGGATTCTGGTTGAAGGTAAAACAGCTGTCTAAAACTGAATTTAAACATTTGTTGCTCTATTTAGATTAAAATACAAATGGATGCATGGTAGATTATAAATAAAATAAACTAGTAGGTGTGCGCGATTAAACAGTTTGATTAGAAATGAATGTTTGTATTACTGTGAATAAATAAGAATATTTTCATAGTTTATCACATTTAATAAACAAAAGCTTAGATATATTAGTTACTAAGAAGGCAAATGTTTCTTTATGATTAAATATATGTTTTGTAATATGTTGGAAGTGTGTAGTAAATTTTCCAGGTTAGAAAATTTGGCATGCATAATTTAAATAAATATTGACAATGAACTTGTCATAATTAGTTAACGTTGTATTATCGTGGTAGAATGTTCTTTAGGTAAACCAGTTTTCTGTACCCAGTTCGTAAAACTGCAACTAATAAATCAATTAAATTAATCTCAAGTAAAAGCCTCTACACACAAAGAGTTTTTCTTAAACTGAAGAAAGGCTAATCATTAAGATAAGAAGACTCCGCATTTACAAATCTGTCATCTATTGTGACACGTCCTGTAAGATAACAGGAGACGTTAGTGATGAAAACCCATAACAATTTGTTAATATCACAAAACCATTTGAAATTAGTGAAAAATACTAAAACAAATCAAAGCTATACAATTTAAAATATAAAATAAATTTAATTAATTAAAATTCAGTGTTCAACGAACATCAAAATTGCAAGGAAGATTAGTGTGTTATTAGGCGTATCAGATGGGCGGAAATTTTTACACCTAACAGTGTTGTTGTTAATTAAAGGGTTTTTGTTTCCTGTTTAATTATTCCGGGTTTCTGCTTACTAATGAGATCACTCACACTTGACCAGTAAATAGGAAATTATTATCTCTAACTGCCCACAAGGTCCATTACATGTTAATATGAATAAACTAGAATTGCTTCGAGTAATATGCAATTAAACAAATGTGTGAAAACACTTTCACATGAGATATGATGCTGTTCCTACAATAATTATAGGAATGGTCTGAATAAGTATCGTCTTAGAATCCGATGTAATATCGGTGTCTTTTACTTTCTTATAAATTGAACATTTTTTTACATTCTTTTTCACTTTTCTTCAATTGACATTTTTTATATTTCTTTCACTTTTTACAATTGAACAATTTTTACGTAAATTTTTACTTTCTTACAAATGAACTGTTTTATACATTCCATTTAATTTTATTACAAATGCACATTTTTTACATTCCTTTTTACTTTCTTACAATTGAATATTTTGACATTGCATTTTACTTCTTTACAACCGACATTTTACATTACATTTACTTTGTTACAAATGCACATTTTGTACATTACTTTTTACTTTCTTACAAATGAAAATTTTAAATATTACTTTTAACTATCTTACAACCGAACATTTTTACATCTTTTTCACCTTCTTAAAAACGTAATTTTTTACATTCCTTTAAGCTTTCTTACAACCGAAAATTGTTTTATATTTCTTTTAACTTTCTTACAATCGAACATTATTTTACATTCCTTTTAACTTACAATTGAAAATTTTTACATTCCTATTAACTTTCTTCTAACCGAAAACTTGTACATTACTTTTTTACTTTCTTACATTTGCACATATTTTTAATTCATTTTAGGTTTCAAAGAACCGAACTTTTTTTACATTCCTTTAAACTTTCTTACAATTGAATATTTTTTACATTGGTTTTTTCTTTCTTATCATCGAACATTTTTTTAATATTAGTTTCTTATAAATGAACATATTTTACATTCCTTTTTACTTTTTACAAATGAACATTTTAAACATTCCTTTTAACTATCTTACAACCAAACATTTTAAACATTTCTTTTATCTTTCATACAACCGAATATTTGTTACATCCTTTTAACTTTTTTTACAACCGAACATTTAAAAAATTCTTTTTAACTTTCGCACATCTGAATATTTTTTACATTGTTTTTACTTACAATGATTTGAATATTTTTTACATACTGTTTAAATTTTTTACAACTAAAAATTTTGTACATTACTTTTTACTTTCTTACAATGAAAATTAAAAAAAAAAAAATCCTTTTTACTTTATCCTATCTGCGTATGAGAGAGAAAGTTAGGTGATAAATCAAAATCGGTTTCGTGTGTTTTGCAGATGTATAAATTTTAAATACAAAATTACAATTTTATTAAAATCAACTGTAAATATTTTAATCGAGTGTTTGTTGCCATCTCTGCAAAAATTCCAGTTCGTGATTTATTGATAAAAACAAAAACAAAAATCGGTCATGGTGTTGATATAAAGATGTAATTTCTTAAAATCTGTTCTATCGATTTTGGTTAAATTTTAGCGTAATGTGATGATTAATTAATGATAAAAATTTGTGTGCAAAATCGCTATTAAAAGATTTTACGGTTCTTGAATAGTTGTCAAAATTTACGGAAAAATGTTTATACAAAATATTACTATTTGAATTTAGAAATGTTCATATTGAAACGTTGAGCTTCAATTATTATTGTTCAAAACTAGACCAATCATTGAATAATTATGAAAAACTGCATAGATAGTGATTTAATATTTGATCCGTAGATTCAACAAAACTGACCATGTGCCAGTAAGATAGTCATACATTATTTTGTATTGTCACCATTGGAAAGTCAATTTCAAAATCGAGCTGTAGGTGGAAATAAACTGCCGGCCCACACGGTATATATTATTATGAAATTATAACAACTCGGACAGTTACTTGTTCCACGCTTGAAATATTTAATTAAAATAAAGTATTCATCTTGCTCCGTCCCCAACGGGTTTTCCTACTCATCTAAGTATCGGTACAGTGTTTTCAAACACCAAAGTTGGATAATTAGTTGTTGCGCCAAGATAGAAAGTGAGTCTCATTGTGACGGGTAAAAAAGTTAATAAATACAGGTAGTGGAGATGACATTCTTGAGGAGAGTTATTGTAGTGACCAGAGGCGACAGTTTAAAGAATGAGAACATCAGACATGAGGTGCATGATGTATGCATCACCTACAGGAACGTCAGACTGCTCACTTCGGAAAGTAAGAGTCGAAAGGTAATTACATTAAAAAGATGAGAGTGTGGGATATACTGAGATGAGCGGAGTAAGTCGAAGGTCTTAATCTTTGAAAATGACTTTTATATTGAACTGCCCTGTTATATTTATTATAACCACCCAGGTAAGTGTTTGATAAGTGTGTGTTACTTCTAGAGATCTCCATTGAATCATAAATATTAGGCTCTAGCGTAATAGTTTAAACCTGATAATTCAACTCCCAGAAACAGTTCAACAGAACGAACTAGATAAAAACAAATAATCTTAAATCAACTTTTTATTAGGGCCTTCATTCCTGCTCTTATGGAGCTACAGGCTCTGACTTCCTTTTTCCTGTCTGTCTATCAAACGTTATTGGCAGGAAAGGACTTATATCATCTTATTCCCAATATCCCTATCAAATACGCGACAATATTATATTCCCTTGGACTGCCTTATCATCTGCCTTGGACTGTCTTGTGGTCTTTTACTTCCCACATTTCCCATTAGGTTTTTGGGTATTCTTCTACTGTTTATTTTCACGACAAGACTAACGCATTACAATATCCTCAATTTTTAGGTGCTATTCTACTGTTGGTGCTTTAAAGTGACAGTACATCTAATTGTTTCACCATATCCTCCACTCTTCGTTTCTGTTAAGTATAGGATTCGTCTCAGGAGCTTCCTTTCGAATATCTTCAGGCGTTCCCGTGCTCTTTGAATTAATATCCAGATTTTACCATAGCATAGAATGAGTCGAACAGTGTTGTATATTGAGCATTGTCTATCTTTGGGTGTCTCATAACTTAAAGTTGGAGATGAGAGCAAAATAAAAGTTGGGTAGAGTTATCATTCTTCCAGCTCACCTCTGTCTCTTCCTTTCCATCGCCAGATATTTCGTTCTAGTTTCTTAAGACACTAGACTACTTATATAAACATGTTTTGTCTGGTACCTTTAGACCTAGTCTCATTTTATGGTTTTATCTACCTTTATTGATCGCCCTAGTCCTTTCCAAGCACAATTTCTGGCTGTGATGTAATGCGACTTCTCCTCATCTTCATATCTTCCCTCATCTTCCTTCTAATCTTCCATCCAATACATCATGTCAACTTTGCTACTTATTTGGAACTATTTTTATGAGCACATCAAGCAACGAAACGTTTATTTCCTCAGATGAAATATATCATGCTTGATGTCGCCTGAAATCTGATTTCGTCATCGAACCTGTTTCTCAATAATTACGCAATTAATTTCATAGAAATTGTTTATGTAAAATAAGAACTTAGAATAACTCAAGAAACAGGTTGTGATGAAGCTTAATTTTTGAAATTCATTCTGTTAACTGATCTATTCGTGTTCAAAAATAATTCAAAGCAATAGCTCATAGAAGCAAATAAGAACGCGAGTACATCCATTATCAAATGTTAGATACTACTCTGTAGAAAATTGGTTGCTAAGGAAACGAAGATTGTTGTTGTTATTTAAGTATTCTAATCTTTGATAGATACGGAGTATTAAACTGTTTCCGTAGTAACCAATTTAGTTGGAGTAACATATACCAGCACTAATAGTTGTTTAAGTTTGTAGTCAAGTTTTAATTTACTTCAGATAAGAGCAAAATTCATTGCGTTACCTTTGATCTTACATATTTAAGCCCAGAGTGAATTTTTAAAATACGGTTAATACCTATAAGTGTTGATTTGTGTGCACTCGCTGGATACGCTTTTCTTTTGGATTTGTCTCACTCTAGTTAACAGATTGAACGATATTACCATATTTCTATGTAGCAAACACGTTACTCTTTTTTTTTCAGTTGACTTTCTGATTATACAGGAATTAATAATATAATGATTGTAATGTTTTATGGTACTTTATGTTTGTACTCATGCCTTCTTCTCTCTGCTATTGTCATATCTATTATTTCTCTTTTTATTGGAGACATACATTGATTAATTTCCCTTAGTTGTTTTTGTTGAAGAGGCGATTTCTTTTGGACGAATGTTCCATTTTCATAGTCACATCATACAATTTGATCCCGACATCATGGACACCGTAGTTCGTTATAATCCCTTCGAGACGACAGGACCTTAACAATAATCTAATTTCTTACCAAAGCCCTCTTTTCCATTCTTCGCAAGGCCATTATTCTCGAGCAATAGTTGAACACCCTCCTTCTAAGCAACCACGTCTCACCTACAATCCTTAAATACCGAGATTTGTTCACGAAAGTTCCTTTCAAATATTTTTCAGCAAAAAGAAATCAAACCTTTAAGACTTCCTGTGTGATGATTACCCGCCACTTTCTAATAAACAATCACCGCGCCTTTGACGTTTAAGATTATAATATATCACCAGTTCCATACAAATGACATTGATAAGTTACGACATTGTGCGAAATTGTTATTCCTCACACAGCGACATTGTGTTTTGAATCAATTGTTATAACTAATGACTTTCTAGAGGTGAATATTCGGTACATCTTTACTAAGCGGTCGCATGATGTAAGTTGAAAGTGGCGATGTTGTTCGTGAATTAATAGAAATAAAAATAAGTTGTCCTTAGTGGTACTTCCTCAGCCTCATCGTACAGTGTAATACATCAAAGTTGGTTTCTTGATCCTGTAGAGTAAGTTTGTAAAACAGTTGTTTCTGAACATGGGTTATAAACTTTCGTTATGATCCTATGATGCTATCACATGGGTTTCTTAGATTTATCTTTACTTGAGAGAACGGATTACCAGAACGAAAATAATCTTCTGGGTCATCATCATTTAATAAAAGGAAGAAAAGAACAAAATGAAGATCTTTAACCTAATAATACGCTAATAGATCAGGGCCAGGAAAGATCAAGAGTCGGTCAAGAGAGACAAGATAAGAAAGATGAAAATGAGAAATCTAACCCAAGACGGTATAAAAAGGTGTAGATCTGGTTAGGTACCGTCGGGATTGTCAAGCCTGTACTCGCTATAGGTGAGCCCCAAGGGGCTTCTACAGATTTAATTTATAACAGCATTTAGCAGAGTAAAAGTTAAATAAAAAACCTACTTATATCACATAAAGCTTTGCAACCATATTGTTCTGAATATTTTAAATGTATTTTTAAAGCTAAGAATCTGTTTTCATAAAGTGTAAAATGGAAACGAGACAGGAATCTGATATATTTAGAATTCCTTCTAAAGACGAACTTCAAAGTTTCAGAAAACAAGGGTTTATTTTTAAACTTTTTTGGTAAGAAAAATATTTATCAATTTTTATAATTAAAAAATATAATATTTCGACTTGCGGCTGTTATGAAGATATGTTAGGATCATTTTTTAAGGTATTTGTGTATTTGTTCTTGCTGCAGAAAGAGGAACCAGTGTTTGGATTAAAATTATGTTCTTCGTATCAGACAAGTTCGTGTAAGATACTAATTTACAATGTTTTTGTTCTTCTTGTTTAAAGTCGTAAAACATCTTGGCCATCACCGCGTTATAAATAAAAAGAAAAACACAGAAGATAAAACAATGACCCCTAGCCCTTTAATACTTTAATAGGGTAAGAACAAGAGTTGGTCAAAAGAGATTTGATAGAAAAGATTAAAGATAGTAACTACGAAAAAGTATAGGTTCTGCTAGGATCCATTGGGATTACCAAGGCTCGTAATCACGAACCTGAGGGTTACTCTAGAATTGGAACCTGTTTTGGTGTTACCATCATGTTCTTAGTAACATACAAGTTACTTGGAGTTACAAATTTAAGTTTTTTGTCTTTGTTGTTTAAAGGCGAAAACCTTTTGGTCATCACCGCCTTCTAAAAAAAGAAAAGAAGATAAAATAAAGACCCTAACATCAGAGTCCGAAAAGAACAAGAATTGGTCAAAAGAGATATGTTTTTATAGTACCACAATGTTATGGGTTACAGACAAGTTAGTGGGAGTTACTACTTCAAGATTTTTTTTTGTAAAGGCGAAACACCAACAGGGTAATAACAGGTATTCATAACTTATGAATGTGTGTGAAGGTGAATGTGTGTAACCTTAGGATAATTTACTGCAACCCTGATATGGTGCTAGGGGAATTAATTTTCCCTTGTTGTTTAAACGCGAAAAACCTCTCAGTCTTTACAGCTTAAAGTCTCCTAGCTCTTGAATATTCTAATAGAATCATGATTGTCAAACAACAAGAGTTGCTAAGAGATACCTGATACAAAAGATGAAATATAGGGATATAACTCAAGACTACACGGACAAAAGTGTAGAGTTAGTAATGACCCCTCGGGACTACCATACCAATACTGTAGTGAGTCCCTGAAAGGGAAAACATGTAACAAGTAAAAGCGTTTTACGGTTTTTCATTTCATAAAGAAAGTTATGTGTTCGGTAAAAAATAAATGTGGATTTTTTGCAAATAAGTATTTTTTATAAATCCGTTTTCAATTATTGAAAATACCTTTTTCTTCGTCAAAAGAAGGCTGTTTCTCCGCAACATAATGCATCTTCAGTAATAGTGTGGAATAATTTATACACTCACACGTTTTCAATTTTATAATATATTATTGTACTACAATTATAGTTATTGTTGTACTACAATTATAGTTATTGTTGTACTACAATTATAGTTATTATTGTACTACAATTATAGTACACATCAAAGAAATTAAAAATTTTAGATTAGGGTAATGGCAACACCATTTCACTTCTATTGCTACTATTAGACTGATGGGTTTGTGTTCTGCATCAACCTTTGCTTTTTGAAGTTATTTGGTCAATCCATTAATGATTCAGTATCATATATACAATACAATTTATTTTTTATTTAAAATTACAGATTAAAATTGTAAACGTGTGTAAAATGTGTATAACGTATTCCAGTGGTGGGTCTGAAGATGCATCAAGTTGAGATGAAACAGCTGTTGTAGTTACACAACAGAACATCTTTTTAAGAATGATATGAAAAAGGTATGTTGATTAATTAATGTACAGTAGTTTAAAAAGGTTAAAAAATGGAAGCATATTGTTTTCAGTTCCTTGAGTTCAATACAAGTAGTTTTTGAAATAATGTCCGTCTGTAAATTGTGAAGCTTATACGCTTTAACTGATTGTAATCAAATTTGATGTGGACATGTTTTTACCAAATCTCGGGTAACTGAAAATATATTGACCTTCGTTTTTGACTAACTACGTTTCATGACGTCAGTAAACTAAAAAGTAGTTTCAACATGCCGTCCATCGTTGTTGTCGTCTGTACTAAGCACGATAGCGGCCACAAAAATTAAAATAGGAATATTGAATTTGGTGTAGAGGACTGTAGTGTGCTCATATAGAATCCTATTGAATTTAAAATATCAAAATAGCAACCATTTTAAACCGTTCTTGTTCGTATCTCATAGTTATGTCGCGTTATTAAAGCAAGAGTAGCGAGGTTTCTTCACTTCAGCTTCAAGGCCGCTAAAGCCGAGATACTGACACGAGCGAAGCGAGTGTAAAGTATTTATATATAGATTTACGAAGTATATAAGGCCTAGCTGACGTCGAAGAACGTATAACAACAATTTTACCCTATTGGATAAAAGACTCCTTGATCTACCAATACAATTCATCATTTCCTATAAGGCTCAAGAAAACCAAAATTTTGTCATATTTAGGGGATCTGCTTGTACGGTGGTAATGAGTAACCTGCATGAAGGCTCCTATTTTTCATTTATGGATAAATTAAAAAATAGGGGTTAGCTGTAATAAGAAAACACCCACGAAATTACGATATTTTTAAAATCGGTTTTAACAGTTTTGAACAAAATTATTCTCAAGTGAAGCTTCAAATTATACTGGTTGGTATTGACAACCAAATTCCTACTCCACAAAAAATAAAAAAATTAAAAAAAATAAATAAATAAACAACGCTATGGGCACAAAAGACGTAAGTTTTGGTGACGTATTGTTTTGGTTGGTTTTTATTTAGTTTTATGATGGGCGTGTGAGAAAGTTTGCGCAATTTTTATGTACCATTTATTTTACTAATACAATAAAATTATAATACATAATTATTGTAACTAATAAATAGATAATCACACTTTGTGTTTATAAAGTATATTAAAACAACTTATTTCCTTTACTAAAAGGTATGAAAATCCTGTTTAGTAAAATTTGGGAAAAATATCTATATTGTGGAAAAATAATCCACTTTAACCTTTCAACGGTGCCCTAAATTCATAAAATATTCAGTAACAAGAGAATAGCTTTGAAATACCCCATTTAGTGACACAGTTCATACATCTAAATTCATTATGACAGAAAAAATCCTTTTACTCAGATCTGCAGAATTAATGATATGGCTTAGTACTTGAGACCTACACGCTCGTAGATTTTAAGCCCTCTCTGCTCTATAGTTTATTTTACTAGAATCACTTAAAACGAAACATAATTAAAAAAACATGATACTGTTAACTTAAAACATAAAATTACTAGATTTCATGCGTGATAAAATCATCGATACCTGTTAGTCCAATTAACGTGATCTCAAATACTAGTCTAGGAATGCATATGAAATTCAACACCTTTTTCTGTGAGGTAAGTGGAGATGGGCACCCTAGTTTCTCAGAGGTCAAATTAGGAGAGAGTGAAAGGCAGTGAACGTCCTTGAAGTGAAGAACTTGTTCAGGTAGATTATCTCTTGAATACATCAACAGTTTAATAAACTGTAGACGTAGTCATCTGTGATGCAACGTCAACTTCATTAGTTTGTATATTTTCGATATTGGTAATCGATTATTGTTACAGGTGTCTATTTGTTTACCTTTCGTATTTTCGTATAGCGATATCTTTACAACATCTGCTGCAGTTTGTATTCTATGTCAAAGTCTACTATATTACTATGCGTTATCTTCAAGGCCTCTTCACAGCATTTCCTTGCTCGCATATTCTTACTGCCATCATAAAACGATAGACTGGAGCAAAACAAGTTTGTTAATGAATGCGAATTAAGAACTTTATAATCATCATCAAGAACTCCGTATCATCCACTTGAATCTATGTCCACTTAAGCCACGTTACCATTACCACAAATTTGACGCGCAACACGACCCGGGGTCATGTACCGGGAACTTGTAGTAATGGAAACGGTCTGAAACATTTTGCGGCGCAAGTTGCGCGGCGCGGCATGTGCCAGACCAATGTGCCGCATAACTTGTTTGCGGAACATGCGCCGCGGGTAATTGAAACGACCTGGGGCCAAGTTCCCGGCGCACAAGCATGCGCTCTATGAGTGTTCTATGGCTTTGCACACGATCGGTATGAATCTTGATATGGCAGACTTGGAAATTCTATGTAAATACATAATATGTAACTGTCCCCTGATCCTAAGAAACGAAGAGTAGCTGCCAACATCTCACCAGGAGAAATCGCTTCTCGACATCCAGTGTTCTTTGCTATTTCAGGTCCAACTAGGTTAAGCAGGAATTCAAAATCACTAGCACTCATTCTAACAAAGTTATTAAACCACTTTGCAACCGTAAATCCCGCATTAAGGAGTTATATACCCCTTCAGTTGGCCTTTTCACTAGGTGACTTCTGATCCACCACCTTGGCCTCTTTCGCCTTTTTTTACAATGCTCCTGGTACGCCCCTGCCATAACTATAAAACTAGCTAAAACGACCCTATAATCTATCTTATCTAAATCAATTGCACAGTATCTGCATACTGAGCTCTGATCTATGTTGCACTGCCATGACGACAGTAGCGCATGTTGCAATAAGATGCGCCGGGATGGAAACAGTGCACGGGGCAAGGTAAAAAAAACGCGCAACGTGTAGCCATAACATGCCGCGCGTCATGACATTGCAACTTGCCAGAATGGAAACGTGGCTTTAGACCTATCGGGTATTACATAAGTCTTAATAATAAATAGAAATATATGATTAAGGACCCATACCAATGTGTTAAACCGTATGTAAAGAGAAATAAGTTTTACTAGTAATTTGAAAAATTTACTCAAATTAACTCTGCGATATTTAAAAAATATTTTTTCATGTATTTTGACATATTAAAAAATAACATCGTATTTATGTAAATTGAATGAAAAATTACAAAATAACCGTCAGGTGTTCACAAAACTTACAAAAATAGTTGTATAAAAACGGTCTTAAAACATAGAGAATGCAATATAAATATCAATTATTTGCTATCGAATTGTTAATATTTCGATTAATATTCATGAATACTTAGCGTGTACTGTCGTATGCTTTATAAAATAAATAATTTAAATATAAATTTACTAATAGGTAAAAAAAATACAATTTAAGATTTTTACCCTGATTTTTTTTACTCTTCAAAAATCTTGATAAATACGTATACCATAAATCTTATTACAACTCAGGGATGTTTTTTTTATTTTAAAGTGCGGGGGTTGTTTTTGTTCTCCTCTTTTCAGAATCGCGGTATCACTTTAACGACGCAAACTTCCATATAGAAAAACAAACTTGCCTTTTTTTTTTACATCGGTCAAGCAATTTGTCTTCATGGTTGGGTTTTATTATACTACTCCTTTTTCGCCCAATCTAGTTTCACAAATCTTTTCATCCCTGTCATTCGTTTTTATAGGACGGACTGAAGGCTATAATCATACAATTATTTCTTGTCTTCTCTTCCATACCTTTATATACTTAACGATTTATATTTAATTTTTATCCAAACGGGTTCTTTAAAAGTTTAAGTTTTCAGTTTTTCAGCAGAAACTGTAACTCTCGGTAGAAGTAAAATCAGTATAACATCTCTCTTATGGACCGTCTTTTTTTATCTCTGTCAGTTTTAAAGTGTAAGTAGGTCCGAACGTTTATAAAATTTGAATGCCTTCGGTTCCAGTTTCTCAGTGTTGTTTGCTGTAGTAAATGCTGCTGCTATTTGTAAGGAATGACTGGTGTATCAGATTTTTTTTTTTTTTTTTTTTTTTTTTTTTTTTTTTTTTACAAATTCCGTGAGAAAAACATTTATACGTTATAAAAACACTTATTTCCATCAACACTTTCGTATCCTATCATAATATAGTCGTAAATATCCAGCTGGTGAAATTCTTTCCTGGAGAGAATACAATGTAACCAATTGGATATATCATTAGTCTTTTATAGTACAATAAAGTATTTGACACTTCCCAGACAGTCATTTCCGGCAAAGTTAAGGTTTAAAAATATCAAGTCTAGAAATCACAATATGCAGTGGTTAGTGCAACATTAAAATTTAAACTTATAAAATTTAAACATAAAATTAGAAATACTGCTGAAATCAAAACTAAAGTTACTCACGTGACCACTTTAAACAATTGAAATTTAAAAATCTTAAATATAAAACTAAGGGAAGACGTGGGAAAATTAGTTAGAGATGGAGATGAAGGTTCAGACAAGTAAATTAAAAATAATAGAATAAAAAATGAAGATTAAATTTAATAAAAATAAAAATAATATACAAGTATAAATTTCTTAATATTAAATCTTTAAAAGAAAACAAGTGACTCTAAATGTAATTTTGTAAATTTTGGAAAATAATAATAAAAATGTGTTTGTTTGAAGGTGTAATTTCAAAATATATAAAATTTCATTTTCAAAAGCATATTTCAATACAAAATTGTACCTTAAAATATATTGAAATTCTATTTTAAAATATTGAGTATGAAAAAGAAATAAATGACATTATTAATTATGTAACTATTATTATAAATAGTATAAATTTGTTTTGTGTAAGGAACAATTTAAAAGTAAATAATAACATTTCAGAATTTTCAAATGTATGTTTTTTAAAGGAAAAATTGTTGTCTAAACTCATAATGGATGTTTATACCCGGGTTTGGACCTTTTGATACTTAAGAAAGACAAAATTTTAATAAAATATAGCAACTTCAATTAAACAAAAGTTTAACGTTTATTTTAAATAAATTGAAAACTAAATTTTTTAGATTATCTTTAAATAAAGTTGAAATCGAATAATAATAATATTTTTTTATTAGTTTTATAAATATAATTTTGATAACAGTACGTGCGATTGTGGGAATGATTTAATTAGGTTTTAAGTAATAAAACGTTTAAAGGAAAAGTTGAATTTTATTTTACAAAATAACATTTTAAAACTCAAATTTATTTCTGTATTTATTTCCTTATTGAATTGGTAAAACCTAAACCACAACCAAATATAAATTATTATTTTTAAATATTACATAATATTTTGAAGGTTATAGAATCATACAACGTTAATAAGCTTTAGAAGATCTACAAATCTTGCAACAATAAGTAATTGTTTCTAAGGTACGACTTGGTGTACTGCCGTATTAAATAAACACAGTGTGCAGCTGATGTGTTTACGGTCGTTTGCCAATCTTTCCCTTGGCATTAACATAAAGCACACCAGTTGTTAGCCATTTTCTAAATTTTCCATTCATATTTGACAAATAGCTAGTGTAAATAATAAATTTGTCTTAAATTGAAATTAAATTCGATTAATAAAGTTATTATTCTTTTGAGATTATGTTTTTTTAATGATAATATTTTTATTTTTTATCGTATAAAATTTGATTGAACATCATTAGTTTGTCACCACGTTCGACAACAGTACGTCTTGCCGATAAAAAAAAATATTTCAAAAACAGTTTTATGAAGTTTAAATATTTGCGGAAATTTGTCTTGAGTTTTGAAATTTACCAACTAATTTTTCTGTTTAATAAACTTGTTTAATGATTCGTTAAACCGATCCAAACCGAAGAGCGTATTACTAAAATGGACAGACACACTCATGTACCAGGTGTCTTCAAAGTCGCTTTAAACTTAAGTAACCTTTAAACTTCTAGAAAGTTCAAATTATATTTTTTTTTGTTGTACAAATTCGATATTTTGTAATTATACGGTAAATTCAATTCCACACACCAAAATGGGGTTTTTGGGGGTAACTAAGAGTTTTTATTTATATAGAGACTATATTTATATAGTCCCATCCGAGTAATACCTCAATTTAAAGGTCTTGTTAAAAAAATATCTGAAGGTCGCTATCTTACTCGAATCCAAAATAGTGGCCCGTCGAAAATTAAAAAAATCAAATTTACTTTATAAAGAAAATAATAAGGAGAAAAATTACTTTAACGTTATTATATTCAAGTGTGACTAAAACGTTGCATTACCCTAATATATAAATTTAACCTCAAAATTTATTATTTTCAGAGTTAACATTTGAAGGTATAAAACAAAATGTGAATATTTGACCGGTCACCATTTTCAATTGGAGTTAAATAGCTACCTCTAGCTTGTACAGTTATTTTCTATTATATAAAACTTTTAAGATGAGTTATTACTCGATAGGGCTTTACGTTCAAAAATTTTGATTTGCCACCAAAATTTATCTTGCACTGGCTGAATTTATCTTATAATGAAAACAGATAGTTTTCATATGATATAAGCTATATGATAACAAAAATATCGTTTATTGTTTATTTAATAGTTTATTGAAACAAAAACATATTTTTAAAGATTTAGCTTTCAAGCTATTTAAGTTTAAATGTTATTTAACCGTCCCCGGATTTTTTTGACACTCTGTACAAGTACTTGTTTATTGACGGTAATATAAATATAAAATTTAAGTAGTCTAGTCTATTTTTCGAAATAATTATTTTTTTAAATGATCGAAGATGAAAAAGTAGCTATTCAATGATTAACAATTGGTGAAACAATTATTTCAATTAATTGTAATTAGTTGGAAGAATCAGCCAATAAGCTAGAAACCAATTTTCCATTATTGTTTTATTTTTCTTTCTATAATTGTGGTTAGGAGGACTTTCACCACAGTGTTTATTGAATATTCTATGTATTGGATCAAATATAATGTAATTCAATTTTGTAAATAGAAATTCAGTAAAATGAGCTCATCTGTTTAAAAATAATTTAAAAGAATGATTTGAATAAATTTATTCAATTCAGCGTCTGAGATTAGGTAACAGTGATATAACTGTACAATTGATTACAAATTCTTTGTGAATTACAGGGGTGACATTCGAACATCCTTTGTCAAAGACGGTTTAACAAGGTTTAATATTGCATTTAAAATTTCCTCCAATTATTCTTAATTTTTGTGTTGTTTTTGTTGAATATTTCTTGAATTCGTAGTGATTGATCTTCTCTAGACCTACAAATTTTCGAGTATTACGATGTTTTAACTATTTGAGAATAATTACGTCATTTCATTTAGTTTGTCTTTCAATCAATGTTCTCTTTTTGTTTTTCTGTGAATGATATTCTAATACGTTCGTTTTGCACACAGATTTCTATTCGGAATCCGATTTTAAAAAAAAATTGTGTATTTTTTGTATACTCTTCGAGAAATATTTTTAAGGTATAGCACCATCTCCTGTTTCAAAATTTGTAGACGAGATCGACATTTTGAAATTAATTTATAGATTTTTTATTTCGTGTAGTTTAGACGAGAGCAAAATTTGATCAAAATCGTTAGAGTCGATTTTGAAAAAAATTGTTTTTCTTCCTTATTGAAACTACCTTTATATCGAAAAAGTGGACTATAATGTCCTGATGTTAAAATATGTCCATATAACAAATTTAATTATAATCGGTCCACAACGTTTGGGCTGTTAATATTCACACAAACGAAAGAGAGACCACAGACTGACATCACGTGACTTCTATAGTTGAAAATTCAATAGTTTTGTTGAAAGTGGTCATGTAAGCTGATCAATTCTACAAAATGAAATAAAAGTGTCATTATTTTGAATGAGTTCTTGAAACGGGAAAAATAAATGTTTTCTTCTATTTTTAGAAATCCGGGACAGATATTATTTATTAATGATAACACACGTTAAATACATATCACAATGTGCGTACCGACTTCTGGTAGAAATATAAACACCAAACCATCTCACCAGTTACATAACAGATATGTATACGTGGGAATATAATTAAAGAAGACATGCTATTAACACCTCAAGATTGACTTTGACCTTGTAGAAAGTAAAGGTCATTAGCCTGAGTAGTCAACTAACAGCGAACGATTTATTGCCAGGTACTAATGAAAGATTCCCCAACGAGTCATCAAGTTAATTGCCTGTATGACATGCTGTAGTGTACAGTCTTGCATAATAAACATTGTCAAGGCTATTAAGTTCAAATATTTGAAAAATCTCTTATAATTGATGACTTACTTCGTATTTTTGAATTTATACGAGAAAAAAAATTATGAACGAATAGAAAAAAAAGTTGATGAGTGCTACCGTGGTGCTCCATCTTATAATGTATAATGAGCGAATTCTTTAAGTGTATTGCTTAAAAGTTGGTTTCTTGAAGAAAAAGTTAAATATTATTGGTAAATCAAGGGATTGTATCCAGTAGGGTGAATTTGTTTAATTCTGTTGTTTTTCTGAACCTCGTAATTTCGTAACCTGGTAACAAGTGTATGTTAAAAAGTTTCGCTCGTGTCTGAGACTCGGCCTTGCCTGATCTCGTAACTATATACTTTTTAAAAGAAAGTCAGAATTAAAAATTAGATTTTTGACTATAACTTCAATTTTGTTTTAGCAGAGAGGTGTGGTTTATTCCATTACATGCATAATTGAAATATGCATATTTTATCTAATTGAATAGCATCCATGATAGTTCTATAGTCCCCTATATGAAATTTCATGCTCCTATCTTTGTTTTTGTGTCCTCTATCGTGGAATCTATAGGTAGGTACAAACATCGGCGGTTGGACAGCATGTCGAACCTGATACCATGAAACGTGTAGATCAGTAAAACACAGAGGTCAAACTTATCCTATATTACTGTGTAAATAAAAAAACGATGAAAAAAAACATTAAAATAAAGTATTGTAGCTCTAGCTTACTTCTAATTTCATTGGGGTCGGAAGAAAACAAGAGTTGGTCAAGAGAGACCTAACAGGAAAGATGAAAGAAAAGAATCTAACCCGAGACTACATGAAAAAGGTGTATATCCAGCTATAGTCTCGCGGGATCGCCGTAATCGTACACACTATAAGTGAGCCCCTAAAGGTTGTGCTTGCATGGTTGAGGTGAAAATAAGAACAAATCGAAAATTAATTGCTACGATTAATCGATAGAGATTCTAATTGGTAAGTCATTAAATGACTTGTGCCCAATAGAATGATTAATAGATTATGATAAAAACAGTTTAGGAGGAGGGGTCAGTAATACAGGGTTGAATTGAGAAGTGTTGGGAGGGGGTTATAAATTATTATGATTGATTCATTCCTGGATAATTATTTGTTGAATCATCTAATACGGAGCTTTTTGTATAATTAGAAATTGTTCTGAGTACACGTGTCTATGGACTTACTACAAATTTCACGAAGTTTGCCACATTCATGGCTGACGTACATCAGTAATTCTACTTTAGTAAAGCTTCATGTTTATATAGCATCAGAGTATCGCTTTAATAACTATGGTATGGCCTATCTTTCCTATCAGGTCCCTTTGTTCTTTTCCGATCCTGACGTTCATGCGAGTATGCGAAAGCTATGAGTCTTTGTTTTATGTACTTTTCTTCCTTTTTTTTTTAAAATTATTTTATTAATCTATGATGACCGAGAGGTTTTTTGTGAAAAAACAATCCACGTTTATATAATATGATTGCGTTTAAAATAGTACAACCAAATAATGTTACATTGTTTTCAAATTATTTAAAGAAATGGATATTCTAGTCACAGATGTAGACGAATTTCAAAACTAAATATGTAATTTAAAAATGAATTTTTTAATTTGAGTAATAACCCTTTCAGATGTGAGCTTTTATATTTACAATTATGATTTGTGTGCGCGTGTGTGAGTGTGAATGTGTAGATGTAAGTGACTGTGTGAGTTAATATTTATAATTTTCAGAGTGAATAGTTTTTTATAAAGAAGGTAAATTTATTAACACAAATTTTCATTATCCATGGCCTTTTTAAGAGTTATTTCTTCAAAATGGCGTCTTCAGGAGTTCACCATATTGAGTACAGACGTGGTTAACCAGAGTAATATTTACTGGATATATACTTTTTCATTTGGTCTTAGCTTAGATCATCCTCCTTCATAGTTCCTATTAGATCTTTCTTGAACAACTCTGACAGTATTAGAATATTTGAAAGTTAGGAATTTCTATTTTACACTATTTAATAGTATTTATAATTTAAACATCTTCTTTTGTTAATTATATAATGACGACCGAAAGATTTTTCACTTTATTTACAAAAATTTGGTTTTGACTAAACTACTTACATTTTGCAGAGTAAGGACAATGCGTCCAATACATTTTATGTAGCCGTAGAAGAAACGAAAGGACTAGTCTCAGTTGCAGGGTGAGACCAATCAATTCGAACCACTTTGTCAAAAACTGGAATGCTGTGGTAGGCTACGTGAAACGATTTAAGTAAAGAAGATAGAAGAAGAATGCCATGCTTAAACACGTTTATCTAACCAAGTGGTGGAAAAGTAGGAAGATCTAATAAAGGTGAATAAAATTTCACCCTCTGAAGTATTATAGAACCTGTTTAGAGGGGATATTACTGAAAGGAAAGGAGGAAGGGGTTTTATTAGGTAACCAGGATGAAGCAGAAGTACCACACACGAGGAACAAGTGTTTTCGAATTGTAAATAATGCAATCCCTGTCATAAGCATCTCCACAAAAAAATATTTACACTTTATCTTTGTTTTTTAAAGGTGTTCATCGTCGTCTTATAAAAAAAGAAAGAAAAAAAACATAATATAAAGACTTCTACAATTCGAAATACACTAATAGCGTTAGAAATCGGTAAAAAACAAGAGTTGTTAGGATTTTCTGGATTGTCACATCCGTACCAACCCTTAAAAGTGAATTTAATTTATTAGTTATTCTGCTTATACGATTTTTTACTTAGCAGGTATTGAAAATACAATAATATTTCAAGTGAAAAATATACGACCTAGACTGGGAATCGAACCCAGGACCTTTGGCTTTACGCGCCAATGCTCTACCAACTGATCTATCCTACCAAAAAGGTCCTGGGTTCGATTCCCAGTCTAGGTCGTATATTTTTCACTTGAAATATTATTGTACCTTAAAAGGGGTTTACAATACAGGAAGAAATTATTAGCCGTACAGCACAGAAACGCTATGAGAATTGCTCTTCTTACCTCACCTTGTCTGGGGCTACAGTTTTGGTGAAAGCCGGAATGATACCTGCTGACTTAGAAAAGAGAAAAATATACGACATGATTCCATTAGTTCGATGAAAGTAGCATCGTTGGATGCAAGAACAGATACCATGGATATATGGCAGTAAAGATGGGACGAGGACCGAGCAGGGAGATGGTCGCAAAGTTTCATTCGGGACCTAGCCTCTTGGCTGCAGACAAAACACGGAGAAGTGGACTTCTATCTAACACAATATCAGGACAAGGATTTTTCAGAAGTTCTCTTTTTAAAATAGGGAAAGTTCGAACCCTAGAATGTCGGATGTGTTTGGCTTAGAAGGACAATTCACATAATTTCTTCTTTGAATGCATGAAGGTTTGTCTATGAACGCTATTGGCAAGAGGGAGTTGTTGTAAAAATAACTCCTGGAACATTGTATCACGTGTCCGACGTGCTGGGTTGGAGACCCATCGCCTTTAGGGAAGTTTTGCTTTGCAAAAAGGAAGAAACTTGAATGGAAGACTAGAAAGGAAGAAATTTATGAGATCATAAGATTGTTATAATGTATAGTGGTATATACAACCCAAGCACGTTAAGTCCTGGGCTGGTGGAATGCGATAATGGTTCCTGACCAGGATCTTGGAAAGAGGTTAGGGTTTATTGGGTAAACCGGATGAACCGGAAATCCCACAAACCGAGAGTGCCTATCCTGGTGGTGCCTAATGCATTCCCCACTAGAGTGATTTACACTTCCAGATTGCAAACTTGGATGTTGCAAGGTCAAAACAAAAGAGGTATGACTCTGTGACCAAACCCCTACATGTAATCATGTTACGGAATATTAGAGCTTCTATAGAAAAAAACAGCATTGTTTATTTACTGCAATTAGAAAGTAATGTTCCAACCCAGTCTTAGCCTTTGTCAGGAAATCTAGTATCTAATTAAAAATAGTTCATTTACTTGAGCAACCGAGAAAGTGCAATTGTAATTCCATTGATGATAATTCTTATCCGCTGTTGACAATGACTGACATTCATTGCCTATTTAGTTAGTAAAACACTGATAAATGACCCTGTACTTGATTCCTAATGGACGTAAGAGGTTGTTGCAAGGTGAAGAACAAGTCCCATTAAAACTTTTCTAGTCTGAAAAGGTGGTGTTTCAGGACCATGAGGGAAAACAAATTTAATCAGTTATTACACTTAAGATAGTTGTTCAGTACTAATTGAAATGCATGCAGATTAAATATGTTTAGGATTGACTGACTTTCTCTTTTAGATATGTTAGACATTGTTATGGTATCTAAGAAAATGAAATCTACTGTAGATTTTGTAGCCTTTGTAGATTTTGTATCATCTATTGAGTAGTTTTAAAGATAAAAATTTCTTTTAAAATTTTTTGAAATGGGTTCTTCAGAGCAAGATGAAAGTTTTGGTATAATATATTTTGAACGAAAACTTTCCTCTGAATATTGGTTAGTACAAATTACAAAGAAAAATATATTAACCACATTTTCTTTTTGTGAGAATTAAAGGGATCGATCCCCGTAGAGGTTAAAAAGTTACGGTGTTGACCCCACAACCTGGTAAAACAGTGATATAATTTTGATAGCAAATTCTGATTGCGACGACTAGAATTAGGGCGACAGGAACTGGTTGCGCTGACCACATATCAGCTGACTTAATAACAATTGTAGTTTTTAATTTTATTTCCAAAACTTCTTTAATATTGAGGTTTGTTAAATTTGAGTTTACTTACCATTATATGAAGTTTAGAGTCTTTTGATCTTCACGTTTTCATTCCCAATGGAATTTAAGACATGCCACCCGTTCTTCGTGTTTGTCATTGTATGTAAGCAATAAATATACAAAAATTACGATAGGAACATCATGTGTAGTAGAGTGGACTATAATATGCTCAAATAGAACTCTACTTTAATTCCCAAAAAATAGAAATCAAAATATCAATATGGCGGCCAATTTAAACAGTTTTTTTGTTCATATCAGTTAAGTTATTCAATTTATATTCTATATTAGATTGCAGATTTCAGTTGTGGATGTAATGGTACCAACTCAACATCTATACTATACAATAGGGAAGTTATTGTTAAGAATCTAATTTAGAACCATGACTGCTTAAGAGAACGTAATATTCCTATAGTTCCGGGATCCGACAATACCGAGTCACCGACACGAGCGCAGCGAGTGGAAGCTTCGTATAACTTCGAAGCTCGTTCATCCGAGCGAAGCGAGTGAAGAATTTTTAATATAAAGGCTTAATCGACGTTAAAAGAATTATACTCAATTACGATGTTCAGAAAACCTGTGTAACAACAGTTTAAAACAAAATTATCCTACCGTAAAAGACTCATATCCTACAAGGCCCAAGAAACCAACTTTTTTTCATTGCATTTAGTGTAATACATTCTACGATGGAACTGGGTAAGATTGACCATGATAGCGTCAATTAACTGTTTTTCTTATAAACATAGAAGTCAACTAGTTGTTCGACACAATGTAGCCTACGTAAAAGCATTCACGACACTTATATCTTTATTGGTTCAAACTAACGCTGTCATGATAGACAAGACAGCGCATGATTCTGACAAACTCATTGAGTATTATAGAATACTATAAAACATTACGAATTAAAAGGCTGATAAATAAAGCAAATTCCAAGATTTTCATTAAGAATTTCATTACAAAAATACCTTTAATAATAAAATGAAGAAAAAACATTTGTCTGTACTTGAAAGGAATAGTTAGTAAATGAATCATCTCCTTGGTGGTTTGATATTTATTTTTATTAGATATTAAATGAACTCAATGTTTTATACTATATAAAGTAATAGGGTAAATTTGGTAATCGCAAATAATTTCGATCTTCGATCTTAACGTTCCAAGGCCTTTGGAATCAAAAAAGTGATTTTTGTAATCGTTGTCGTCTGTAAGTAAACATGATAACGGCCTCAAAAATAAAAAATAGGAAGTTGAAATATGATACAGGGGTCTATAGTTTGCTCATATAGAACCCTATTGAAATTAAGAAAATTGAATTGAAAATGCTAAAATGGCGGCCATTTTAAACAGTTTTCTGTTTATATCTAATGGGTTAAGCAACTTATAACACTAAGTTGGATAAAAAATTTATATTTATTTCTACCAATCAAATCTCTCTACCAAGTCAAATAGCAAACTTATTGTAAAAATTTTTATTTAAAACGTTAACCTCTAAAAACATGATATCCGTATGTTTACGAGATTTATCAGGGCCGAATCACCGACACGAGCAATAGCGAGTGGCGGTTTCTTCACAACTTCAAGGATCGCCAGGGCTGAGACACTCACACAAGCGAAGCGAGTGGAAACCTTTTCAATATACAGTATACACACATAAAAGGTCATAGCATGTCAAGAAAGTAGTGATGTACACAATTACAAGGTCAAGCTAGGTAAGACATCTTCATCTATCAATTCAATTTAACATTTCTTAGCAAGGTCCAAAAACCACGTTTTGGTTATTGCATTTAAAAGATCTGCTTGTTTTTATGATCGGGCTGGTTTAGGTACCTTGATGGTGCATCAACTTATTTGTAATTAAACCAAATAACATATTTTTACAGTAAGTTAAATGTGAAGGTCTCAAAAACAAATGAATTTGAAGTAATCTATGAAAATTGAGTTTCCTTTGCTCTAGGACAAGATGAATTGTGGCACTCCTTTAATACTTTAATTACAACTTGTCCTTTCTGACGAAAACTAAGGCCGAACACAGTCAGACGGTAGATTCCTATTTACAGACTCATGTCAGGTTTGTAAAGAGGATTTTGTCGGTGTTCAATTAATGGGCAGACATTGAGTATAATTAGAACATCACAGGGAAAGTCTGCGCAATGACATTGCCGCTGACTATAAGAATACTAAGTGGTTGCACGTCATACGCCATTAATTTCGTCACAAGTTTTTAGTATCCGGGTATCTTAGAGTCGAGTAAACGATAGATTATTAAATAGATCTACTCGTATGCTTGTCAGAACACCAGTTAAACGGTAATGATTAGTTTCCTGAAACAGTTGTCTACATCATACAAAATAATTTCTAAGTTTCTAAAACAATTGTTGATTTGTCTTAAAAGTGTTCACGTGTTGTTTTTATTTATTAGGTTAGTCGTGAATATTTAGTTAAGTAAAATTTTAATTGTTACTTAGTTTTAGTACAATTGTTATTATTATTTTTGTTGTATTTTTTATTGTAGTGACAGTTTGTTGTTTGATTACATTTTTATATGAAACAGTTCAGTTGACTTTGGAAGAAGAGGGGAAAATTGTATTAAAAATTTTATAGAAAATATTGTAATGTTGTCGGTATATAATAAAATAATTATGCATACACAGGGTGTTCCGAAAAAGAGTGTCGGGCTATTCATTTTAGGATTGTATACATCAAAACGAGAACAAAAACTTCCAAATATTATATAGTCGAATTCCACTTCATTATCCGTCCATCCGTCATTTTTTCAACCATTATAACTCCAGAAATATGTAACATATTGAGTACAGATTTGGAAACCATTTCGAATGTTACCTTTTACTACAGTACAAACATTATAAATTTACAACTTCTTGATTGGAAATTTCAAATTTATGGGTGGTAGTTATAAGATAATTGGTTTTTAAAAGGATTATTTATTTAACAATGAGTTTATATTGGATGGAATTGTATAAGCTTAATAAAAAGACGATTGTTGGAATACATCTCTCTCTCTCCCTCTCCCTCCCTCTCCCTCCCCCCCTCTCCCTCCCCCTCTCTCTCTCTCTCTCTCTCTCTCTCTCTCTCTCTCTCTCTCTCTCTCTCTCTCTCTCTCTCTCTCTCTCTCTCTCTCTCTCTCTCTCTCTCTCTCTCTCTCTCTCTCTCTCTCTCTCTCTCTCTCTCTCTCTCTCTCTCTCTCTCTCTCTCTCTCTCTCTCTCACACACACACACACACACACACACACACATACACACACTAACACACTTTCCTTTCTTTACTAACCATAGTCGTTTATACAATCGTAGTTAAAAGTCGCTAATTTGACTTCATAATAATTTTAATATAAAAAAATTAAAAAATTCTAATAGTTGTAAACGAATAATAAAATTTTCTACAACTCAACAAAAACTACAAAAATTTTAAGTGAATATTAAATGATAAAATATTGACACTAACAAAGGGAGATATTTGTTAAATAAAAACATCTGTGAACGTTGTAAAATAATAATAAAGGTTTTCACAACTGACCAAAAGCTACAAACAATTATAATTAATAATAAATGATGAAATATTCTACTAGTGATAATTTCGAAAATGACTCTGAGGGTGGATGACAATGGAAAAGAATGTTTAGAAAAAAAAAAAAATTTTGTGAAGGTTGTAAAATAATAGTAATGTTTTCTACAATTATTAAACAAAACCTAAAAAACGTATACGAATAATAAATAATAAAATGTTCACACTAGTGATAATTTTCAATAACTTTGAAAATAAATATAAGGGTTGACGAGAATTGAAAGAAATGTAGAAAAAAGTAGCAAATACCTAAAAATAATTAAATGATAAAATGTCCACACTAGTGATAGTTTTAAATAATTTGGAAAGTAACTCTGAGGGTTAATAAGAATAGCGATACATGTTTAGTAAAAATAAACAAAATAATTAGTAAAAATATTTGTAAAGGTTGTAAAAGAATAATAAAGGTATTTCTACAACTGAACAAAACCCTTAAACAAAATTAAATGAAAAATGAATAGTAAATGATAAAATGTTACACTAGTGATAATTTTAAATAACTCTTAATAATTAAAAATAATTCTGAGTGTTGATGAGAATGGAAAGAAATGTAAAAAATTAGTAAAATTATTTGTAAAGTTTGTAAGAAATTTTAATAAAACTATTCTACAACTGAAAAAAAAATCCTAAAAAAATTACAAAGTTTCTTATGAATAGTAATTTCTTATGAATAATGAAATATTCACAACATAGATAGTTTTCAATAATTTTGAAAATAACTCTGAGGTTTGTTATGAAAAGGAGAAAAATATTCGTGGCATTTAACCTGATGGGTACATCCTTTGTGCTCCTCTATTATACAGGACACGTGGCAAAGTCCTTCAAGGCAAGATACATCCTAGATCCCTTCTTTCAACAACTGGTTTCGTCTACTTTCACTCTCCTGTCAAATTACTGCGCTATCTGTAGAATCCAATATAATTATCTCGTTTTAATGACGACTTTGTCATGTGTGAACCGCAATAAACAGTTCTACAGGTAGTGTATAGTTTGATCTATTACTGTCAAACAATATATGGGGATTTATATGAACTCTTCAATTGGTAGTCTGTAGTAACCTGTTTGATATTTCCCTGTGCCGATATAATTCCAGTCGTATTCGTTCAATGCTTTCGTTTTAGTGACACCTAAATAATATTTTTCAAACTATCTATTAGTATCAATCAGTAGTTGATATACCAAGAAAAATGAAATTCATTTTGCAATTGGGAAAATATTTTTCAATGTTCCATTCATTTTTTAAATTATGATCAGAATACAGCTTAAACTACCTCTTTGTATTGGTTTGTCGTTTAATTTTTTTTTGTATGTAATTAAATATAGATAAGTGTAACAAAACACAGGGTGATTCTTTTATCGTGACACCATCAGTATTTTGTAAACCATTAATCTGATAAAAAAAACTCTAAATGTCTGACATTTGTGACTTTTTTATTTAAATTAAACATTTGTTTTGCAAATTCTGAAAAATGTCCGGTATTTCCCAATCAATATGGCTGCCAACTTTTTAATTTATTTTTGGGACCCTTATTTTACACAAAATTTTAAGACTTTTTTATTATTAGTTATTGTTTGATAACATTCTCGTTTAGTAGATATTAGCGCTTAAAGTTTTGAAAATTTGATGTTTGAAACATTTTCAGGAAGCGATTACCCATTGTTGAATCGAGATAAAAATGGTAGTATGCATAGTCTAGGCTGTTCAACAAATAAAAACTCCATAGAAGTTAGTGTAAGATATGATAGTAGTATAGAATAAGCTAAGTAATGAATTAAATAGCCAAACAAATTAATTGTTTTATTTGTAGTCCTACATTAGTATTTACCGTCCTAGGCTATGCTTAATTATATTTTATTTTAATTAAAAAATGGAAATTTTGGAAAACCGTCTCCTGAAAATTCCTCAAATGTCAAATATTTTAAACTTAAAGCGTCTATGACTCCTAAACGAGTAGCTTTATAAAACAATAATTAATAACGAAAAAGTTTAAAATGTTGTACAGTATCTTAAAACACCTTAAAAAAGGGTACCTATAGAAAATTAAAAAGATGGCTGCAAATATTGAAAAATGGCGGCCACTTTCCAAATTTTACAAAACAGATTTTAAAATTATATTTGTATGGAAGAGTAACAATGGTACCCGATTAGTTTTTTATCACATAGATTTCGAAATACTGTACCAATAGACCCACGATAAAAGAATAATTCTATATTTAAAATTAGTGTTATCTACAAATAATAGTTTATATATTTATGAATAAATTACCGCCTCTCACAATTATTATCTTTACGTTCCGATAGTAACACAGTAAAATTGTAGACTGCTGTAAAAATAATTTACATCAAAAGAGGCTACGAGCTTGGCAATCCCGAGGGTACCAAGCTGGATTTACACATATTTTCACAGTCTTAGGTTATTTCTCTCTCTTCCATCTTTCTTCTCGGGTCCCTGTTATTCTTTTCCGACCCTTAGGTTATTTTAGTATTTGAGGGCTAGCGCTCTTCCTCCTATGCTCCTTTTTTTTTTTTTTTTTTTTTTTTTTTTTTTTTTTTTTTTTTTTTAACAGGGCATGATGATAGAGAGTTTTTTACCTTTAAACAACATGGAAAAATAACGTTTTCAACCTTTAAGTAATGTAAAATCTAAAACACCTTTGGTTTAGTATAAATCACTATATTTTATTTTTCGGTAATTATAACAAATGCTTTCTTCATTAAATCGTGTTTAATGAACAAAACACTTATTTGTTTACTATACTGCACAATTTGATGACTTTCTTCCTCAGGCCGTCTTTATAATCTATCCCTTAGTGATTTATTTGTAACCTTAATTTATATCAGTAATTTAACCATCAGGAGGACAGAGATGGCAATTCCGTAGGACCTAGCTGGATCCTACACATTTTTTCACGTAGTCCTGAGTTAGGTAGCTCTCTTTAATATTTTCTATCAGGTCTCTCTTGACCAATGTGGTTATTTTCAGTCCCTGAAGCTATTCGTGGGTTTATGGAAGCAAAATATACAATTTACTATGATTAGGGCGTGAGACTGTTCATTCGTGTAAATGAAAGGTACTTATGTGATTAAAGAGCATTCATCCAAAACCCCTGAGGACAGTTCGGCCTTTCATTGTTCATTTACTTTATTTTCAGATAAACTTTTCATTGAATCTTGATCATCTACACACATACATCCTTTGTACAATAACCCATGAAGGGCTCTGGCCTTACGGTTCTTCTACACACTGAACTTTCATCTTTTAACGTCTTCCTTCCAAAACATATTAATAATATGAATAATACATTTTTATCAAATAACTTGAAATTCAGAATTTGAAAGAGTTTCAGAATAGTTGACAAGGGGATAAGAACTTTTATATTCCAACTCATCCCCCATTATAGAGGGGAAAACTCTGGTAATGACAAAAATTAAAGAGCCATTTGTGAGGAGTTAGCGAACAGTATTACTGTCTTTAATAATTTCCTATCTGTGAATGGATGTGAGAAAGTTAATGCAAGATTTTTGCACCATTTTATAAACATATTTTTTAAATCTTACATATAAGGAGAAATTAAAAGAAGTAAATTTCTCCGAATTATAGTTTTAATCACACAAAAACTACTTGTGGTCAGCAAAAATCTTCAATAAACTATCAATAATTGGAGAAAGATTTGTTCGTCGTCCGTGCCCAGGAAAAGATCCATTAAGTTTATACGTAAGCGCATGACCTTCCAAACATGACCTTAAAGTTGTGTTTATTGAAAATATTTGCACGTCTTTACTTATAGCGATGATATCTGTGAGGTCTAAGTACGATTTCTAATTTCAATTTTAATTCCAGGTTTAACCCTAGAATCGCCTACCACACATTTCTCCATGTTCAGACATTTTGGTGCATTTTACAAGTGAATTATTTAAAGGAAAGTGCAAAGAATTCACCAGGAAAATGAAAATAATAATAATGAAACTAAAAAATTAGACCAAAATACTTTGAAATTAGTAAGTTAAATTTTTTTTAAATAATATTCGCTAATGTAAATTTAATTAAACAATTCAACTGTGAATACATTACTTTTTTTCAAATTCATGGTGTACACGTTTATTATAATATACTTGATTAAATTTCTCATTGCTGGATAAATATTTTAATATATTTGCCAAAAACTAATATGACATTTATAAATAAAAAATTTCAAGTTTAGATATAATTTTGTTTTCATCACACTGCACCGAAAGCAGCTTATAGCATCGAAAGTCATAGTTTCCTAATTCAAATTTAGGGCCATTAAAAGACGATCAGCTGACTTTCCATTGCTCTAATTTAGTTTCGTGTTAGCCCACCAGGAACACTAATGTTTCTTTCTAATAAATTTGTTCGTTTGGAATTATCTGATCTTAAATAATTAAGAAATAGCCAAATTTTACTGTTGTATTTACGTGTTTGAAAATGACTGATGCAAATGTTTCTAACATACTAGATTAGTTACTGAAAAAAGTTTCAGACATATCACTAAACCTAGAACCAGAGAAATATAGTAAGTTTTCTGAGTGGCGTAGGGTTGAAAATGTTTTGGACTTTTGATTTGTGTGATAAATATAAAAACAAAATTTTTGTAGATAATCCAACAAAAGTCCAAAAAATGGATAATACAAACATGACCACTACAAACGTGAACATAACTGGGACTTTAGAAAAAACTTCAAAACGAAAGAATGAATGTTACCAATAATTCAAAATAAACATCAATCTGAACTTTTAAACTGTAGGTTTTTTATATTGTTCAACTCTGCTACATATTTATGTTTGTTGAGATAATTTTGTTTACAATAAAAGTTAAAATAGTTAATTAAATGTTTATATTATGAGAATGTACTATCTTTTGATTTGTTTAAGTGTATTGTGTTTTTTCCCCATCATGATGAAAAGTAGCCTATCGTTCATAACTTGTACTGGAAAAAATCATTTTCCGTACCTGTAATGAAATGTACTATTTTAATATGTTCTTCTTTTTTAATAAGACGATTTGATCAAAAGGGTTTTCGCCTTTAAAGAAAAACTAGAACAAAAATGACTACAAATATATAAAAAATTAACACAGTTATTTATGTATTAAGAGGGAAAAGTAGGTCTTTATCGCACGAGAGAAAAAGTTACCGCGCGACGCGTAGCGGAGTACTTTAATCTCTCGAGAGCTATTCAGACACTTTACACTGGAATTACACACTAAAGCTGTAGTATACATTATAAATCCTACTATTTAATTATATTTAGATTATGTGAGAGCTATGCAAAGAATAGGTTGGCATGTTAAAAAACAATAGCAAACAAAATACCCTCAAATCCTCCTCATCCATTTCAAAATCGTGTTCCGACATTGTATTGAAAAACTGGGCATAAAAATGCAATTGAGGTTAGCTGAGTTCGTTTATTGTTCAGTGAGTAGACGACGCGACAATAATAAACCTGAATCAGCTGATTTATTTAGCCTGTAATGAAGGATCACATTTAATCAATGTTAATTTTTGAGCGTGAATTATTTTGGACGCTGAGTAGTAGTCAGCGGTTTTAGAACCTGTTCTTAGGTTGTAGATTAACACTTTAGATACAGTTGTAGGAAAATAATGTACGATTGATTAACTGTAGTGAAAATAGAAGCTAGATGGAAAAAAAGTTGAGATTGGTTTAAAAAAAATGAAATTCTAGTTTTCTGCTTATTTCTATCAACAATTCAAAACAACATACACGAGTAACATTCAGATTAATAAAAACTGTAAAATGTCCTCTTATATTTGGTAAAATAATATTCATATTAACCTGGAAAAAGAAAAATATATAGGGTGTTTTAGAACTACGTTCCAAACTACAGGATTTTATTTCTTTGGGTCAAAATAAGTAAACAAGTTCTTATGAACATATGTCCTAATTATTGTCTAAAATGTCTAATTTCATTTTGTTCAGGATTTACATTGATGAAAGGTCACATAAAATAATATTTATACAAAATGTTTGCTGTCGGTATCTAATTTAATTCCAAAAATATAATTGTTTTGTAAAACAACACAAAATGGCGGACAAACAGAAACCTATGCATTTTTGGATATATGTTCATGTGAACGTTTTTACTTATTTTGACCTAAGACATCATATCCAGTAGTTTTGGAAAGGAGTTTAAAAAACACTCTGTATATCATCTGTTATATGATGTGGTACTTTAGAAAATCACATTACAAAGGTTCTTTAGTTATTACCATAACAAGCATTCAAGTATTTAATTTGAGAAAATATGAAATTCACAGCCCACAACCGTTATTTTCTATTGTAAAAAAAATACGAAATGCGAAGTCCAAAACCGTTATTCCGTACTGAAAAAATACGAAATTCAAAGTCCACAACCGTTATTCCGTATTAAAAAAATATGAAATTAAATGTCCACAACAGTTACTCCGTACCTAGTTTACAATGTACAGGGTAAGGTTTGTTAATTGCAAAAAATATCAATCTTGGTTTTGTGACTGATCTTAAAGTTTCATGGCCTCAGGAAACAGAAACATTTTTAGATACTCTCCTTCAGTCGTTGTGGTCATCGTCTATAGGTAGGCTCGATACTACCCACAAAAAATAAGAAAGGAACATAATATTTAGTATAATGGACTATAAATAAATGTGTTAATACAGAATCCTATTGAAATTTTTGTTCATTTCTTGTATGTTATTAAATATCCATCATACTAAATTAGATACAAATTTGAAGATTTTAATCTTGTATTTAATGTAACAATCTCTACGGTGACAAATAGCGAAGTTGTAAAAAAATGTAATTTCGAACTGTAGCCATCCAAGAAAATGGAATATTCGCACAATTATGAAAACCGGCAGAGACAGTGACACGAGCGAAGCAAGTGGAGACTTATATTATACAAATCTATGGGGTCCGTTAACATGGCTGACAATAAAAAGCAGTAATATACAAAATTAAATATTCACAAAACCTGTGTAACAACTCTTTTAAACAGATTACAGTAGTAAGGTCCTTTTGATCTACAAATGCAACTTAACATTTCCTAGAAGTTCCATGAAACCAAGTTTTGGTGATTACATTTAGAGCATCTGCTTGTATTACAAAGTATGATCGGTCTGTGTAAGTACTATGTTACCACAACACAAATTAAAAAAAATCTCACTCTATGAAAATTGTTGAAATTCATTCACTTTTTCTAATCTTCAACATTTCAAGTTATTCGCGTTAGGAGTGACATAGAAGAAATCTATTTCAAGCCTATGGCATAGGACACTAGTATGACATCATGTAATATAGTCTGGAGGCTAGCAAGATTCTTAGTTAATATATATTGAAACCCTAGGGCTCACTTTTGTATCGTCTATTTTACGCCTTAGGACTTACCGGTTCACTTTTATATCGTTGTATTATAGACGCCTAATCCTGCCGGCTAACGGCCGTATCGTCTGCTATAGACGTTTGCCCTGCCTGCTATCTATCTTATCGTCCATTATAGATTTTGGGTCCTGCCTACTTTCTATCTTATGGTCTATTATAGATGCTTGGTCTTGCCAGCTTACGTTCGCATTGTACGTTATAGACGTTGACATAGCTATCTATCTTATCGTTGGCTGCTATCTATTTTATCGTCCGTTATAGACGTTGGTTCTGTATTCTATCTTATGGTCTATTATAGATGTTTGGTCTTGCCAGCTTACGTTCACATTGTACGTTATAGACGTTGACTCTAGCTGCTATCTTATCGTCTATTATAGACGCTTAGCTCTACCGGCTTATTTATTATAGATGGTGGCCATGCCTGCTACCATACCGTCTATTGTAGGTGCTTGTTTTTGCTAGCTTACGTTCGTATCGTCTGTTATAGACGTTTTGTCCCTTGCCTACTCAAAACCTTATCGTCTATTATAGATACTTGGGTCTGTCGGCTTACGTTCTTACCATCTATTATAGACATATGCTCTATTGTTCTATGTCTTATTGTCTATTATAGACTTTGACTCTGCCGACTTACGTTCGTACAGTCTGTTCTAGACGTTGCCCCTGTTTGCTCGTTTTCTTATAGTCTATTATAGACACTTCGCTTTGCCGTCTTACTGTTGTATCATCTATTATAGACTTTGGCCCTGCTGGCTCACTTTGTATAGTATAATGTAAACGGTTGATTCTCTCAGGGTTAATTATTTTTTAAATCTTCAGATTAATAGAAAATCACACATATATAAGAGTTTCTTTATATGTCGTCAAAGGTAATCTTCCTCAAAGTTGGTAAACCTTAATGCGTTAAAAACCTCAAACATGGGAAATTTATATAAATGGAAAAGAAAGTGGTGTATGAAATGAAACTAAAAAGTTGGTTGTAATCAATTTGCAGTGAGAGGAAACGCCCTCTCTTCGTTATGATCAGTAACTCGTAATCTATTGTATAGAAAGGATAGTATTACAGGAATCACGTACTTAATATAGACCTTCGTAAATAGATCCCTGAGAATAATATGTGTGTTGACCACGCAATGATCACCCACGTTTTACTTTACACACTCACTGTGTATTTACAAAACATTTCGAATCTAATAATAAATAAATTGGTCAAAAGATTTATAAAAAATTAAATATATTTAAACTTAGTAGGATAGAACGCGACCGTGTTCCTAAATAGGGAATTTGCTTGTTAGCAACTCTTACTCGGATTTAAGTATTTAAATTCCAAATTTTAACGTTTTGCAGCATTGAACTTTGTTTAGAATCTTTCTTCGAGCAGGCACATTAGTTTCTCATATTAAATTTATGCCTCTACATAGTTCTCTAGTGCCGTAAACTACTCCAAGATATAACTCGTGATTGAATTCCATTTATTTGTTATTTAGAACATAATTTTAAATTATATATCTTCATCATTAATTTTAATGGTGATGCCTTGTAAAAACTAAATTTGAGAAAATATTCCTTTTATCACAACTAAATATATGTTATCTTTGAAATTTATTAGGAACATTTAAATAAAATAAAATTGTTAGTGCCTATTTATATTTAAAAAATTAATGACAGATTTCAAAAAATGTTTATTTTTAAGTGCAGAAGTAGGAGCCAAAATAATGTCTACTTATAAAAAAAAAAAGTTGCGGAGAAACTTCAAGTAGTTGTAAAGCCTTCAGGTTTTGCACTAACGCAGGGAGAAAATAGTATGAAACGATCTGGTTTAATTACACAGTGTCTAGAATATAATATAAGTAATTTTGGGTCTTAGAAGAGTTGAGTATAAAAAACCACAAAAAGTTTAAATAAACCTGTTTATAAAATGTATAACGTTTCATGTAAGGAACCATTGATAAATTAAAATAAAAACTTATAATCATGTTGAGTTTTCAAATACTATAACTCTCCCAAGAAAAATAAATCATGGTCTTTACGATGGGCATCTAAATATATAATGTCAACTCAAAAATTAAGCTATAAATGCTCATCATACATCTGTTAGAGCAAGAATCATCTTCAAATATACAAATATCTGGATAAGAAAATAATAAGGATAGGAATTATCTAGAATTTATTAGAAATCATTATTCAAAATAGCTTAAGATACAAAGGAGCCCATTAGGAGAAGTATAAAATGGAGTAAAAATAATTGTTATTTTCAATATAATAATATAATCATCATATAGAGGGAAAAAACTTGTTCTGATCAAAAGGTAATAAAAGTGTTATTTGGAGTAGGAATACAATCAATAAAAAGAAAACTATAATGTTTAAAAGCATTGTTGAGAGTGTAAAGACATATAACTCAATCATGGACGATGAAAATAGGGCACCAATATAAGATATCAGCAACAATGAGCTTCTTGAAGAGTAGAAGACACAGTTATGTAAAATACAAAAGAGAAGATTAATACGGTACGGTAATCAGAAAAACGGAAGAAAGAAGGATAATTTCAAAACCACTGGCGGATTGGAAGCCCGAAGGAAGAAGATGAAAAGGAAATAATTGATTGTTGTAAGGAATACCGCAGAGAGACATAAATGGCAGAGGATATAGATATACATGCTTTGTGGGAATTACTTTTGTTTGTAACAGATGTATTTGTTGGTTTTGTGTTTTGTTGGAAGAAAACTCAAAGTTTTGAGGAAAATTCTAATATAAAGTAGAAAATAAGTTCTGAATATTCTGATTAATTTTGTAATGGTGATAGATAGAAACTTAATTACTTCTTAATACGTTTGAATCAGTTATTTTACTTTTTGTTGGTTTTCGAAAAAAGTTCCCTATTCTTATAAGGAGGAAAAGGGGAGAGAATAAAAAATATAAATGGAAACCTCATTTTAAACGTCGCCAGATGGCATGAACAATATTGGAATGAAAATGGCTATATGATATTCAATGCTAAATGGCGATCGATCAGAGGTTGAATAACTCCATCATTTTGGTATAGAATAACCATAAATTAAAAATGGCTTATTTAAAAAAATCAAGTTTTAGAAGTTAGTTGAATGTTTTAGTTAGATAAAGTACTTTTAAAATGTTTTCAAAACCTCTTATCATAAAGAGGATAATTTACATTAAAACATTGTAAAATATTTAAACAGAATCAAGCGGTGAAACTACTAAAGAAATAAATAATCCTTAGTTATTAAAATAAATACTAAAGCCTAAGTTGTTGGAACTGTAATCAACAAGGTTTGATATTATAATAAATATTGCAATGGTGAAAGTAAGGCCACAGGATGGAGACTTTAAAACCAGTAGGGAATTCCAAGAAGCTTTTTTCCTGTTTTTAAAGGGGAAAAACATTTAAGTCATTATCACCTTGTAAGAAAGAAGAAAAGAACATAAAATAAAGACTCCTCGCTTGGGACTACTTTAATAGCGTCAGTGTCGGAAAAGATCAATAATTGGTCAAGAGTGATTAGATAGGAAAGATAAAAGAGAGGGTTCTAAATCAAGACTACATGCAAAAAATGCAGATCCAGCTAGGTCCTTTGGGATTGCCAAGCCAGAACTCACTATAGTTGAGCACTTGAAGGTTGTAGAAAATGATTAAAGCTGTTATAGGATAAGAAAGGATTTGCCTTACGTTAATGTACAGCGCAGTTTACCAATATAAAGTTCATATATTTCCATAGAAGTATATGAAAGTACAGATTTACTAATTTAGATTTTGAACCACAGTCATTATAAATAGGGTTGTAATGGTGTCATTTTATTTGCTCTGTACTTCTTGTCTTGATGAGACCTTTAGTATGAGGTGTCACAAGTTGCGCGTTGAGTTAGGATGTTCAGTTGGGTTCCTCTAAAAAGGGGGGACACTTTTTAAAACCTAAGAAAAAGTTAAATCATGAGAAGGTATTCAAACTCTACGTATTCGCATTGCAAATTTTTTCACTCTTTATACAGGGTGGTTCTGATACCGTGTCTCATTTCTATTATTGAAGTATGGCACGATTTAGCTTTTTTCAGTAAAATGTATTTACACTAAATCATGCATGTATGATAATTAAAAATAATTTTATTTAAAGTATTGACGAAACCAAACAATTTAACAACAATTAAAAAAAATATATTTTTTTCACAATTTAAAAATGTTGGTCTAAATAAAATTGTATGAAACGTTGAATTTACGTTTATCTCTATCTTGACAATGCTGTCATTACATAAAAATTGATCAATCAAATAAAGAATCAACATTAAATAGGTTTTATACAATATAATGCAAGACCAATTTTTAGAAATTTAATCAAGTTATGCCACGTTTTATAATTGTAAAACAAACGTTTTCTCAATTTAATATAGTTTTCTATCTCTTACATTTTTGATTATGTATAAAAAATGTAGTACATATTTAAGCTATTTTTCATAAGACAAACAATTATCGTTGCTAATATTTTAATTATGAATAAAGCCTAGTGACATCTCATATTGTATCTGCTTGTGATATTGAAAATGTGATACTCCTATAGCTACAAGATCAGCCAGAGCCTATTTTAGGAAGTGTATTCCTTCACATATGTACAGCTTCGCACGATCATAACACTGAGACGAGCGAAGTGATTGAAAACATTTTAACTTATACATATCTATGAGACTCGTTAGGGCTAGACGTCGTCAAGACAGAAAGGATATGAAAAAGTAGAAGGTTCAGATCTTGTTTAACAACTGTTTGAAACAACTGGGTAACACACCTTGCTGTATCAATACAATTGAACCATTTCCTACACGATCGAAGAAACTAACTTTTGATCATTAAATGGTTAAATGAGGATCTGTTTTTTATTAGAATGTATGATGAGTTTGGGTAAGAACCATCATGGCGCGCATAAACTTATTATTATTTCATGATTAGAATAGTTAAAGTAGAGAAAATAATAAACTTGTATATTGTTGATATGTTCGACAGCCATTTTGAAATGGTAAGAGGTATTGAAAGAACTTTTGTCACGATATTTAGTTTTATAACATCATTTGACCTATTTATATTCGAAAGTTTTGAGAATCGATTCCTGATCTTTTTATTATCTTTGAACAAATTATCGCCAAAATTGTGAAATATGTAGAAAATTTATTGTATTTAATCCAAACAGTTCTCCTTCAATATAATTTCGATTAATTATGATAATGATCTAGTAATTTATTTCATATTTATTAACAGAAAAATAAAATTATAAAAGGTACCTATTTACAAACATTTATTTACAAATTACATGTATTCATAAGAAGCACATGCATTATCCTGAACACTATTTACTCTCTACAAATTCACATGTAAATAAATACGGGAATATCCCTTACATATAATCTCTTTTATATAAATATAAGAGTTTTAAATAATTTAAACCACACAACTATATGTACTGTCTATAGTCGTATGTTAACAAGTTTTCTTTGAGCTGTCTATGAACATTCATCGATGAACCCTGGCAGACGATCAAGAAGACACCGGGTGTTTCTTTTCACCAAAGACTGCTGAAATGCAATAAAACTGTCATTAGTTTATTAATAATTAATTTTAAAATGTATAAAAACATTAATTTTTGTTAATTAATGCAGTTAGAAAGTTGTACATTATTGAATGTTTTTGTTTTGTTTGAAAACAAAAACCTCTTGGTCATCTCCTTATAAAAAAAGAAGAAATTCATAAATCTGGTCAGTATCGATTAGTCAAGATGAATGAGAGTAACTAACCCAACATCTCAGAAAAAAGTTGTAGATCCAGCTAGGACCCCTCGGAGTGCCATGAGCGTACTCCCTATAGCGTGTCCCTCAGGGTATTAAGTATGTTATCAAGGACATGTATATTTTTAAGAGTTCGTATGAAGTCATTTTTTTACAGACTCGTGTAGGTCCTAGATAAGAAAAAGTACTGAAAACAGTTCGAAAGAAACGCCATTTTGAAAATTTCTACGTGAAATAATTTGTAAGAGTAAACATATTTTACGAACTAAATTTGTCGAATATTCAATTAAAACTATTGGAGAAATTAGAAGAGCCCCGGCTGGAGTAGTGGTTAGTGCTTTCAATTCAGAAGTCAGAAGTTCTATGTTCACTCCTCCTGAGTGCTCAAACATTTACGTTGTTGACTCGGCATGGTGAGTATTCCGGAAGTTACAATTGGTAGCGAACTCTAGTTGAGAATGATAGAACAACGGCGACCGGAATTCATAACACTAACCTAACTTAACACACATTACTTGACTGAAAAGTTTATTTCCTTCATGGCTAATCGTGCCACGTAGTTTGGTTTTTAGAGATTTCTAGATTTTATTCTAATATTGAGGTTATTATTACAGTTTTGTTTTTATTGTACAAAACACGTTTAGACATCATTCAATGTCGATTTTGAAGCTTTAGAAAAGTTGAAATATTTGAATTTAATATTACGTCAATAATTACTGTACCACGAAAAGCTTCGATTTTGAAATTTAAAAAACCGACTACAATTTTAAAAGTTATGGACTGATTATTCTTGTAAAGAAACTAGTTTTGTGGTTTGTAATACCAAACCTACTTGACAATATTTGAAAAAAGGCTAATATTGTCTTCTGTAGGGCGTTTGCTAACATTTAAAAAGTGAATAAATTGCTCTAATCGGTAAAACAGTGTACATTTCATGGATCACAATAACTAAAATTTTATAAATTAGAAATTAACTAATAATTGGAAACAGAATATTTCACGATTTGCATTGACGCAAGTTGTGCGTCGCTAATTTGTGTTTAGTTTTTATAATGTTACGCTCTTCTTCATTTTATTCACTAATTTTTCTGTTTGACTCCGAAAATAAAAGTTTGAGTAATAAAGTAAAACGTACTGGTACTGTCTAACTAATGACCATACAACTATACATGTTTACCTTCACTTTTGCTCTTCGATAAGGTTCTTGGTGATGATAAAAACGGAGTAGATGTTAAAGCAGCCGGGTGATCTCTGTCTTGTTTGACTTCTTCACCATACTCTTTCTTCTGAACCTTATGGGAGTCGTGATTTTCTGGTCTCTGCAAGGATACCTTAGAATAACCAGTGTCTTTCTTCCGTTGTTCTTCACGTTTCGTTTCAGTAATTGGGGCGGGTAGAACAACAGGTTTGTTTTCCGAAGCTGAGGCAAAAGAATCGGGAACTACGTAGTTTTTGGAAGGATTAACGAATGTGCTGGATATTTGACGATATTCTTGATTTGGAACTTGGTATGTTTGAAGGGAATTGAATGTTTGAGATGAAGTATCACCTGGTACACCGTATGAATTTACTGGAGGTCCGTATGTTTCAAATGGAACTGGTGGTGGGTAAGGTGATTCTGGAGCATAAGGTGCTTCGGATGGATAAGGTGCTTCGGGTGAGTAGGGTGCTTCGGGTGCGTAGGGTGCTTCAGATGGATAGGGTGCCTCGGGTGCATAAGGTGCCTCGGGTGCATAAGGTGTTTCTGTTGGATAAGGTGCCTCGGGTGCATATGGTGTTTTAGGTGCATAAGGGTTGGATATAGGCTGGAATTCGGCAGTAGAATGAGGTTCTATTGAATTAGAATCAACGAAATTTGAGAAAGGTTGAATAAAATTTGGAGATTTTATGCTGACGTAAGGTGTACCACTAACAACAGGTCCTTTAGGAAGATGAGGAAGATTGATATGTGGTAGTGGTGGTGCATCTGGGATCTCTGGAATACCAGGAATCTTTGGAACAGGTGGCAATTCTGGCATTTCTGGCAATGGGAAAACTGAAGAACCACTACCAAAGAATGGTAACCTGCTTAAGAATCCAGGTCTTTGAGGGTACTCGTTCGGTATATTTGTAAATGTTCCGCTTCCTGCAAAGTTCGATCCACCCACGAAGCTTCCTAAATAATTACGTACAGATTTTATAGTACTCGATCTTAGTTTCTCTGCATTGGTCGCCAGTCCCAAAATAGCGCTAATTCTCTCCCTACCTTCAGGTGTGCTGATAATAGATTGGAATCTTTTTAATGTTTCTGGAGCTACAGTATTAGCGAATATTTGAAGACTAGAAAACACGTTATCATTTCCACTTGCTGGCAATGAAGCTCCAAAATTTGATAACGAATTTAACGCTGAAGCCGAATCTCCTTCTGTACCAGGTCCTCCCATTTCCTTGATTTGTGCTGTAAAATCAGCCGGATTAGAAAATTCAGGACCTGTAGTGCCGTATGTTGTTGCCGGTTGTCGTGGATAGATACCGTATGTTTCTGCAGGTGGGCCGTAAGTACTTGCTGGTTGTGGAGGTGGCCCATAGGTTTCAGCAGGAGGACCATATGTTTCCGCAGGAGGTCCGTATGTTTGTGCAGGTGGTCCGTACATCTGTGCTGGAGGTCCGTATGTTTGTGCAGGTGGTCCGTACATCTGTTCTGGAGGTCCGTATGTTTGTGCTGGAGGTCCATAAGTTTCAGCAGGAGGCCCATATGTTTCCGCAGGTGGTCCATAAGTTTCAGCTGGAGGTCCATATGTTTGTGCAGGTGGCCTATAGGACTGTGGTAAAGGCTCTCCTCGTGAATAACTTGGAGGTGCAAAATTAACAACAGAAGGTGCTGGTGGGGATAAATTTAAATTTTGTCCTTCTTTAGGAAATTGATTTAACACTTGTTGAAACTGAGATGGCGGGACAGGTCTTAAAGCGATACCGTTGTATTTGTGAACCCTCCATAGCGGATATCTGGACAAGTTAGGTATGCTGGGAAGTTCTTCTTTTTCTTCATCTTCACCAAACAACGAACCAATAATAGGAATAGAATTTACAGAAGGTAAACTAATAGGTGGTAAACCACCAATTGATCTTATTTGTCGACCATTATTCCATAGTCTTGAGTTACTAATGACTGGCGATTGTCGAATACTAGACGAGGTTGTCGCTATTACACCTACAAAAATCACTAAAATGATTTTCTTCATGGTGAATTCTCCTGGAACAAAAACAATTATTTTGTGTTACATAGTTATTTGTAAACTTAGGCGAGTGTTTTGTGGAAGCTATTTGAACATTTTGAATGTACAATACTACAACTTTATAGATAATATTAAATACTTCTATTAATTACCAATAAATGAATGTTTAATATTTACAAATTTGACGGATTTAGTTAATAGAAGTCACATATTATGTAGTAAAATTATGGTTTTTTCATAACTGCGTCAATCATTTAATCAAGTAGTTTTATTGTAGTACATTTCCAATATTGAAATTCTAGATATAATGTAGGTTTTCACTCTCTTGGGAGCAACGACCCCCAAAATATAAAATCTGCACTATTTTGTGTTAATTATAATTAAATGTTCTAAAGGTAGCAAAATTTGTATTTTTTTTTCAAAACTGGTAAATTCGGTTCTACAAGTTGTTATTAATGTTGTAAACTACACATATTTGGTAAATTTCAAATTAATACAATTTTTTTTAATAAAGGTAAATTTTCACCTTTAGTATGTACAACAGCACTTTTATGTAAGTTTAAAATATGCATTTATAGAAAAGAATAAGAGAATTATTATTTCTAAAAACAATTATTGATCCATATAACCTCAAAATTAGGAGGAAAAAGGTAATAACCTTTTTCGTAGGAGGAATTTTAGTCCAATGCAAGTTAATATTAGTTAAATGTTAAAGTTACTTTAAAAATTTTGTTCAAAAAAATGTTTAAACGACGATAATTTTAAACAATTTTTCATTGTAAATTCTTATTTAGATTTTACAAAAACATCAATTAGGTATACTAAATGTTGAGCTAGACTTATGAGAAAAATTATACAGGAGCTAAACCAATCAAACTATAACTGATAACAGTTATTGGTGTAGATCGAGTATCACTGAAGAGTACGGCCTTGTCGTTGAAACGCGTCTGATACTTAGGCGTATTTTATGTGAGAATTGTGTTCTGTTTGTTTGTTATCCTGTATCTATTAGGTAGTTGGGCGTTCTGTATATATTAATATCAATAAATATATCGAATTCGGCACGTGGTGGGATTTATAAAACAGATTAAAAACTAGTTTATTAGTTTCTATGCCAAATATTAACTTGGAAAAAGATGTGTTCCTCAGCAGCTTACTTATAATAAGCATAAACGTGGCAATCCAGATCGTCCTAGCTGAATCTACACTTTTCGTTATGCTATTTTAAGTTATATCTCCATCTTTCATCTTACTTATCAGGCCTCTTTTGATCAAATCTTGTTCTCTTCCGATCCTGGTGTACGAGGGCCAGGTGTATTTATTTTATGTTACGTTTTGTTTTATAAGGCGATGATGACCAAAAGATTTTTCGCCTGCAAACAGCATAAAAAATAATGTGAAAAAAATGGAGAAAAGTGTGAAAATTTGATTTAAGGAATTCCTTTAAATTAAATAAACGTCTCGTTTCATTGATTGGATGTTATCAACGAAATAATAATTTTCCATGTTTCTTCATGTTCACTTAATAATTTGTGTGTATTGTTTTTGTTTCAGATACATTTTTCTTACGTATATATGTGGCATCAATCTAAATGTAAGTTTTATTTATTTATATTAATTTTGATCTAATTTTAGAGTTATTTGTTTTATTTGTATGATTGTTAGATTTTTAAGAGCCCGCGGTTTTTTTAGTGACTAGCGCTTGATGTATGAGAGTTTGATTCAGTGCCCAATCCTCTTGAGGGCTGAACAAGTTAAGGTGGTACTCCATTTATTGGGAAACATGAGGACCTGTTATTGTTGGGGAATTCTGGTCATCATCCGACTGGAAAAAACTTCTAGTAGATCAATACGGGCTGTCAAGCCACAGGACTATAGTTTGGAGGACGCGTGTCTTACCTATTTAAAATAAAATTTTGAGCGTAGATTCATTTTAGCTCAAGTAAGTTACATTGGGAAATTTATTTTTTACAGTTAAAGGGGATTTGATTTAAAAAGAAAAAAAATCCTCGTATTATTAATATTAACTAGGTTAGGTTTCTATTATCCATTTCAGGCAATAATTGTGTTTGAAAATGTTATATTTTTTTGACATGTAGAAGTACAAAACTCAATAAAGGCTCTATTTCCTTAAATATTCACAAAATATGATCACAGTTTCTTTTGAATTATCCCCCTTTCTACGATGTTTTCTTACAAACTTTTCTTTAGTTTGATTTCACGTCTATCTCTCTGTAAATCTGGGAAGCTCTATTTGAGACACTTCTTGTTAATAAACATTTTGAAACTTTGTATAGATGTTGATCTCAGATGTCAATGCAATAAATCATTGTTATATCCACGTGTTTATTGTGGGGAAAACGAATGCTCATTAAGCAGAGTTGCGCAGTAGGTTCGTATGTATAGTATACATATGCAGCAGGTAGTGAGAAGTGCACATGCGGAGATGATCTTTCAAATGAGCACTAAGAAGAACGTGAAGCGCGTTAACAATGTAATCGTCAACACAAATTGCTATGCTGTGCTGTGGAAACCCTTGAAGATCTTAAAGTTCGCTTAAAACGTGATCGACAACAGCGAAATGCTAGTCTGGTAGCGTTCGGAAAAGTGATCAACAAATTTTGAGACAAAATCCGTGTAATTTGTGTACGAAGCAATGATATCATAACCAAAGTTGCAACGTTAACATTTGCCGGAACAAATTAATCCTATTTGCCCAACGAATTGAAAGTTAAAAAGTTTGTTTAGAACTAAAAAGTTGAAAAAAAAAAAAAAAAACACTTTACTATATAAAAATTTGTTTATATGTAAAAAGTAGGAAAATTATTTTTTAAATTCACTTTTCCAAAAAAAAAAATTAAATAAATAAAGATAAAACCAAAAAAACACACTTAGTACAAATTACTAATCCAAATTTAATTTACGAAGTAAATTGTGGGCAGTTAGAATAATTATGAATTTCAGAACCGCCCACACTTTGTTTTGTAATTTAAATTTGAATTAGTACTTTGTACTAATAGTGTTTATTTTTTAACTATAGTTTTAGATTGAAATTTTCCATCTAGATATTGACGAATACTTCTTGCTTATTTATTCTTTCTGATGTTTTGAAAAAAATATGTGCTGTTTTTTCCTTGAATTATTGTTCAAACGTGGGAAGCCTTTTATCATAAAATGACAATACTTTTTCATTTTCTAGTTTAATCTTTTTCAGAAGCAGTTGTAAAACACTTTTAGAGAACTTGATGTCCTTTTAAAAACACCGTGATGTATGTTGCGATTATTTTAAAAGCTTTCTGAAAGCCTTTGTTTTCAGATTGTTATCTGTCTTCGTGAAACGTATTTGTTTCCGTGAGACATTATTCTAAAACAACGGAATAGTATTGACGAAATTTTTTTACTTAGTTTTGTATCGAAACTGATTACATGTTAATTAAAATATAATAAGCTGTTTAATAATCATCAGTTTGTAGCTTAATGTTTTTCTTACTGTCTCCGTTTTTCGACTGAAGCAAGTTTAATTCGTTCAGGAAGTAGAAAAGTAACTTTCGATATTATGCCCTCCGTTGTCGTCTGTACGTAAACACGATAGCCGAGACAAAAATTAAAATATAAACATTCAATTCGGTATAGGAGACTTCAGCTTCTTCATATAGAATCCTGTTGAAATTTTAAAACATTAATTATAAAACCAAAATGGTGGTCATTTCAAAATATTTTTTTCTTCACATCGTGTATGTTATTCAACTTACAACACACTAAAAAAGATACATGTTATAATCCTATTGTGTCTCCGATGACCATATAGCGAAGTTATTGTGAAAAATGAAATTTCTAATCTTGTTCTCGCAAGAAAATATTCATATAATTACGAGATTCGGTAGACCCTAATCTCGACATGTGAATAGTGTTAGAGAGCCTTCTTCACATACAGGTTCAAGGATCAACAAATTTAATATTAAGTTTACTGGATAAAAGTCCTTAATGTTGTATCTACGAATACAACATGTCCTACACGGCCTAAGAAACCTACTTTTGGGCATAACATTAAGAGGATCTGCTTGTGTTACATTCTGTTATGAACTGGCATGAGCGAAGTGAGTGGAATTGTAGACCGGCGGCGGTCTATAGTACATTCATAGAGTCCATTGGAGCTGGAAACTCACGCTCTGAAATAATCCAGACTAGTCTAAACGAGGGTTTTAGTTCGAAACAATATTACTCTATGTGTTCATAAACTGTTTTAAGTTACTCAAGGTTAAATGTTTGTCAAAATTATAATGTGTATAAAATGTTTCCCTTAAAAAACTTTGACGAAGTAAGAAAAATTCTACTGAAATGATGCACGTGACCATGGCTGAACAAAAGCCGAAACGGGCATTAATTAACAGGAAATAAACAGTAGAAGCAGACGTAGTTTTACAACTAATTATGTATTATATTCTATGGTGGGTCTGGGTAAGTACCATGATGGCTCCCTCTTTTGAAACTCTTTTCATTTCTAGTGAGTGGGAGGGGGAGGCAAGACTTTACTTGTTTGTTGGAAAGTCTAGGAGATATAACAGTCAAAGGAGTTAAGCAAAAGTTACGTTATAGAGGATGTAGCGATTTAAAATTCTCAAATAAAATTTCTTTATTAATTATAACAAACTCGTTTGTTAAAGTACATCAATTTGTCATAGCGTAGAAAATATCTTGTAATTGTGCATTCTTTAGAAAGCGATACGCTGCCATCTAAATAGTTTAGAAACATTTACTGCATAAAAAAAAGTTGTGTCTTCAAACAAGTATAATTTTACAACAAATTGCCTCTTCTTTATTGCGTGTAAGAAGAGAAAATGTCGGATATCAGCTGGTATTTCGACTAAAAACGTTCCGATTGACAGTTACGTCACTAAATATTATAAACGTTATTTTAAACCATCTTTCCATTTTAAATTATACTAAACTAGATAAATTAGTCACAGTTTAATTTATTTAACGCATGACTACTTCCGGTTACACTACGCAAAATAGACTGTCTGTGAATCTAAACTAAGTGTGAATCTGTTATTATTATTTAATAATCTGTGACGAACTATGGTGTAAATATTTTGCACGACTTTCACGAAGAAAGTTGATAAAGGTTATGTAAGTTAAGATAAATAATACATAACTGGGAATAGAAGTTTTCTGTATTAATTTACTTTCTAAAAAAATTGTTATTTTTAACTTCACTTTTTTAATATTAATGTTTTATTTATTTATATATTTGATGTTTCCAAAGGAAAGAGAAAAAATTTGGGAGGTGAAGGATAACATCAAAAGACTTGAAACGTTTCATGTGAACTTTATTAAATATTAATTCATTTTCCGTCTATCCATACATGTTTTTCACAAAATTCACTACTCAGGACCCAATATATATACTTCTTATTTTTCAAATAATTGAGTGTTATCAAATTTTGTACTATTTTATTAAATTTAGCCTTTTTAGTCAATAAAAATAGAAAATAATTTTGTAAATCTCTAGAAGTGAAGGTAGTAACAAAATTGGATGATTTGCTTTCAAATAACGTCTTGGAAAAAGCGAAGAAAAATCCCTTGTTCTTTAAAAGCGAAAAAGCGCTCGGTCATCTTATAAAAATGAAGAAGAAAATAAAGAATCTTGCCCTCTAATACTCTAAAAGCGTTAGGGTCGGGAAAAAAAAAGATGTGGTCAAGAGAGGCCTGGCAGAAAAATGAAAGCGAAGGATCGAATCGAAAACGACGTGATAAAAAGTGTAGATCCAGCTATGTTCACTTGGGATTGCCAAGCTCGTACTCACTGTAATGAGCCCCTGAGGATTAAGAAAAATAAATCTATTTCTATTGTTTGTTATTGTTATAAGGAATAAAATTGTTTACATATCAAAAAATGAACAAACAAGATGACCCGAAAAAGTTTTAAAATTTGATCAAACAATTTTTACTTATGTGAATAATTCGCTAAAATGTTAATTTTACGAGATACACCTGTTTGTATAAGCTCATAATAGTAAGACACAAAAATGTGTCAAAATGTCCAAATTCAATTGTTAATTCAAAGAACAAGATTTTATTTTCTCTATGACTCTTTGAAAAAATTGATATTATTAAACTTTTTCTAGAAAACCCTGAAAACTGGTCAACAACTTTAAGGATGAAAATGAACGTGTAAAATTTATGAAAAATCATACATATTTTTTTGTTTAAGATAAAAATTTTATGTATCTTGACAATTTTTGAAAACGCCTATTTTCCTTGATACGAGCAGTTTTTCCCTGAAAAATAAAAATACATTTCTTGATCTCTAAAAATGTTGACAAAAACAGTTATGAAAAATGTACAAACTAACTTTTCAGACCAATCTTGTAATAATATTTTGAGAACAATTAGAAATAACGTAATCAAAATAAAAACATATCATTTAACAGTTCACATCTTAGTCACAAGCAACAATTTGCCTTTACATTTATAATTTCATAAAGTTACCATTTTGATATGGCTAAACTGAGTTTAATAATAATTTAATATCGAGGTTGACTGAGAGATGGTATGCTTGTTAGTATAAAACAAAATTTCACAAATATTATATTTATTTATTTAAACGCGTTTCAACCACAATGTCGCCATCACCAATGTATACATATTTAAAAACTAAATAATATAATTTATTATCTAAATTTAACTTAAATTTTTTAGGAGATTCTGCTTAGTTGAATTTGTGTTCAAGGTTACTTTTAGTATATATTTAATGTCACTCAAGAAAGCAAATTTGTCGTTGAAACGCATTTGTGAATATAAACGTACTATTTGTTAGAATTTGTGTTTTATTCTGTTGAGTGTATTAAATTTTTAACGCAGTAATAAAATAATATTTGAACTTTATCTATGAAATAGGTTCTGCGTTATAGTGAATTCATAAAAAAACACAGCCCTACAGACAGCAAACAGATCATATCTCTGCATAGTTTACATACAACCATTTAATTTTTTGTTGTATCCTATCATGTTCAAAATTATTTTCCAAACCACGTGAAATTTTATAAATCAATTTTAAGAGAAAAAATTAGGTTAGATAAAATTTCAGAACTGTTCATTCACTGTGGTTATTTACGTTTTACTGCATCGATTGATAAAAAAAAATCTCTTAGCAATATTGGGTTAATATAATCATTTTCGTCTCTTATAATTTGATTGCAGTACGTCTCTCTAACAGCTAAACGGTTACATTTGTGAAAAAATACTACGAATAAAACAGTCAAGATTTACAATTTAGAATTACTACTTAGATTACAATTTTTATTTGAAATCATCATAAAATTTAAATAAGATATTTTAAAATTGGGTGAAATATTGGAAAATGGCGGACACATTTTGAAAATTTGAATACACTCTGAAATATGTTGAAGTAAGGGAAGTGCCCCACTAGAAGTAAGCTGTCAGATGTATAAATAGTTCGAACGTTAGCTAACTAATTTCCAAACAAATTTCTGACATGTTAGATCTTGAAAGTAAATTTTATATCAATTTATAATAATTTAAATTTAAAAGGAAATATTTTACTTGTGATTAAAGCTATATATTTGGTTCTCAGTTTTATAATTTATTTGGTAATATAACTTCGTAACAGAACATTAAAAAACTCTTAAACCTAAAAGACTCTCTCGCCTTTCTTATTAAATATTTTACGATTATATTTCAATGAAAACATCTCAGGTGGGTGCAACAAGCGTCAATAGGATTTAAACCGAAAAAAAACAGAAGAAAAGTTAATACGTTTTGTCAGGGATGAAACATAAAAGTTGACAAATTTTGTTTAAATAGGACGAAATATTTAATATAATTGATTGAAGTTTGATTTGTAATAAACGTTACTTGGGGATATCTTGATTTGACTGATAAATACAGGGTGGTTCAAAATTGCCCGTTAATATTTCGGGAATTGATTATAGAGATAATGTTTTTTTTTTAATTACAATTTACACTACGTTTTCCATCTGTTGGCCATTTTGTGTTTAAAAAAAAAAGAAAAAGGAAGTAGATAAGCTATTGAGTGAAGATTTGGTTTACGGATTATTTATGTAACCTTTTACAAGTATACCATGACTTTAATATGTAAATTTAAAAAATGGTTAATATTTAAAATGTTTAAAGTTGAATACATCGAAAACCTGTACATTAAAAAATATTTACAAAAAACAAAACATTTTCATCTTTCAACGAAAAATCAAATTAATAAAAACAAACTAAAAATATAATATTTTGTTAAATGCTTTGGTTTGTTATCCTAAAACTAAAATATTCTGATAATTTTTAACGGAACTTAAAATTGAAAATTGCGGCTGGTATTTTAATACTAATATAAATATTATATATTTTTCCAATAACTTTTAAAACTTACATATAAAAAAAAAATTATCATAATTTAATTTCCTATCAATTTTATTAATTTTTTTAATAAACGTGTAAAATTATAAAATATTAAAATTAGAATTTAAATACCGGTCGTTATTTTGGAACTGTTAAGGTACACATTTTCATTTTTAGGTACCCTTCTGGGCAGTAGATTACTATTACTATTAAAAATTCTTATAATTTTATAATATATTGGTTTATGTTTAAGCTGGTTGTTACAATTACCAAGAAATTATGTTTTTTGGTCATAATTCAGTTTGATCTACAGGAAAATAAAAAATAAAATGGTTTTGTTTTTCGTTAAGAGAGAATAATGTTTGTCTCCTGTAAATACGTTGTAAAGATGGTTTTAGAGATATTTGATATCAAATATTTTAAACATCGACCATTTTAAAAATGTGTAAAATAAAGTTTTGGTTTTATGGTATACCTGTGAAAGGTTACATAAATAATGCGTATAGCAATTCTCCATTCAATATCTTCATATAATATTTTTGTAAAAATACAAAATGGCGGACAGACGAAAAACGAAATAAAGTTTTATCTATGCATGAGCTTAAAACGTTTTGGGATATTAAAAAATAATTAGCTATCGAAATTGTTATACCATTTTTACAAATTTTGAGTTGATTTCTAACAGACTTTACCAATTTTGAACTCTAGCATTTACAATTTCATCCATTTTTTACCAAATTACATTATGTTAAAACTCATTGATTTTAGAAGAGCAGAGACAATATAATCTTAGGAAAAAAATTTAAGAAAGAAATTACGTTTTTAGCTCTTTCTTGATTTGATTTTTTTAAAAATGTATTTAATTATATAAAATTAATAAGCTTGCTTTTTTGTGTGGTAAATTCATAATAACCTTAAACATTATAAGATTAAATCAAATTTAAACTACTTGAATGATTTTAGTTTTCATATTTTGGAAATTATTTCTCCAATTTTGTAAATCACAAAATAAATGAAAATACAATTTTCTACAATAACACTTTAATTGTGTAAATAGAAATAAAAGACAACTTTTAAATGTCATCATTCTCAGCTGCTACACTCACACAAACCTTACTGACAGTAGACTGTTACTGGAAAAGGCAAAGCTACACTCATTTAAAAGAAATCAAATTTACTTACTATTAATTAAATAATTTACTAAGAATTAATAAACGTACTATTTGTGAGAATTTGTGTTCAATTTTTATTCCATCTCACAAATCAAGGTTATTTATTTTGAATTAAAATTCATTTGACTCACCTTAAAATATCACTAAAATTTCACCTTTTATCAGTTCACAAAATCTAATCTAACACATCACTCCACAATCGATACAATTTAAATGAACCAAAGTGGATTGATATTTGGGTTTATATCTAGAAGTGAAATGGGGTTAGATCGTCACTAACGAAAGTGTACGTGGGGGATGTGACTACTAACGGGGGTTGAAGAGGAAAGATTCCGTTCGTACTCGGAAGGAATGTTCCCTTCGGCGCAAATAATCTAGTCCACTTGTGGTGGTTATTATTAGGTTAGGTTTGTTGAAAACTTTAGTTAACCGGAATAGTTCCGCATTTCGATCGGTAAAAGTTGAATGTTGAAATTTGACTTCCTGTTGTGTTCTTTTAATTTTTAAGGATAAGTAGCTTCGGGATGAAAATTATATCTACAACAGTCTGTAATCTTACAATTTTTTAATCTGAATATAAACTAATTGTTAATAAATATCCAAATATTGTTTAACGAAATTTTAAAATTAAAGTAGTCAATATTATCTAATGATATTTATACAGTGATTGAAACAGGTGTTACCACGGGTTTATAAAATAAGTACAAAATTTACAAAATCTTTAAATGGTAACCCCAGGATATTTTGGGTTAAAACTAAAGGTATTACCAAATGTATCATATCACCTGCTATTATTCCAATATGGCGGACATCTCTAATTTTTCTTATGGTATCCTATACGTTGTACTACTTTGGATGAAACACATTATTTTAAAACTTTTTTTTCTTGTATATTTTTCGATATCTTCAACGGTTTAGGAACTACAGGCACTTAAATGTTTCAAAAAAATCAAAATTCAAAGTCAAATTAGGGTGAAATTAAACTAAAGCTACGGTAAAAGGTGTAAATAACACTTGTTATTTTTATTGGTTCCGTAGGTTGAGTAATAACATATAGTTATGGATAGAAATTAAAAATCAAAATTTTCTGATAATTGCCTTACTGGTTGACACCAGCTCTTTATTATTAATAAATGTATTACACCTTGTGAATAAAAGACAAATTTTATTACTAAGTACTGTTAATACATTTATTTCGGCTATATTTTATTCACACGGTCTAATAAACATAGTAATAATTACAAAAAAATTCAGTGGTAAATGTGTTGCATTTAAAACAGTTGAACTGAGATTAATGGTGGATAGTAGATAATGTAGTAAAAACTACTGGAAATTTAAAATTCAAACTTAAAGCTTCTTTTAGAATAGTTGGAATAATTTAATGCAGGCTTAAAGTAAGATTCGTTGTATGACAAAAACATACTTTGAATAAAAAAAAAAATTGTAAATAATTTTGAATATTTCTATTCGAACAACAAAAATGCTATAAAAGAATAAGGGTTTATAATAAAAATTTTAAAATTAGCTGCCGACTGATTGTTTCATAATTTTAAAACCCACAAATAAGACAATATAAAAAAGTTCATTTGACGTTTTTAAATATATTAAATAAATGCATTCCAAGTAAAATACCTAGTCCACTTACACTAAACACACTGAATAGTGTATGGACAATGTATTTATGCTTATCTTTGTGTGTAGTGATGTGTGTTATTATGAAATTGACACGGTTGGTTTTATTTAGTTTGTCAAAGATAGTTTTGAACTCGTAAAGTGTTGTAACTCTTATTAGTTTTTAAAAATATATTTGTTAAGGAGCTGTTATCTTTTTGTGTATATTATTAGTTTGTTTATGTTTTTACTTTCTATTATTAGGGTGTCTCCCACATAGACAATGCCTTGAAGGCATTAAACATTTTCCAAAAAACAATTCTAAGATATGTTTTTGTTATTAATTTATTATTAATTTTTTTATTTAGGACCATTTATTTTAATATTATTTGAAATTGTTCTTGGAAAGATAAAAAACTTATTTTATTTAAATTGTTAAGTAAACTGTGGATGACTACGTACTTGTTGAAACGTCTACTTGTTGTGGTGTTGTTTTTATTGTGAAAATTAGTACTTTAATTAATTATTAATTAAAAATTGTTAGTGTGTTAAAAATTAACATATTTTTTCTCAATGTAATTAAATAATTAAAACAAATCAGAAATACATTTTCTACATACGCATAATTGTTTTTAATTTGTTGTTGGTGAATTATTCTGCCTCCTAAATACCATCTAATACAAACACTAGCACGATAATAAATTGAATTGTGAACACAGGACAGAAGGAATAATAAGAGTGAAACGATGTCAAAAATGAACTTTCGATTCGATACATTTGGAGAAAGTCATGTGATAATGAAATCCGATTATGAAGTTGAAACAGATGTATGAACAAAATTAGTTCCTAAGTACATCTGGGTAAATATAAATATCGATTTGTGTTGAAGACATTGCGAGGAGAAAGTTTTACTTTCTAATTTAGGAGAAAGTATTGTGGTTTTAATAAACTTATCCAAAAAAACTCGACATCAATTTTTTGACACGTCTATAGAGAAAAAGTAAAAAGTGCTATTTTGGGTAGTTGTAAAAATTAATTGCGTGGTTAAAAGTAAAACCAAGATATAATAGCGTTGAAATCGGAGATCAGAAAATATCGAGTAGGAAATAAACACACCTTTGAATATGGCCAATGTGTTTAAATGTCTAGACAAGTGTAGAGAAGTAAATTAAATGGTAAACGATTCAGGTATAGCCAAGAGAAGAGTCGAGCATGTTAACTCATTTGTCTTCAGTGAATCAACTATAAATTTCCTAACATGCCCACATTCTTAATTTGATTAAAATCGGTCCACACGTTTGGACTACAGAGCACTGCACAGATGACAGACTTCACTAAAAAAAAAAAAAAAAAAACACTTAAAAAAAACTTATATCCACTTAAAAGGGAAATTTATTGACATTTAAAATCGACTTCGATCCTTTTACCCCTAAATACGTATAATAGGAGAAAGTATTAAGACAATCAAACCATTCAACAACCGACGAATAAAAAGAAATATCGCTATTGATAATATTCCAAACAAGAGTTCTCAATAATCATGTAGAATCCCGGACATTGTTTGATGAATACAATGGCTTCTGGATGATTAGATTCAAAACTCTACGATCATTATCCAATGAAATTTAATCACTGAATTTAAATTGATCTGATAGAATCTCCTAAATATTCGAAAATTGGTCAGGTCTAAAGGAAATATTCTTCTAAATATGGCTTTTGGATGATTAGATTTAAAACTCTACGATCATTATCCAATGAAATTTCATCACTGAATTTAAAATGATCTGTTAAAATCTCCTAAATATTCGAAAATTGGTCAGGTCTAAAGAAAATATTCTTCTAAATATGGCTTCTGGATGATTAGATTTAAAACTATACGATCATTATCCAATGAAATTCCATCACTGAATTTAAAATGGTCTGAAGAATCTCCTAAATATTCGAAAATTGGTCAGGTCTAAAGGAAATATTCTTCTAAATATACGAAAATTTGTCTTATGTCTAAACTACAACCAAACAATTTCTTTTCCCGGAGACACTGAGACTACTAACGTAGGATGTCTGTCACCTCTGAAATATCATTTATCGTAAAGAAAGAGGTCATCGATAGTTGGCGCCCAGCCCGTTTTGTGCCTGTATTGTCATCGCTATTATAATTTAAACTGTTCTCAAGTCTTTCAATACATCTCGTAAATATTATTTTCTAAAGAAAACTATAAAGTAAAGGGTTCTAGCTTGTTATAATTGTTAGTTTTCACCTACTTAAAAAAAGAATATTATGAACAGTTCTTCACGCTTTGAACATCTGTTTTAATCTACAACAACTACATATTTGTTTGGTCAACGTACTTTTAACAGTAAAAGCATTATACATTTAAAAACACTTGAAGACGTTATCATGATACTTACCCAGCCCCATCCATCAACGCAGTAGAAGCAGATACTCTAAATGTAATGGACAAGTTGATCTCTTGGGCCTTGTAGTAAATGTTAATATCGATAAATCAATAAGTCTTATCCATTAGAGTAAGTTTTTAAAAACAGTTGTTGCACAAGTTTTATGAACATCTTAAATGTATCTATTACAATTTTCTTGACGTAGGGTAGATGTGTATATTAAACATTTTCCACTCGCTTCGCTCGTGTCGGTGATTTGACCCTGCTGAATTTCGTGACTGTATAAATATTATATTTGTTTAGATGTTCAGGATTCAAAATTATAATTTTTCAATAATTTATCTAATTGTAAACGAGGTAGAGTTGGTATCATTACATTTAGAATGGAAATTCACAAATTTTTATCTAATTTATATAGTTATAAGTTGAATAAAATACGGGATAAAAAAATAAAAGTGTTTAAAATGGCCGCCATTATGAAAATTTGAAAAAGATTTTTCTGAATTTCAATATGGTTCTATATGAGCCCACTATAGTCTCCTGTAACAAATTTCATGTTTCTATCTTTATTTTGTGGCCGCTATCGAGCAGACGACAACGATGACGAACGGAGTGCAAGTCGAAAATCACATTTTCTGTTTCCTGAAGTTCTGAAATCAGTCAAAAAACATCTGTCCAAATAATTTTTGCGATATCCAAACATAAAATTCGCGTACTGGGAAAGTAATAAAACAAACAATAAACAATCACACACCACACACAAATTGTCATTTAAAAACAAAAAACCAAAATGTATTTTTGGGATACCATGATAGGGCTTTTATTTCGACTTTGAACTAACTAATATTCCTAACTTAATTTTTGTGAAATAGTAAATATTATTTTTTTTATAATTCTTGTATATCTCACGCCATTTCAAATCTTTTTCATTAATCAGTGTTTTTTCTCTAAATTCGTTTAAAAAACTACAGCCAACAAATACAAAGTACATTATATATTAAATTTGGAGAAGACATTTTGAATTGTTGACTGGTTTAAATTATGACGGAAATGAATTTAACTTAGATTACATTATGTAATTTACAGATTATATTTATTTACTGATAAAAGACATTACAAGTTTGGAACGTATACATTATTAGTTTGAAGTCATTATTCGGAGTTTAATAGAGTTTATACTGCTAACTTATAGTACGCATACTTTACAAGGAAAATTCTATAATTATAAGCAAAGTAGGTTAAGTAATATAGCTTCCTTTTATTGTCTATAGATTTATATCTCTGTGTAAAGAAGCCATTTTTATAAAGTTAGTTTTTCAGGTTAAAACAGCTCTGAACACAAATCAGCTGTTATTTGATCAATTTTTAGCTTTTTAAAATAATTATTTTTATTTCTTCAATTAGCCTATATGTAGTATATAGAAAGTTATATGATAGGTCAGTAGGTCTGGTTAAATAATTTCGTTACCTTTTAATTTCTCTATATTCATATCTTTGTGTAACAAAGCCGTTTTTATGAAGTTAGTTTTTTAGGTTATAACAGCTGTAACCACAAATCAGCTGTTACTTGATCAACTAAATTATTGCTTTCTAAAATGCATATCTTTATATCTACAATTAGCCCGATACGTACCGGTAGCACATTAGAAAATTTTATAAATTGCGTCAAAAAGTCGATGTCCATAAAAGTGTGTTTTTGGAATGATGTCCGTCGTACGTTCGGAATGACGTGTCTACAGTCTACAAGCGTAGACAAATTTTAATACAATTTGGATGTAAGGATATTTTGGTTATTTATATTTATTCAACAATTTTGAAAAATAAATTAGGATTTTCTAAAAATCTGCTATATTTTTGTATAAAACTTTTTGCTCAAGTGAAGTATCTAAGGACCTAAACAAAAAGTATTAGTTGACATATCTCTAAAATTCCTGTTCAAAAATGCAATAAATGTTAATTAAAAAAAAAATTATTTGAGGTTATATTGGAAAATTCTAAGAGGTTATCAATTTCATATTTTTATTACCACAAAAAGTAGGAAGCTTCTCTCATTCAAAGATTTTATAATTTAAGAACATTATAATCAATTTCATAATTGTGGCCAAATTTTGAATATTCTGTAAGCGTAATATAAAAATCAGTTAAACAAAAATACAATTTTAATTTACTGCATAGAGTTATTACAGTTAGTTATTCTTTAAAAATACTTATACGTATTTGTGGAACATGTCTACATAACTAATCATATACGTAATTGATACGCAAAACCATTGTTCCGTAACCAATAATATACCCTTCACTTCGATACCTCTAACCAGGTAGTTAATACGCGTGATATTAGCTTGTTCAGGATTAATTACGTTCATTGATTAATCAAACTTTGACAGTGAGCTGTGCAGTAGTACGATAGCCTAATTAAATCTATATCGGCATTGAAAAGAACGTAATGCTTCTTGATGGAATTCCATGTTATGAAAAGCCTATATGCTAATTTTAATTAAATTGGACTTACTGTGTAATTTGTGGGTTAGGTTAGGTTAAAGGTTCTTTACGATAACTCCAACTAGTTTACCTTTTGGGTGCAACATTTTACTGCCTCTTTAGCGTTTGATATATTGAACCGTGGTGAAGAGTACATTTCTGAAACGTTCCTGTCTCTGGGTAATCTTGCGAAGGAGTCAACTATAGTACTATGGTGGAAAAACACATTTCTTTGGCAAACAATTTAAATCATTTCATTCTTTAATAATGATTCTAAGAATGCATTTTTTCGGGATCTCCTTGAGTGCTTAAGAATTACGGTGTTTACCCAACATCATTAAGAAAGTGTACAAATGCAATTGGTAGCGAAGTCTAAAGTTATGGCGACGGAGTCTCAATGTCCTGACCACACTTTAATCGACCAACTGTCGTCTAACATGCATTCCCTGTACAAGGATTGTTGTGGCACAAACTTATAGAAGCTTGATCCTATTTGAGAAATTATTTGTACACTTAATACCAGACAAGTATTTCAGGGGAATATTCATTTTTTGTAAAGAAGTATACAAAAGTGCGAGAGGTCAAATTTTTTAAAACTGTTTGTTTTATCAAAAAAAATTAAGGGAATGCGTGATGTTTCCACAGGAACTTTATTTTTGACTCAAGGTTTTGGAAAAAAACCTTTCTTCCGAATCGTACTTTGGGACATTTGTCAAGTAAAAAATTAAATTACTTGGGTTTAAAATAATAATTAACTAAAAAAAAAAAAAAAAATGGTTCACTCTAGTCTTTCGTATTTTAGTTTCCACCATGAAGAGATTTTGATCAAAATAATAACAATTTTCTTTGGAGTACGTTAAAAATCAGACGCACTTTGGTGTTCTCTGACAATTCAAATTATGTTAAATACATAGTCTAACAATTATAATTTTGTAGTTTTATCTTGTAATATGTTCCTCAGTTACATGTCATGCAAATAATAGCATCTCTTACTAGACTAGATTAATTTATTTCAAAATAAAATCACAAAACAAATTACCAGTCAGTTATTTAGTCTCAAATAAAGCGTTTAGTGATTCGGATTCCTGAGTCATTCTTGTTAAATTCATCGTTATACATCGAATTCTTCGTACGCTCATTACATGCAGTTGTCAAATAAGCTGTGAAATAGAGAGAAAATGACAGAGGTAAAGTCTAATTAAAGCCGTTAACAGCCAGAGGCCTAACACTGAATTCTTATTTAAATTTTATATGTTTTGAATAATATTTTTGCATATTAATTACTGTTTTAATTATTATGTTTCAAGAACTTTAAATAGAATTAAAAAAAAGGCAATTTTAACTGATAGAGTAGTTAATTTTCGTGATATTTTCAAGTTTATCAAGAATTTTGAAATTGTGTCGATTTCATTTTAATAATTTACAATCTATGTTTCTTAACAATTTTTTATTACGCGTATTTTTAATATTAATCATCTGTTATGATCAACTTTTGATATTTATATAACATGGAGAAAGTTACGTAACAATTAAAAAAATCTCAGTAACTGCTTATCTCTTGAGGTCCTCTGAACCCTAACATTCTCTTTGAGGATTATGTTCTTCTGTCTGTTGTCCAATTTTGATAGGTTGTCATGTTTCCCCCATTAATTTGTTTAAGGCGACGACCCATTCAGTCATCATCGCCTTATAAAAAAATAAGAAAAGAGTAAAAAAAATGAAGACCCTCTAACCCTCGTATAATCTTATGGTGTCAGGGTCGGTAGAGAACAAGAGTTGGTCAACAGAGATCTGATAGAAAAGGTGAAAGTGGGGGATGTAACCTAAGATTACACGAAGATTCAGCTAGAGTTTCTGGTCTGCTACAGCCGCACACATAATGCACAATGTAGAACACCCTGAGGTTCGCCCATTAAAAAAAAAAAATTGTTTCGATAACTAAAATTGATCGAACTTAGCCAAAATTGGGTTCAAACGATTCATTATTATCACGAAAAGTAATTTTCTTTTCATTACCCTTTGGCTCATTATTTTGTATTATAATGATCTTTATATTTTATTAACATTTCACAGAAATCAAATATGTTCGACGGCCTCCAGGGTGCACAAGTACCGAACTGTCTTTCTTAGACAGGTGGAAGCAATACTTTTGTTTGTAGAATTGGTATAAATTTTTGAAAAATTTGATTTACTTCAGTCGTTGTTAATAAAGTCATAAAACTGTTTTATAGCCACTGCCACAATTTCTGATTGATAAAATGTAAAAAAGTAAAACATTCAGGAGATAACTTCAAAATATGCTCATTTAGCAAATTGTATTGTGCTGTAGAACGCTGCACAATAGACAGTTATCACTCTTTAAAAAAATACTTTAAGACCTTAGAACTGATATTTTTGCAAAAATAATCGGCATCAATTTTGTGGTTAGTTTTTATATGTATGAAGTAAACACAGCCCAATTAATCATACATATTGAACATTTTTCAAAATGTAGTAATTTAGAAAAGTTATAATTTCGTTCCATTCTAACCTTTTAAACTTACAACCTGTTTAATCATTATTGCTTCTAATACATTATCACAACTTTTCCTTTAAACATTCTTCCTCCCATTACTTCACGTTTTTGAATTAACACCTTCAAGAATTGCAACTTATTGTTCAATAAGTCCTACGTGATATCACATACCAGGCATACTATCGTACCCCTCAACATTCTTATAATTAGAAACACAATTTCTCTTCACTTTCCCTGTTAACGTCTTTCACGGAGTCTCTGTTACCATTGCTTTGTGTCTGGCCCCGAAACTCTTAACTGTACGTTTTCCAACCACCCGACTTTCATTCATTTCTCTTCGATACATTTTCTCCCAAATAAAGAAATAATTATTCAATTTATTCATCGTCATTGCGTTTCACTATTTCCGGATTTGCTTTATAGAATTTTAAATAGAAGATTATTTTTACTGATAACATTAATGCTTTCCCTCTATGAATAATGTATTTCTAAAGTTTTGAGGTAAACAGAGTTTTCGTGATGTTTATAAATCATATTTGGTGACCTCATTTGAATTACGAGTTGAATCAAAATTGCTGATTGTCTCATTTTGTTTCTTTTTACATCCACTAAACGAAGTATAGGTAATGTTTGGTAATCTTTAAAAATGTCGATCATTGTTTTTGATTTATCTAAATGTTACATAACCTCAGATGTACGTAAGTACGATAGCGGCTACAAAAATAAAAATAGGAACATCAAATTTCGTATAGGGGGACTGTAGTGTGCTCATATAGAAATTCAGAAAAATCTAAGTGTAAATGTTAAAATTGCAGCCATATAAAACAGATTGTTCATATTTCATGTGTTGTTAAACTTATACATTTTAAAAGTAGATAAAAAATGAAGATTTAAATTCTACATCCGATGGTACCAATCCTAACTATTTACCATGAGAAATAGGGAAATTATAATAAAAATATAATTTCCAACTCGGATCTCCCAAAATGAGATATTCGTAAAGTTACGAAATACATTAGAGAAGGTTTGAGGACATCTTCAGATATATTGCTTCCAATCCAGCCAAGACCGAGACACTGAGACGAGCGAAGCGAGTAGAAAAGTTATAAAAATAAACACTTACGAACCTAGCTGACCCGTCAAGAAAGTAGTGATTACATAAATTATAATGAAATTATCTTGATTTCTGTCCGTTTTTTTATTATTTAATTAAATTATCGGTTTCAACAAATAAAGTACTGTCATCATCAGGATATATATAAGTACAATGTTTAAATCATTTGAATTGAGTTAACTCGTGTCAAATTAAATAAATACGACAAGCTAAACAGTCACATAAAAACATGTCGCCATAAATACAATAACAAAATGATCAATGTCACTTGAAACGTATCTAATACTCATTGTACTTGTTAAATATTGTACTTTTATATATATATATATATATATATATATATATATATATATATGTGTGTGTGTGTGTTTTAAGTGTGTAAATCTGATGATGACAGTAATTATATGTCGAAACCGGTAATTTAAGTAGATAATAAAGAAGATTGTAGACGGACATACATGAAGGTAATTTAATTTAAGTAAACAATCTTGGTAGCTTGTTCACAAGGAACAAATTATAACCTTTACAAAACCTGTGCAGCAACTGTTAAACAAACTTGCCAGAGGATCGGACCTCTTGATCTACCAAACAATTTAAAATTTGTCCCAAGAAATCATCTTTTGGGTTTTACTTCAGAGAACTGACATCGTATGATTGGTCTTTGTAAGAACTATAATGACATCAATCCACTGGTTTAAAAATTATCTTGAATGAAATATATTTACAGTTGTAATATTTTAGATTTTGTATTAAAATTGCGCATTCATTATGAGGTATAAAATCGTACCACTTTTTTTGAAATGTGAAGATGTATTGCCGTAAGAGACAGGATTTTGTTCAAAAACTTTAGAAAACGAAATTTAGAATTTCAATGTATACCTAATGATTTTTAGAGAGGAACAGGTAATATAAAACTTAGACTGAAGTAACTGAAAACACACTTAATAGATTATTTCGTCGTCACAAAGAAAAAAAGGTGGAAAAGAACATAAAATAAAGATCCCTAGCCCTCGAATATTCTAATAGCGTCATTGTAGGAAAAGAACGATATCCAGTAGGGAGATCATATGAAAGATGAAAGAGAGGGATCTAACCCAAGGCTATAGTAAACAGGTGTAGATACAACTATAATCCTCAAGATTGCTACGACCGTACTCACTAAAGAAGTGGATGAGGGAAATAGATTTTCTGTTTTTATGGATTATAAATACATTTTGTTTTTAACTTTTAAAAAACTTGACAATAGAATACTGTGGGTTTTCAATTTAAGTAAACAAAATATATCTTGTGACTAGTAAATGACTCCCAAATTATCCAACCTACCCTACTGATAAGACTCCTTGATCTACCAATACTATTTCCTTAACATTTCTTACAAATAAATCAACAATTGGACATTAAAGTTAGAGAATATTTTTAGGTAGGTACTATGATCGCATTTCTGAGAAAGTTAGTGCGATATTATTGGACAGTTTTATCACTTTCTATTTAATCCAAGGCAACAAGAGACACGGATAGGTTCCTTTGTTGCACGGAATGTTTCTCTACATCTTAGGTTAAATACTCTGTCTTAGACGATATTATGGAGGCGGTAGTGATGGCGCCATCCTTTACTTTCACCCGGTTTATGCAGTCTCTGGTCAAACTGCACTGTTCTGATAGGTTAAGAATCGATTATTATGTAAATATCTTAGCAACGGCTTCAAAGTAAACATTTTCTTATTATTTTCTTGCTTTATCACGTATATAGAATTGTTTTGTGTGGTTGTGAAACATAGATTTTACGATTGTGTGAAAATATTTGTGTATCTCGTTAAGGAATTAAATATAACTCGAACGGATGGACCGATGTTGACAAAATTTATAACGTATATAATATTCGTAGGATAATATTCGATTTTGATTGGTGGATATAAAGATTTGACTTTGGAGTTTGAAAATTGAAGATAATATAAAAATGCATCATGAAGATACGAAATTCTAATTTTTACCCATCGGTTTTAAACGGTTTTACTAACTATTAGAGTTACGACAGATAAAAAGAAGAAAATATTGGTCACTAGCCTCCCGATAACTAAAACTCAGTAGTTACCGATAAGTAGATAAAATGAACTATCGATCCATTAAAATTGGTTATAATTCGCTAAAATTCTTAAAAAATATGTAAGGTTTTAGGGAATTTCTTAATTGAGCATACCATACTCCCTTATACAAAGTTTAATGTTCCTATCTTAATTTTCGTAACCGTTATCTATCTTACATACGGACAGCGACTATAGACGGACTTCATGTCGAAAATCACACAGGTCATGAACCGTGAAAATCAGTAAAAAAATCTGAGGTCGAAATTTTCCTCTACTTCGTATAATGGCTATGTAGAAGAATCACGTTTTGTTTTCTCAAATTTTTTTGTTAGTAAGATGTTCTATCTACGTTTATATTGAGAATATACAACATTTACTAACTGACGCTACTCGGACGTCTTGATAAAACAATGTATACATAACCTGAAATTTAAATTAAAAACAAGTTGAAATCTTCTGTTTAAATAATTAACATTAAAGTATACTTTCTAATATAGTTAGCTCAAATAATTACTTAGATATTACAAATGTTGTCATCAAATGATGGATTAAAGCAGTTCAAGTTACTTATAATGAAATGTTGACGACGTCCTCAACAACTCAATGCGGTTTAAAAACCATAATCCAAAGAAAATATTTCATCCTGTGTGAAATTTTTGAAATAGTTTTGATATAAAACAAAGTAAAACATAAAAAGCAGTTTATGGGTGCCATACGTTACAAAGACCAACAATTAATTTATTACAAGCAGATCGTTTTTATCTAATGTCCTAAACATAGTTTTTTGAGCTTTAAGGGAAGTATTGTATTGTAACCAGTAGGGTAAATTTGTGTGTTTTTGTTTAAAACAGTTGTTACAGAGGTTTTCTGAATGTCATAAATTGTGTATTGATTAATTTCTTGACATCGGATTGGCCCTAGTGGGTCACGTATATATTAAAAAGCCTCCACTCGCTTCGCTCGTTTCGGTGACTCCACATTATGGGATCTCGTAACTATAAAAATGTCATATTTTTTGAGACACAATGTTTAGAAAATACATTTTTGACCATAACTTTGTTATTTATCATCGTAAAGTGTTGCGATGGATGTGGAATGTAAATCTTCAAATGTTTATCTAATTTAGTGTGTTAGAAATTGAATAAACAACGATTTATGAACAAAAAACTATTTTAAATTTGTGTGATTTTGTTTAAAAGAGTTGTTACACAGGTTTTCTGAATCTCTGTTATAGAAGTTCTGCTTGTATTACATTGTAGGATGGGGTTGAGTAATGGTGCCAGTCTACTTGTAAAAAAATATGTTAGTAACTGTTAGGTTTATTATCTTGATTACTTTTAGGAACACAGTGTGGTGTAACCGAAGACTCTAGATGGATCTTCACTTTTCTTCTTGTGTTCTTAGGTTAGACCCCCTCCCCCCCTCTCTCTCTCTCTCTCTCTCTCTCTCTCTCTCTCTCTCTCTCTCTCTCTCTCTCTCTCTCTCTCTCTCTCTCTCTCTCTCTCTATCTTTTATTTTACTTTATGAATACTCTTCTCCAACTCTTTTTCTCTTCTCCCCTTGACGTTATTAAATAGAGAGTTAGAAAGGTGACTTAATTTTAGACTCTTTTTTTTTATATAAAGAAATAAAGACGGAGAGGTTGTTCGATTTTAAACTATAAGGGGGAAATTTCCTTATCTCTACGGTAACTCTAAGTTAAATATATCTTTCGACATTATAGAAAAAACCTATATTTTTTCCTTGGTCTCTCACTGAGTAGATCTTTAAAATGAAGAGTTGAAAATCTTTTTATGTTCAAGCTTCGCTTCACAATTGAAAAGACATTATAGCTTAGGAAATTAAACACGATATTTAAATGCAATCATTTCATAAGAAAATAAATAAAATTAATAATTTAAGGCTTACAGAATCAATTATACAATCACCCAGGTATTGTAATATCCCAAACTTAGGAATACAATGGCTTTTGTGATACATAATATTCAGTACTGTAGTGAACAATTTTGTGGAATTCATTGTTGTGGCGCCTGAGCGTTGTATAATAACCATCTTTATAATAGAACGAAACCCTGTGAATTTCCAGATTCAATTTATTCAAAAACGTTGCATCCACGTGAACATCACATAATAGCCAAGTAATTTCCTTCAATCAATTTTTCAAAGAACCAGTTGAAAGATTTCTATTTTTTTCTTACCTAATTTATTCATGTAAAATAATAATGATAGGTTGGTTTCTTTAGGAAAATTAGCCTAATTACTGAAAGTAGAGATTTTGTTATCATTATTGATTTAGTACAGTTTTTATTTTATATTACAAGGTTTACAAAATTATATTATCTTATGAGAAAAACTAATGCTGATAGTTGGAATTAAACCCAATGAACCAGACGTAGAATTCACCGAGTCTTAGATTGTACCAGTATTCTCTAAAATAACAAAAAATAACAATCTTAAGTAACAATAACCGGATTTTAACTTTCCATAATATACGTCGTATACGGAAATTAAGTGAATAGTAATTCTTTACTTGTTGTTTAAAGGCGAAACAATTATTGATAATCATCGCCTTATAAAGTAAAAAGAATGTGAAATAAAGGACATAAGACAGCTTAGTCATCGAATACCCTAATAGCGTCAGGGTCGGAAAAGAACAAGAGTTAATCAAAAGTTAGACTTTGTAGGAAAGACGAAAAAGAGAGGGATCTAACCCAAGACAACATGAGAAACGTGTGTTGATCTGAAAGTGTTCCTTCAGGATTGCCAAACCCGTACTCAATAAAATAAGTCTCTGAGGGTTTGATGAGTCAAAAAATCTGTGTCGTTTTTGCGGACATTTTGAGGTTCCCTGAGTGCAATAAAAGTGTTATTTAAAGGGATGTCTGTCCGTCTATTTACGATTATTAAACAAATTTGGTTTGTGGGAATATTTTGGACATTTCTTGGAACATTTACAATTTATTTTTTATTAATTAAATTTGGGGTTTTGCTGCCAAAAAAACAAACAAACAAAAAACAATGTAAAGTGTAGATTTTTGGAAGTCAACTCTAACGATTTTAATGAAATTTTTGCTCAAGTGTAGTTTCTAAGGTTCTTTATAAAAACGTAGCGGTCGTCCTCATTTCTTCAAAAATGTTAATGCGTGAATTATTTTTGTTGTTGTTTGAAGACAAAAACCCCTCGCTTATCAAAACAAAATTTAAAAAGAACATATGAATATCTAATAGTGTCAGGGTCGGAAAATAATAAGAATTGGTCTAGAGAGAACGGATAGGAAAGATGAAAGAGAGGCATCTAGCCCAAATATTACATGAAGAAAGGAGTAGATCCAGCTACTCATTTCAGGATTGCCCAGCCCATAATTATTAAAATGAGCACTGTGTATTCGTGAATTATCAGTTAAAAAAAAAAAAATCATAAAATCGACATCGATCTGTTTAAAACACAAAATGTTTAAACATCAGTCAAAAAAATTATTTTTCGGGAATAATTGCCAAAACCTCGATTTTAATTAAATATGATTTATATTCAGGAGACTTTTATGGCAGAAATAAGTATTTAGACTCTATTTTTTTTTTCAACCAAGGCACTAGTAGGTTATTTTCACTTTTGATTGATAACTATAGAAAGTAGAATTTTGTTGACGATTAGTTGTGGTTCCTGATTATTTAGTTTTGGGGATAGTTTATTAGCGTGAAAGTTTGTGCAAGGTTTTTGAGCTGTTTATGTTACGTATTATCAAAAGTTATCCGGTTTATTTTTATTATACAGACAATTTTAGTACACTTTTTAAATATTTGGATTTACAAAAGGATTATTTTTTTTTTTTTTAATTAAAATTATTGATTAATAAATGCATACTCAAGTATACTTTTGTCTTACAGCTCGGAATAAATGTGATGAGAGATGTGTTTTAAACAATGTATTCTTACACACATTGAAGAGAATTATAACAAGAAGTCTTTCATTAAACTTTGAGAAGGTGTTGGGACAACTGTAGTCTCCAGTCACATATTATGAAAAGGTGAGTTTATAGATAAACATTTTGAAGTCCTTTGCATGCATCATTAGTGACTAATTATTTTAACAACAGAAAGTTAATAATTACGTAATTCTAATCCTAGCACTTTGTTAAAAGATTTGCTAATCTTTTCTATTTGATTAAAGGTGTTGAATACCACACGGATAATGTTCAATTGGTTAATAAATTTAGTACAAAGTTTTACGATTTTGATTAGTCAACCTTACCTAATTTTAATCACTGACAACAGTTATTTTTGATAATCTTTAATATTTTGTTCGTACATATCAGAACTATTTTGAGACAACTACTTTAACTAGTTAATCTAAGGTTGATTTTAGCTCTTTCATCTATGGCTCTACACCCTCCATGGACATATACAACCCTCCTCACGATTACCGTCCTCCAGTTCCCTATATTGAATATCTAGTTGATTTGGGTGTCGATTGAATCCACCCAACTCTTTCGTGGCTTACCCGCAAATCCTCTACCTTCAGACCGTCTGAGCAGTACCTTTTTTGATATTCACCCATCTGTCATACAATGTATTTGATCTGCTCATTGTAGCTTTCGAATTTGAATTAGTGTAGAGATAGATGTGTCGATAAAGAATCCATACTACTTGTTCTTATCTCTTAAATTTCCAGAAATCTTCTTCGCTAACAAGTCCGAAGATTCTTCTCTACTCTCACGAAGGCATCAAGGAGATTCCCTACCACTTGCGTGAGTGTTCAATATCCGCTCCCACAGAACTGTTCTAATTAGCGTTTTACAGACATTTTGTTTTCCTGTGAACATATCTAGACTTAACTGTGGTAATGAGAGCGAAATAGAATTTATTAGTCAACATAAGACGTCGCCTGATTTCGTTGTGTCCATGGAGAGGTTGGACTACAGGATGTCCTAAAAATATGATATTTTAAATGGTTAATATATTACAACTGCTTTAATATCTCTGGTGTTAATTTTGATATATATATATATATATATATATATATATGAAACTAACGTAATTTTGTAGAAATCGACGTCTTTTATCTACAGAGTGAGCTAAAAGTTAGGGGATGTGCACATGAAGACCTAAAATTTTTTTAATATATTTATATATAATTTTTTTATATTTCAAAAATATTAAAACAGCTTAATATCTCTGGTTCTAATTTCGATAGAGATATGAAACAAACCTAATTTTATATAAATCAAAGTCTTCTATTTACAGTGGGAACCAAACAATAGGTAATATACACAGGACCCAGTTAAGTCCTAAACTCTTTCTAAACTCTTCAGGTTGTGGTAATGAATGAAGATATTTTGACTGTTGTATCTTCTTGTCCTAGAATGTGTTGGCACTTTGCTCTTTTCCTAGTTGATTTCGTGTCCACTCTCATGTGTAACAATCCATCGTACACTATCTTACCTCGATTCATTGAACGATCAAGGATGTTTATAGTATCAGCACACTATATCAGTTGGGTGGATTTATAAAGGCACTTCAGCTTAAAGTAGCGTCTTGCCTCCTGTTGGTATGTAAATATCATTAGGGAACACCGAAAATTAAACTTTTCTATTATCTACAAATGATAATTCGGATGTTTATGAACACTTTTCTACATAAATTAAGAAGTAGTAGGATTGGGAAAGGGTTCTTGTATTACTTTCGTTATTTTACAGCGCATCCTTTGTATTGTAATCACTTAAACGAGCACCATTTGAGAAAATAAACATATAAATCCCCACAAAAACACTTTATTATCAACATGACTACTTGTTTAAAGTTTTGTAACTTTGATAAAATGTTCATGATTTTCATTTGGTACTAAGCCCTCCACAAACAAGTGGTAGCCCCAAAAAACTTTTCAATTTATCTATCACCTGAGTGGGAATGTTGTTTCACTCAAGAAAATGACTTTTTACTAAGATTTCGAAAAATCCAACGAAACACGCCAAGATTTCACTATTTTTTTGGCCAAAACCCGCCCTTAGCGCCACTAATTCTGGAAGAATTAAAAAAAAAAAAAAAAAAAAAAAAAATCAACTAAGCATCAAACAGTTAAATGGCTTGCACTAATATTAGATAATATATTATTAGAAAATGGCTTTAGAAAATATTAGGTTTTAAGCAAATAAAGTTAAACAAAAAGTCACATTACATAATTAAAAAAAAAAAAATCACGCCACACTGGGTAAAAATTGTCCTTAAGGGTATTATTTTTGAAAATACAACATTTTGAGCATTTGCAGTTAAATACAATGTCAAAATATACGAACGCGTATGCAGTTTAAAAAAACACAACTCCTATGTAGTCTTCACGTTTTTTAGGCCAAGAACTTGGTGTAAGTTTTATTTAATTTACAGTTACATAAAATTTACGATAGGGTTTAATCGAAATGACGATTTTTAAAGTTATACCGCAAAGAATTGTTTTGCGCCCTAAAAAGAATTTATTGGCATTTGTCGGCGTTATTTTCTCATGATCTACTTAAATTTTTCTGTAATTAGAGATTTTGCTTGTTACCAAGAGTTTCAAAAGTAAAAGTAATTGTCTTAAGGACAGCTTTTAGTTGAAAAACGCGTATACTTAATCGAGTCATTTTGTCGGACGTTGTTTTTCTTGCAATTTATCTAAACTTTCGTGTAGCTAAAATTCTCGTTTAACCGAATTTCCAACACCAAAAAAATTCAAAATTAACGGAGAATATCTCTGCGTTTGTGAAGTTGCGTTTTTCATAATTTCCGAGTCACATTCTGACTCACATGATGTGCATTGGATTTTATAAAACTGAATAAGACGATTTTGTAAAACATCCAAAGTCTAGCGGACAGACTGAATCATTCCACTATTGGTTGTTAGAGTAGTTACAAAAAGGTGTTAAGGTGATGTGTGGATTTATATATGTGCTACAAACAAAGGAGTAAACCCAGAAACAAATCAACTTCATTTAATTTATCATAGAATAGAATTGAATTGCACGTTGTAAAGCATGTGAAAGAAATTAATACCTTAACAAATATGTTTTATCTGCATCACAAAACAATCTATCAAAGCATGGACACATTGTGCTTTGTTTGTGAATTCTTATAAAGTCAAGTTATTTGATTACGGTTTGGTTTACGTTTCAACCACAGAACAATACAGTTGACGTCTAAAATTGAATAAAGAAAAATATTTCAGTTTAGATGAAATTGATAATATGGTTCATAAAACATAAAATATTGATTACAACTTATAAAAAAAATTAAAGTTTATCATTATTTTAAAGACAATAATGCATCATCGTCATTGTTTTTATTGTTTTTTAAAGGCGAAAAACTATCATCACATCCATAAAAGAAATAAAGAAAATAACGTAAACTGAAGGACTGTAACTCTTGAATATTATAATGGGTGAAAATAGGCCTATATCCAGCTAGGTTACTTCGTTATTGGCAAGCTTGTACTCATTAAGTAATCCCCCAAGTTGTTGAACCCACATCTTATAGAAGGGTGTGGAAATCTTGATAAGAAAATTGTGTTTGTTCATACAAGAATAATGCAACACAAATATGTCGTCAGAACATTATTTTCCATAAGTAATTGAACAAAGCTATGGATATCTAAAGAACTAAATACTCTTAAAAACCCTTAGTTGTAACGTTGGTACAGAAATTTCTTATAAGCCTTAAAAACGAATGTATTTTAAAATGTACAGAACTAAATATTATACTGTAAAATATCACTAAACACAGTTAACCCCTATTCCTTCGGGATTTATTTTACCGTACAACTGAACAACAAGGAAATTTCCTCTTGACTAATCATTCTGCTTCCAGAAAAATTCCAGAGTCGCCACATCACGTACACTAGCCTAACATTTTAATTTCGAAATTTGCAAACTAAAATTCAGACTGGACTAAAATTCAAAAAGTGTACCCCTCTTGATGTTGGTGATACACTCTATTGACACTGGGTTTACCGGGACCATTGGGATTCCACGATCGTTTCCTTTCGTGACACATCGTTGCAAATTAAAGACTTGAACGCGTTCACTACGCCCCAAACTGAAGGCTATCACATCAGTTTGTGCCTAATATATCAGCACCATGAAAATGTTTGGCGTGAAAAACGTAGAGTGATTCTGGCTTAATGGATTCCATCTAGACGTACAAATATTTCTTGTATAGTCTTCGCATATGAACACCAATATATTTTTTATAATCTAACCGGATCAAACTTTAACGCAGGGGATGTTATCACCCCCTGGCTACAGCGAGATAATAATATTATATCGTGTTGCACATCATTGGATAGGTCTCGTAACTTAAAAAAACAAGACCTACAAACCCGATTTATTGATATCCTAACCATTTCCTAGAAATGAAGTAATAAGTTCTTATGTAAGTTACAATACAGGTAGCCTGATGATTGAGTTACGGAAGTGGTAACGTATAATCAGCAGATGTAATTGAAACTCAACCCATCTCAAGTCATGACTATATTTGTTTTCAATAAATTTACTTTCTCACATGTACGTCGAATAGAGGCAATTAGAAATATACATTTTAAAATAAACAGTGTAAACCAACACAGTCCTATCATACAATGTAATACAAGCAGATCCTCTAAATGTAAAGCCAAAATTTGATTTCTTGGGTGTTGTAGGATATGTTAAATTGTTAAGGTAGATCAAGGTGTATTAATCTGTAAGGTCACTTTGTTTAAATATTTGTTACACAGGTTTTCTGACCCTCGTAACTAAGATTATCATTACATACTTGATGTTGTCTAGGTTAGGTTAGGTTAGTTATCAGATTTTCGATAATGACTTCTCTATATGTTATCGTGTAAGGTGGAGTTGATAACAATACATCAAGAATTGAAATTTGCAGATTTTTATCGAATTTAATTGAGTAACACAAGAGATACGGACAAATAGTTTAAAATTGTCGTTGTTTTGATGTTTTTAATTCAATTTAAAAAAGTTCATTATGGTTCTATATGAGCACACTATAGTTCTCTATAGTAGATTTCATCTCGTAATTGTACGAACATTACATTTTTTTTTATACAGACTGGTTTCAAAATTATATTTTTTTCAGTTAATCCTTAATTTATGAACGTCTGTTAGGTTAGGTTAGGTTAGGTTAGGTTAGGTTAGGTTAGGTTAGGTTAGGTTAGGTTAGGTTAGGTTAGGTTAGGTTAGGTTAGGTTAGGTTAGGTTAGGTTAGGTTAGGTTAGGTTAGGTTAGGTTAGGTTAGGTTAGGTTAGGTTAGGTTAGGTTAGGTTAGGTTAAGAGTGAGGTTGGTACCATTACATGCACAATTGAAATTGCAAATTTTTATAGAATTTATAAAGTTGAATAAAACTTGGAATAAGAACTGAAAACTATTTAAAATGGCCTCCATTATAATATGTTAAATCCGATTTTTCTGAATTTCAGTAGGGTTCTATGTAACATACTCTAACCCATAAAAATAGAGTAAAAAATAGTAAAATTAGAGGTCGAAATTTTTGACGATTAGCAAACTTAGTTTATACATCGTATACTGGTTAAATGAAATAAAATTCGTTGATATCTTCCTCAAAATATATTTATACTATTTATGTGTGCGAAACAGAAAAGTGTAATTTTCTTTATTCATGACAACAATTGTCCTTGTATTTTACTAAACCTAAGCTTACTTCTATTGTGCCATGAACCATTTCTAAGTGAAATCATATTAGATTAAAATCAAAATCAAGCTCAAGTTACATTTGAATTTTGCCATTTATTTTATTGCACCTTTGAATTTCAAATCGATTTCGGTTATTAAAGCTCGCTTACGGAACAGTCGATTTTGATAAATTAGTCTTTTTAAGAGAAAGAAGTTTTAATAATTACAGAACTGTCGTTTTTAAAGAAATCTAAAACAAAAGCAGTTATACTAACTCCCATACTAATTACACTAATTAGTGGACAGGTTTAATTTGAATTATTCCTCAATATACTTACAAAACAAAATTTTCTATTCGTTCAGCTTAGATTTAAATGATTTTGTCATGATTTGGTAAAAACATTTGCATTTCCCTAACATTTAGATAAAAATCACTTCCATAGATTCATTCACTTTTTTTCACTCCCAAACCAGTATTTTTGTAAGGATGGAAGAACATTGTCTTCCCTTCCTTGTGATAGTTAATTGCATTGTTAGGATTCTTATGAATTGATACAGTGAGTACATAACGAAAGTACAGATTTTAAACCGCTGAGAGAAAGGAAGATGTAGGTCAAGGACGTAGTCACTTGGAAGGACAGATTATTTTATTTCGACGGTGAAAGGAAGTTTATAATTCAAGTTAATAACGGAACTACATTTCACAGACAGTCTGTGGAATAAATGTTTGTATTTTGGGCACTTCTAAGACGTGTACGATACTGCAGATTAGGCATTCTCCACCACGTTACGCTGATGATAAAATAATTGTCAGATATTATTTACAATATAACATTACAAAAAAGTTTCTATTTTTTTGATACTTGTCTTAAACATTTAATAATGTGGACTAACTACCGTAAAAACTACAAAATGTAATATTATCTAGTAATTTAAACTTTATAATATAATATTCACTATCAGTGTAAGGTTAGGTTAGATAAATATATAGGAAGAAACATATAGGAATAAATATATAGGAAGAAACATATAGGAATAAATATATAGGTGAGTGTAGTCAGTGGAAGCGTCGTTACACATGTAGAGCCGAGTCACTGGCAAGAGCGAAGCTACCTTGATCTACCAATTCAATTAACGTTTCCAACGAGGCTCAAGAAATAAACTTTTCTTGACTAAAAGACATTGCATTTAGAACATCTATATTGTATGATTGAGCTATGTATGTACCATGATAGCGTCCAACATGTTGTTTTTCTATATAACTTGAAAAATAAATAAATAGATATTCCAGATATTAAATTCACGATGACATAAATTTTCAGTATAATTTTCAGTAAAATTTTCATATACCAATTTTCAGTATAATTTATTTTTAACCCTAGAGCCGGCATTGGTTAATTTCATTAAATTTACTTCGTTTGCTTAAAAATTAATAATATATATATTATTTTTATACAAAACCTAACTTATAAGACATCATTTTTCTCAGAAAGATGCATAGAATTCATCTATGTAATACATTTGTTTTTAACGGTTTTGGAGTAAGTATGTTAGATGTCAAAAAATGAAGTTATCCTTTTTCAGAAAAACCTGTATCATCCAAAATTAATAGCTTACCACCTTTTTCTAAGATATACAAAAATTTTGTGTAATATTTGTGAATATATTTAGGAAAAAAATTAAATAAATTTGTTACATTTTCAAAGTTAAAAAAAAAAAATTTACGAAAAAAGGTAAAATGATAATTTTTTTTGAAAAATTCACAAACAAATAGTAATATTTATGGAAAACCAACTTCTATATTCAGAAAGGTTCATAGAATTTAGTAATGTAATGAAACAAAAGTTTCATGAAACAAAATTACCATAAAAAGCACATCCTTCTTAACACATTCTTAAGCACATTCTTCATAAGACTCTGTTCCACCTCCGCCGTATTGGATTTATTACCGATAAGAATAATGTAAACGTCAAAAGCTGTACTGATGTCATTTTTCATCTAAGAATTTATGACTTCTTTATATATATATTAAAAAAAACACCTTCTTATTTTTCTACATACTATGGTAGCTTACATACATATATACAGTCTTATAAAAGGAAGTTACAATTTAAAATACAAATTTTCTTTTGTTTAAAATACATATTTATCTTTATAATGTAATCCGATTTAATTACTTGTTAACAGTAAATAAATAAGGAAATAAATAACACCTTATTCATCGGCCCAATGGTTAATGAGTCTTTTAACGTTGATCGTATTTTTTAAATACCACCAAAACCAGTGTTCGTAAAATCCAGGCTGTAGCCTGGATGATTTGGAGGCCGTATATTGTCTTCAATTTGTAAAATGTTCTAAACAAATTGTTCACAACATACTTATATTTATTCCACATTGAAAATATACTGAGTCTTTCAAAATTAAGTTAAAGTTTTAAATGGTTGTGTTTTCTATATTTGTTGTTCAATCCCCGAAAAAAAAAAAACGTTTTATTGTATTCAGATATAATTAGGATTTTTTTTTTAACATCAGCTGTTTATCTCATTGTTATTAATGTGTTGCCGTAGCAACGAGTTTTCTCATTATTGGCTACTTTCAAACACAGGAATCTAGTACGTGGTAACTTGAAGAAGTTTACAATTGATTAATTGTTATTGTTTTTATTCCATCATGACTTTACCTTTACAAACACGCATCGCATTGATTCAGTGTTATTATGAGTGTGAACGAAATTTATCAACAGGGTTAGAAAAGTTTCGTACTAGCAACGGTTTAAAAGACGGACCGTGCACTGTAGTCGCGTATAAAAAGCTTGTTATTAAGTTTAAAACTACCGGGTCCGTTGGAGAAATCAAGATCCCAGGAAGACCTTCAATGGTAAGAGATTCACAACGTGGCTGAGATAAATATCATTACGTTAAGAAATGCCGCTCATAGTATAATGGAAAGACCACGGCTTCTTTAGGAAGAAAATGCGGTCACTTCGAACGAATGCGCCATAATAACGTTAATAAGTGAGAATTTGCTTTAAATATAAGTTTTATTTATTATATCCCGTTTAATTCCAAAGGAATTATATACTTTATTTTGTTTTATGTTTTAAAACAAATACACTATATTTTAATGTAATAGCAGATATTTTTTGTTGAAACTCCATATTCAACTACTGCCCGATGATGCCGCAAGGCGAAACAATTGTAGCTCATTTATATTAACAAAATATTTTAAAACTTTAAGCTTCATTGCTTTATTTTATCCTTAAATACACTATAGTTAATAAAAATTTAACTTACTTTTGAAATAACGGTGTAATGAAGTTATTTGTATAAAATTAATGGTGCAAAAATCGAATCAACTTTTCACTCACCATCGCCAAAGCCAAGTAAATACTCACTAATACTAATTAGTAAAAAACAAAAATCGACTATGGGGCCATTATAAAAGTCGCCATATCTCAAAATCTGCTCAGCCTATTTCCTTCAATTTTAGTAAAATGATCAATGATACAAACTTCTGTGCAAAATCGTAAATAAAACAATATCACCTCGACCACCATCATTAAAAGGTCGTTTTTAATCTAATAAGATTTACGTTAAAGACTTGTTTATGGCACAAGCGAGGCACATTTATGGCATATTTAGGTGTGCATTTTTTAAAAACACGATGTCCATGGTTTATTTTTCACTTTTCGACTGACAACAAGGTGAAGATTACTTTTGATGTTTTTATTTGGTTTTGAATTTTGATAGGGGAGAAAGTTCATGCATTGTTTTTGCATAGTTTATTAGGTTTATGATTTACTGAAGTAAGTTACGATAGACAGATATTGTTTGTAGACTAGAACAGTTCCTACATCGCATATCCGCTTCGTGTTTGTGGTCCGTTTGTTTGGATTATGTTAACGCTTCAAATCAGTTCAATTACGAAGTGCATTTTATACTTCAGTCCACTTCATATTCACATGTGCATCGTGCAAAACTTTCGCTCTCACCTGTCTTCTACGTCAAACACATGCACGATTGCATTCGTTATACTTGTCATAATTGACAAAAAGGCACAAATCATAACTTAAATATACATTTTGTGATGTTGGATAACATCCACATTAAAATGCAGCTGTTCCTTTCTATTTGAGGTCATTAAATAGTTTCTAGAACACGCGATTTCGAATGCCATCGGTTTTTGCCTTAAAAAGTAACATTTATAGAACAGATTAACACGGCTATTTCAAATTTGTTTTAAATATTGGTTTGGAAAGTTTTCCACTAACTTAAAAAAAAAATCCCTTTTAGTTTAAAAACGAAAAAATTCTCGCTTATCCATAGCCTTATAAAATAAAGAAGATTAAATAAAGACGCGGAATCAGGGTAGGAAAAGAACCAGAGTTGGTCAAGAGAAACCTAATAGGTTACACTGATAAAGAGGGACCTAACCCAAGACTACAATGAAAAAGACGTAAATATAGATAAGGTCCCTCGAGATTACTACACATGTACTCACTATATCAATCTACCGATGGTTTAAATGGAAAAAAACAACAAAAAACACAAATTTCCACAAAATTTTTTTTCCAAGAAGTCATTACTTCAATGACCAAGTTGTTTCCCTGTTGTTTAATGGTACATAAATTGAGAACAACTGAACAAATGAATTATAAAAAGGCTAGGACACAAATTCAAGTATCTATGGCCTGGAAGTTCAGTTTTATTAAACGTGTATCTGTAAATACGTGAAAATAATGAATTAGTAATTGAAACGTCGTATTGTTCAAAATAAAAGTATCTTTGTTAGAGCAATTTGACATTTGCCATTATTTGTGTAAATCAAATTTAGTACACGAGATCTAAGAGTTCGAATCAACTTTATAAACTGAAAACCCAGAGAATAACATAAAGAAGTAGATGGGCTCCATCCCAGCAATGTAACACAAAAAGATCCTGTAAATATAAGATCTTATGTTACGATTTGTAGATAACCGGATGTTAACAAACGGCGTCCAGATTAAAAAAAAAACAGTTTTTATTAGCATGCTCTTGTCCTCCACCAAAAGTTTTCTGTCGATACTTCTACGAAATTACTTTCTTCGTCAAAACTATTCCCTAAAACCAAAAGGATAAAATAAAAACTATTAACAATAATATTAAAATGGCGGTTTCTAAAACCAGAAAATCTATTTTTCATTTTACAAATACATCGGAAAAAATGACTAAAAGTTTAACGTCAGTTTTTATATAAAATAACGTAATTTTCTTTTTAGTTTTAATAAAAAATGCGATATGATCAAAATCGTCTTTTATAAATGTGTAAACCTACTAATGTGTACTCAGAAGCTAATAAAAAAATTAGATTAAGGAATACATCTTTGTTCCGTCTTGTTTTATAAGAATACCAATCTACATATGTTAATTACTGCTAAACTATACATATTAATTGCAATGCATTTTTCGAGGTCAGGATATAAATAATACACCAATGCGTAACATAAAAAAAGATCTGTGTCTATTAAATATCTAATCAATACATTTAACAGATAATAATCAAGGAATTAATAATTTTGATGAAGTTTTAGTAAAAGTTATAGATCAAACCCAAAGGGAGCTGTAATATTTTATTGAAGAATTATTTGAATGTTCCAGGAACTAATTAATTTTTTGATACGTTTGATAAAAATTGGAGTATGAATAATCGAGTAATAAAAATTACTTGGAGAAAGTGCACTAAAACGGATAAATATAGCCTACTCATACTTTCACTCACAAATTTGACTATAGCCTATAGTGTCGTCTTTATTATCATCCCTCAATAGTTTCATAACAAATGTAAATTTTCAAAACAACATGAAATATTTGGATATTAATCGTTAACCAGTCAACGAGTTATTCTTCAGGCACGAAGTAAATAAGAACTAATTCAATTTTGTTGATTCTTCTGTCATTCCTAGCATTATCTGAACTTCTGTCAACGAGTTTTGGATGAACTTAATTTTCAAAATCTATTTACTAGCCCTCCAAAATGTATTACTTCAGACAATGCTAAGAATGCAGAAAAATATACTCGAGTTAATTACTCACCTCCTAGCGAAAAATAAAGAATATATCAATAACAATAATTAATTATGCTTATTTGTTTACATAATCATGTCATCTTATACTCGTTTATGTTGCAATATATATTACTGCTGCAACCTAGTTTACACATAATATATAGTGTCATTCTTTATTGCTTGTTGTAGCTGTTCTTGATCTGCAAATTCACAGAGTTTATCCTTGTTCCTCTCTTGTTGTTCAAGTTTTACTACCGTCATGCAATAAATCACATTTTATTCTTTGTAGATTCAATACTGGTTTCCTCTAAAATAAAGATTTATGTCTAGCTTTGTCCCATTTGGTTTAAAACGGAATTACTTCTGAAATCGTGCGTATACTTACAAATGTATAATGAGTAATAAGTGAAGTGGTTTTATTGAATGGTTAATGTGGTTTGAATTTAACTCAACTTATTAAAAAAAAAAGTTGAATAATTAAAAATTGTGAAATTAATAACGCAAATATTTTTAAAATGTAGTTTGTGTGATTTATAGTGAGATTAATTAACCATTTTTGATTTTATATATTGGAAGAGGGTTACTGTGTGACCGATCACATTTTTTCACACATAATTAATAGCTAACAACATATTGGTCGTGGTGACGTAGTGTTTGCAATTTTTTACCTCAATCAAAAGGTGTAATTGACCAAAAATTTCAAAAAACACTAAAACTATAGAAACGTAAACTATTAATTTCATTCAACTATAAAAACTTATACATCAACTGCCTGTTTCTTGAAAGTTTAAACCATTATAATGAACTTTACAAATCTCATTACAGCTGATTCATATGTGATTATAAAACTTGTATATAGTGTTGCATTGCTCCGAAACATAAGTTATGAAAAAGAAGGAAGAAAATCTAATTTGTATATAGGAGGTGTGACAGTGGTTGAATCTTCGATTATGCTTGAGGTTACCAGAATAGGTGGTGTAGAGCTTCGTCTGTCAGTCAGACAGTGTGACGTCTCAGGAAAGAAGAGTCTCGAGTGTGGTGGTGAAAATTGGACTCGTCTTTCATGCTCCTTACAGAAGTCTAATTACCCAGGCCTCACTCTAATCTAATATTTTCGTCGGAGATCCCTCCGGGGTTCAACGAAGCCTCCAAGGATTCATCCCCTTTATCCGTCATGTCCTGCGCAGTTGCTAAAATAGTTGGCAATAGTTTTAATTGGATAAGTAACATGTATAATCTCATGGTTTATAAAAAAAATCCTATATTTAATAATGGAAAACCCATATAACGACAAATGTAGTGATAACACAGTATCACAGAGGCAGTTTTAATTTACCGGAAAACTTATTACTCTTGGAGAAATAATGTAGGATACATTTCTCGTAGGAGAGTAACATTCTACTTGGTGGTGAAGGGGATTAATAATGTTTACAAATAATAGTTTCATATTCCACAGTCTTGGTTTTGACAGCTGTCACTATTTTCCAACATTTAATACAACAATACAACAATAAAATACATTAATAGTCTTTAGTTTCAACTAACAATACTCGTATAATTGACGATTTAATATTATCTCTAAACATTGTAACAAGAAAATTAGTTTCAGGATTTGGTGTTTAGAGTTTCAAACATTGTAGTAAAACTTTCAATCTAACTATAGACAAAATAAATAGTGCAAACATATTTCACAAAGTTTCTAACTCAAAATAAAATAAAAAAATATCATCACCAAAAATATCAGTTTGTTATTTGTAAATTAATCTTAGTCCTGTCTTAGAAAATTGAAACAAGGACCTAAACTCGATTTGTTTTTGTCAAAACACGTCCTCGGTATAAATGACGGCGATTTATTCCTGAACTGTAATATTTTTTTACTTGCAATTTTACACACGGACCTGCGTTGCTAATCTTTATGTTTCATTAAAATTTGAACGAAAGCTGATTTCGAGAAATAACGTATTTTATAACAGTCCCATGGGTGATTATATATTTTTTAGCGATAACAACCAACTCCATATAATTAAAAGAAATTAATTAAATTATCTTGTTTGAATACTGAAAAACATTTAATGAAAAACGTTGGAACAAATTTTGAGAAAATTATAATTTTGTGTGTTTTCTTTATGGCAGGTATTCCTAACTTTGTTTTATTAAAAAAAACCATTTATAATATCCATAATATCAGCTTGTTTGCAACTTATCAACCACCAGCTCAATCCGAAACGGCCTTTACGCAATCAATGAATTCAAAATCCAGTAGTCTTTCAAAATAAAAAATACACTGATCAAGAGTTTCAGCCTGCTTGATAAATAACCCTAATTACAATAAATAAGACATATCACTTTAGCAACCGCAACAATGTCAACAATTTGATAACGTAATTTGTGCCTTTAATACATTATTAATCTTCAATTAAATACCAAAGATTTCCTGGGTTATTTCGTGGATAGAAATATTTATTTTCATTACTGTTTCTCTAGGTAAACTGTACAATTAAAACTTGAAAATTTACCGAACCACTACTTTTATCTGTCGATTAAATCATTCTGATGGAATCATTGGATACAAAACAATACTCTATTTCCATATTAATTAATAAAAATAAGCAGACAAACAAATAACATCCAATTAAGTAAAAATACATTTCACTTTATCAAATTATAAAGGAAGAGCTTACTAAATCGAATCATAAATGAACACTGAGTACATTGACCTAATAAATCAATACAGCTGTTATACAACGTGGCGATACTTCCACAATAGAAGTAGGAAGATCTTGAGAATTATTAGTTTAGAAAGGTATCATTGTAGTTCAATAGTAATGATAACTTAGATTGCCCGTGGTACTTGAATAAATGAAATGCGGACATGCCTCACTATGATTGTTCTTATGTAAGATTGTTAGTGATAATGAATGGTTGAGGTTGCATTATCCTGAATAAATTGTAGTTTTAAAGTTACACGATTAGATTATTCAGGGTATAAAATAGATTCGGGAAAGTACAATATGATATAAGGTGTGTCGTTTAAAGTTGATATAAATAAACAAGTTAACATGCGCCATCATGGTACTTATCCAGCTCCATCAAACAATATAATAAAGTGGTCGATTCGCTAGTGTCGATATCTCGACTGTAGCGGTGTTGGAGGCTGTACATGTGTAAAGAAGCGTTCACTCGCTTCACTCTTGTTAATGGACTGGTCCTGGATTTTGTAACTATACGAATATCACATTTTCTTGGAGTTCTTACAAATATAAATTATTTTACAAAGACCAATTATTTTTGACAATGCTAGTTTACATGCATCTTGTCAATTATTCCCATCCTGCTATTTTGAACTGAAGTAAAAGTTTTAAATTTGATCATATGATGCGTTTTTACTCCAAAACTAATTCTCTACCTCAGTTTTTAATATCTTTTTTCGTTATTACGATAAGAAAATGAAGTTTGTAACACCATCATGGTACTTACCTAATCCTATCTTGCAATGTAATACAAACAGATTCTCTAAATGTAAAAGCCTAAAGTTGGTTTCTTGTACCTTGTAGGAAATGTTTATTTGGTAAGGGGGTTAGGCCCTAACGAGCTTCGTATGAAGGTTCTAAGATTATTAAAAGGATTTCCACTCGTATCAGTGTCTTGGCTCCTACGGCCTTGACACTTTACTTGCGTCAAGGATTACGTTAGGTTCAATGACTCGGCCTTGTCAGACTTCGAAGATTTATATTTTCTTGGAAGGTCAATTTCGAAATGTTTTGTTTGTCGTAGCTTATTCATCGTAGAGAGGTGGAATTGGTACCATACATACATAATTGATATCTGCGAATTTTTATCTATTTAAGTGTGTTATAAATAAAAAAGCTGTTGTAAATAGTTGCTATTTTGATATTTTTCTGGATTACAATAGGGTTAGAATTTTATATGAGTATATAATTTCTTGTTCTTTTTTGACAAAAACGACAAAAAGATGGATGGACAGTATTCCGAAAACACTTTAACTGTTTCCTGACTCAATGAAATGTGAAGATGTCAAAAACAGAGGTCAAAATGTTTTACTTTTATAACAGTACCCTACCTTTGATAAAAATAATTTGTAATAAATTTGTTAATATCAAATATAGTATTTTTAGTGCAATGATTTGAGAGATTTAAGTGAACATTACGAAGTAAATATTGTCTTTATGAGAAGGAAGTGGTGGAAGGTACAGTTATTATGTTATTAGGTAGAATCCAGAGTAAATGGCAGTAAGAAATGTTTACTACATGCAAGCCAATCACAATATCATCTGCTGCATTGCCATTAACTTGAAATTGGAACAATTTTGAGTTTAACTTTAATATGAGAACAGGACAGTCTGCTTTAAAAGTTAGCTCAGATATTGTTTAGGGACAAAAATGACCAATATTAAATGTGTAATATTCAAGAAAATGGATTAGTTTATCATTTTATTGTAAACAATTTTCATTATTAATAACAATAAACTGGCTTTATGAATAATACAGAAAAACAGCGTAACATTTCAATATTTTTAAAGTATGCTTCAACGATTTTCATCAAATTTTATTACTAAAATGCAGCTCTAAGTACTAAAATAAAACGATATAGCTACCTATCCAACAATATAGTTGATTAAAAAATAAGAAAGAGAGAGAGAGAGAGAGAGAGAGAGAGAGAGAGAGAGAGAGAGAGAGAGAGAGAGAGAGAGAGAGAGAGAGCGTTATAAAAGACGTAATTTCTCAAAATCATTACAACCTATTTCATTGAATTTAGGGTGGAACGTGAATATTAACAACCCAAACCCGTTTACAATTACGTAGTAACGTAAGTAACGTCAATTTACAAAATATACTGTGAATTTTTTAAACTTACTCTCCTGGGGGAATTATTGTTACATTAGATGATTCATTATTAATAATAACATGAGTATGCAGGGTGATTGTTAAGTAGTGTGTGTTTAACTAAGAGACAAAAACAAATGCGGATCTACATAATTTAAAAAAAATAGTAGTTTTTAAGTATTTGACCGGCATCTTGGATCCGCCATATTGAATCAAATTTTATTTTTTTAAATAGGAAAGTCGACATGTGATACATAATTTTCATGTAAAATTTGACAAGGAAAACGATGGTGAAAGTAATTTTTCGATAAATGCCTTTCTTTTTGAATTATAAGCATTAAAACTTATAATGACGGAAAAATCGCGTTAGCACAAATGTTTAAAGTGCATCCCCTCTACAGATTGTCAATGCGTTAACCCCAAGTAATATTACTTTATGAAAGTAGGCCTAGTTTACATCAGCTGTTTGCATTACGTTACAATAATGGAGCTTATTAACTACTCTTTTCGCCTGTAAAATTAATTTGGAGTGATTAAAAATTGTTTTCTAGTTCGTTATTTATTGTATTTTGCAGGAAATACACAATAGAAAAGTTCGAAGGCGCATTTTATCCTATTTTTTTACTAACGCGATTTTTCCGTCATTGCAAAATTGAATGTTTATAACTTAAAAACGAAGGTATTTATCGAAAAACAGCTTTCACCGTCGTTTTTCTTGTAAAAAGTTACATAAAAATCATGTATCTCAAGTTCAATTTCCTATTTGAAAAAAAAATAAAAATTATAAAAAAATTAAAAACATACCAAAAGAATAATTTTTTAAAACTACATAGATCATCATTTGTTTCTGCCTTCAAGTACCTCTCAGTTATGCAATATAAAGATGTTTCTATACTTAAAAGTCACCCTGTATATCTAACTAGACAAATATTTTTGTTAGCCAGTAGATAATATCTTAACTAAGAATACGCGCCTAGGACACATTCTCAGAAGCATATATTAGGACAGATACCGGCTGTGAACAACGGTCCAATATTGATGTAATATCGATTGATCGTCTATGTATAGTCCTACACATCCTACATTGCCAACTTATTTCACATAACTGAAGATGTTGCATCATCTTTGACTTATGTAACCCTGATACACAATACAATCATTTCACTTTAATCCTATTTTCTTTACTTATTCAACACTTGTTTCCTTGAATTTTGAGTGCCTTCAATGTACGGTGTCGATTTAGGAGAGCATTTTATTTTTTAACCGAATACTTTTTTTTTAAGATTGGTGTCACAACGACACGATTAGCCTTTCACCTGTATGAATCAAAATAAATCTATTGTAAAATAAACATGACTTGACATGAATCCTTTTCAGATACTCTCTAGACTTCTTACGAAACCCTTGAGGACCTGTAAAAATCGTACGTCCTTCCAAGTATCATTAATTTCTATCGTTGCTGCAGGATTAAATTGACAGATATCTCGATTTACAAACTATATTATAACTTATCGAGGTTTTTATGGTTATATAGGTTTCTAGGTCACGTGAGTCCAAAAAGGTGAGTTTTGGGATGATGACTGTTCGTCTGTCTCTAAAGCTAAAATTTTAACCAAAATTTGGGAATGGCTGCCATAAAAAATATATAATTTTCTCATAAATGTCTATAACGATTTTGATCGAATTTTGTTCATAGCTCAAAGTGTAAGGATACAAAACAAAACGACAAAATTTTCTCTATCCCTTAAAATGTTAGGGAAAAGTGAAGATTTGTTTTTCTTCTTTAAAGATAAAAAAACCTCTCTGTCATCATACCTTCACAAAAAAGGAATATCATAAATGGATCTGACCCTCAAAAACTCTAGCTTCACGATCATAAAGAACAAATTTTGGTCAAGGGAGACTGATAGGAAAGATAAAAGAAAGGGATCTAATTCAAGAGTAGACGAAAAAATGATGTAGATCCAGCTATGTTTTTCGGGATGGCCAATCTCCTATGTACTAAAGTGAGACCCTGAGGGTGAAATGTGGAGGTTAATTGCCCAAACATCTGTTGAAAATTTATGTAGCGCGAAGGTATGTATTCGCTTTTAATTACAGAACTGACATTTTTGGTGACTAACAGTTTGGTTAGTTTCATTTTGTTTTGGGGTTGCGTGAGTGAGAAGTTTGTGCAATGTTTATTTCAGGAGGTTTATAGAATGGAACATACTTGTTTGTATAAATACAAAAAAGAGAGATTTCAAACTACGATAATCATTAACTAAAAGAAGGTAATAACTTACCCATATGAAATGAAAGATCCTTTGAAGTTTTTATATTAGTTCAACAAAAAAGACATCTAAATATAACGGAAAATATCGAAAATTTTAAATTAAAGATGAACGGAGAAAATATTAAGGAACAAATGTATAACCAATTAGAAGTAATGTTCAAAAACATAAAAATGCTGAAGAAATAAGTTACTCAATTCGCCAATCTAAAATTACACGTTAGGCGGATCCTGTAATGGGGGCTTGGCAAAGCTGTATACATAAACAACTCCATAACGGACAAATCAAGTACTAAATTAGATCTCGAAAATGGTGGAATTCTGAAATGCGACGACAAATTAATATAAATAATGAGACAATAATAGGACTGACAGATGATTGTACTCAAACTAATTTAAATAAAGCCTTAAACTTATGCCATAAATTAATTCTTGTTTTAATAACCTGGATATCCGGTCTCTTTCATTTAAATCTTTTATTTATTTCTGTAAAAAATGAGAGAGAGAGAGAGAGAGAGAGAGAGAGAGAGAGAGAGAGAGAGAGAGAGAGAGAGAGAGAGAGAGAGAGAGAGAGAGAGAGAGAGTCTTCAGAAATTATATTTCCAAACTTTATGAAGTAGTTATATGGGTTAAAATAAAGACATGTCCGGAATCGCATCAGTTTCCATCTATCCATTAAAATTCTTCAATAGAAACTACAGTTCCTAATGTAATTCTACTCTAAAGGAAAATAGTTCTCATTTCAATTTACCTCAATTCCTGGAATAATAAATCTACTCAAAGTAAATTACTGGAAGCAATGACAGCTACCGAAGCCAATGAAACAATTTGAATTAACTAATTTATTTGAAACAGATGATGCCCTTGGATTATTTATTTTAAATGAAAAATGTTTCATCTAAAATGATGTTAGTATTTAATTTAATAAAATAAAAAAGAATCCATGGTCAAGTAATTATTTTGATTAATTTTTATTTTTATTAAAAGATCATTCATTTAGTAAAATAAATGTTACAAAAACATTTCACAAACTTTCTCACCCACCCAACCATTGACTTTGATTTTGTTTGTTTGTTTGTATATTTTTTTGTATGTTGTATGGGTTGCATTTACTATCACTGGAGAAAAAGATACGAAAAGAAATTTGTTTTGTGAAATACCATGTGGAAGCAGCATTCAACACGAATATAAAGAAAATAGAATATAGAAAAAAGTGGAGTCTAAGAAATTAAACGTAACTGTACCGCAACATACGAAGACAAAACGGACGAATGTAAAAAACAAGATTGAGGAGAAAAAATGTCTTAAATTTTGGATAAATGTTTGTTAATTTAGCACCTGGTATATATGGTTAAAATATTTGAAATTTTAAATGTTTTTCTGCTTCATGTAATAGGAAAAATTGATTGTAAAGTAGGTTTGTTGTTATCATTGTTGCCATTTCGACGCATATAGAATTAAAAAAATAAAAAATAACACAAAGATTTACAGATCGTTAAAATAAAGTGCGAAAAAGTTTAAAAATGGAACAACTAATTTATAATGAGTAGAAATACTACAAAGATAAAGGGGTATTAGAAAACAGTCGTGAAGTTTATTAGGCAGTCCTTAAGGCCTGCCTTATAGAGTACTATTCAGTAGGATAATGTATTGTTCACACTAATCGATCCCGTCGCCGTAATTCTAGCAATCGCTACCAGAATTCGCTACCTTCGCAATTCATCATTTACATTACGGTGCTAGGTCACTACCATAACTTTTTAAACCCTATGAGACTTCAAAGAATCTCTTAAATGTCAAACTGAAGCGTTACCATCAGACCAACTGGAGGCTCGTATCCCGACAATTAATTATTTATTTTCATTGAAACTAAATTATCTAAATATTTTGATTTACGTTGTGGAGTATATGTTTTGTTGAAATATATTATTATTTTGAAATTTATGATGATTATTATTGAAAATAAATTTACAAAACCCTGTATATGGAACGATAAAATTCATTTTATTTCCTATTTAAAATATTTTTAAAGAATCGTGTTTTATCATGTTGAATTCATCTGATTAAAAAATCTAGTAGATGAATAAAAGAATTAATTTATTATTTTAAATAATTCAAATCTTAGAAAGTTTACAATCAAGTGAAAAATATAAATCTTTCAGAAACTCAATTTGGACTTTTAAAATTTTGTTTATTAAATTAAAATTCTTTCTAGAACAAAGAGGAAATTAAATTATAACTCTTCAAGCTAGCAGCTAGCAAAAAAATTGTGCAAAAATAATTGATCAAAGTTTACACTTTTTTAAAAGCAAATAAAAATTAATCGTCAATTAAAAATATCTTTGAAAGATAAAAATAAACTACGCCGTTAGTAAAAATAATGAAAAAAAAAAATAATAAAATAATAAAAATAAAAAATGAAATATGACAAACATGTCTTCCACATTATCGAGCTTTTAATGACGCAGGTAAACGTTCATTTTTTACCAATTATAACAAAAGCGTAATATTTTTTTAATTCGCGATTTTTCAGATGGTTTTGGGTAATACCTTCATATTTTACTAAAATTTTAACGGTATCGAAAAGATCCATGGTTTTTTACCAACTCAATGGCAGAAATAGCGATCCATATGTTGTACTTTAGTATAATTTAATCAAATTCGTTAAACACAATTTTGAGGATATCGTAATTAAATGGTCGTTTAAATGTTTCCGAACTCACCTTACAAACTTCTGGGTAATGTTTCTTAGGTAAGAAAAAATCAAAAACTGAACACAACCAAGCGTCTATCTAGATTCGAAAATCATCATTCGTTTGTTTTTATTAATACATTAGTTTTTTACGGCTATTCGAAGAATTTAAATTGAAATAACTTTAAGAGTAGGGATCTATTTTCCAACAATTTTTTTAGTAAATTTTATAAAAGCAAATAATTTATTTATTTTAGTAATTGCATGAAAGATAAACGAGATTTTGGAATATCTTGTCCGATCGTGCACGGCTCAGTTCATGTCCTGCAAAATGTTTATTACAAACTAAAAAAGTAACAGCTGACTGGTCAACTGATCTATTTGTAACATTATTATTATTAATAACAGCTGATTTGTTAAGTTCCTACTGTCAATAATTAACTATACCACAATTCTCATATTATTAAATTTCATAATAAATATTTCTGAGAGAGAGAGAGAGAGAGAGAGAGAGAGAGAGAGAGAGAGAGAGAGAGAGAGAGAGAGAGAGAGAGAGAGAGAGAGAGAGAGAGAGAAATTATATTTCCAAACTTTATGTAGTAGTTATATGGGTTAAAATAAAGAAAAAAGTTCTTATAAACATATATCCGGAATCGCATCATTTACCATCTATCGGCCATTTTGTGTTAGTTTAAAAATATCTATAGCTTTAGATATTACTGTATTGATATTTCGAAACGAAATTTGGTATATACATTTTCTATGCAAATACCAGTATACCAAGAATAAAAAGTGTATCTGATAAATTGTCAAAGTCGCATTCGTTTAGATTTTTTTGTTATGTAATTGGTTTTAGAAATATTCAATATTGCAAAAATTCAAACCATCACCATTTTGACAATTAAAATAAAATTAAACGTTACCAGTAACTGTCATGCAATTTAAATGATAATTTTATTACAAGCATTTGTTTCCAAGGAAAATGAATAATATTCAGAAAATCTGCAGGTAACACAATTTAATTTGACATTTCAATACTTAAAATCGGCGCAATAGGAAAGAAATGGGCGACTGGGGCTGAAATTACTTAGCGAATAAGATGTTCCATTTTGTATATTTATAGAACACTGCGGAAAATGGAATCCAAATTAAGATTCCTCCGATTATAAGTGTTAATCATTAGAAGTTACTCCAAATAGTATTACACATTTATACTCTTATTACAAGTGGTTGTGATTGTATCATTATAGATTGAAATCAGAGAATATTTTATAATTTAAAACCGCATTGGTATCATTTCTATATTATAAGGGAAATAATATGAATCCGTTACAATTTTCCCAGTGTTATTTCTTTTTAACGAGTTTCTACTAAAAGAATTCTTGGGTTTACAATAACAAGAATAGGAATATATTCCTAACAGGTTCTTCATATAACATGACATGAAGTCCATTTTAGGCTGCATCGATTCTACACTTTTGATTCTCATAGTAATTTGATAGCAAGTGTAGATGGATATATTTGCTTATTAAATGCTCCAGCAGTTACAATTTTTTACCCGATTTGGCTCAAATTTGGAATATATGGTTTGCAAAATATTGGACAAGTTCGTTAAAAATAAAATGAATTGGTAAATTATAAAAAGGGCGATAAATTTCAACATTTGAAAACAGATTTTTACTTCCCACAATTACGCAGTATAGGGAAAGTTTTGTGATGGTCAAAAAAACTAATTCGATTTTTTTTACACCTGTGAGGTCCCGTGAGTTCAAAAAGTGTTTTTGGATGACTGTATTATGTGCAGTGTTTTTACGGCTTAAACTTGTGGACCGGTTTTAATTAAATTTACTCTGTTGGCATATTTTAGTTTTAGTTATTTCTGAGTAAGTACTAGTGAAGACCTGCTATCTAGAGAGTGTGAACTGTATAATAAATCCCTAAGGGTAAAAATGGTTGTGTTACACAAGTAAGATATTGTTGAGACTAATTCATTTCCAAGTTTTTGAAGAATTCAGTCATCACTACTCCTTACATGCAAATTTAAAGTTAATTAAACTGGAATTGATTTGAAGAGTTGTAAATATATAACTTAAAAACATGTTGTGATTCTGAATACGTACTTATAATCAAAGTATACTCATACCATAAATGCTTTTAGATCAAACTACCTCAATTTCAACAGCTTTCAATACATGCATTTAGTCCGGAAAACATGACGTTACTAGCACGTAATGAAATCAGCTCTTTCCCAGGAGCATTTGTTTATGACAAAATAACAAACTAAAAATAACCTAAACACATATAGTTGTCACATTATACTATTCAAATGCATTTGGACGAGGAGTATAATAACATGGAACATGAATAAGACAATATAGAAATGGAAGCTATTGAAATATCGTTACGTTACTAGCCTGATAAGTCTAGACACAGGTATGAAAAAGAATACTCTGATTTATATAAATGGTGCAAGAAAGACAAAGTTGAAAGAGTTATAAACTAAAAGTAATTACCCAAAAATATAAAACCTTCTTCGGTATGTGTCAAATACTCAATAATAAAGAGTTGTTAGCAACAAAGGAAAATGTTGAATGTAAAAGTTTTATAAAACAATTGCTTTTCTAAAACGTTATTCAACTGGGCACAAACCTAAAAAGTCTAAAGTGTTGTCTAAAGAGGAAGTTTTAAAATTTATACTTCAAGGTTCAGATAATAAATTTCTAATGTCAAAATCATTTTAGTTTTTGGTGTTATTGGAGGTTGAGGCATGGAGATTTTAAACGATTGACTTTAGATGACTTAGAAGATAATGGTAAGTTTTTATTGGTACATCTGCGCGTTGTCAAAACCTACAAATATAGAACATTTACTATAATAAATGAAGGAAACCCTTTCCAACCATGTGCGTTATATCGCAAATATACTACCTTAAGACCTAGTAACATCAAAAACAAAATGTTAATCATAGGCTACCGAAATGGTAAATGTATTAGCCAGAATGTTAGTGTTAACGGTTGGCGGTGTACCAAAATAAATAGTAAAATTCCTCACATTGTATAATCCTGAAGAATATACCCGTTACCCCCTTGGACATCTGTTTTAATGTTAGTTGAAAGTGGAGGCGACTTATTCACCCTGAGGAAACATAGTGGATGGCAGTCTTTGAATGTTGCTGAAGGATATGTTGAAAATGCTGTGTGTGGAAAACTAAAAAGTTGTCCAATAATTCAACGAAATCTACAGCAATGAACATATCGAACAAAACAGTAAACATATTACAGAATTCAAACAAAACAGTAACAATAAATAATGTTGAAATAGTTGATACATCATTTGAGGGGTCTAGATGCAAAACCGGACATGTCCACTTTCTGGCCAAATTGAGTTAGAAATTGATTATTATACTTTGAATATAGCTGCATCCAGTGGTATTCGACCTTTGAAGCAAAAACTTACATTTCTATTATTTATTTAACGGCAAAAATTCAGTTTAGCTGCAAATCTGGTCATTTCCATTTCAACTGAGAAGCAACATATCCCGGGACCAATCAGATGAGAGAACGCAGCAGTACCCAACCAATCAGAGTACCGTATTAGGTTATGTTTTCTGCTCTGTACTGGCAGTGTTGTTTTTATATTAACAGTGCAAGTTATCTGACTTTTAGTTCCTGATTTAAGATAGTTAGTTAATATAATTAAAATTAATAATGGATAATATGGAATGTTCGCCAAAGACTACAAGTCCCAGAGAGTGTCCCAAACCAGAGTGTGGACTCCCAAAATAAAAACTCAATGCTGCTGCTTATGGCACAGAAGTGGCTAGGCCATGATGCTCCACATCATATCTCTACTGTTGAGCTTGTTTTTCCAGTAACTGGGCATAGTTACTTACCCCCTGACCGGGTGTTTGGTCAAATCGAGAAAGATGTTCGTAGGAAAACTAGTATTGTTCAACCCGAAGAGTATTTTCAAGCTTTTGCCGAACATGCTACTGTGGTGAAGCTTTCAGACTGTGAAGTATTAGACTGGAAAACAGAAAAAATTCCTGTTTGAAAACTCTGCAAACATGGCATTTCCAAATCAGCAAATGTTCGCGGATCATAATCAAACGTAAAACGACCGCAATAAATGGCTACAAGATCGTCGTGCGAGGGGAAACATTTTATAGGTCTGACATAGGACGTGATTTATCCCTTATGAAAAAAACAAAATCTGTGGCTGATATCAAACCATCTGTTTTACGAATGGGCGTTAAGGTTAAGCAAACAAAGCTTAATGATGTGAAGGAGTTGCTGAATAAGCATTACGGTTCAGAATGGCAAAACTTACCTGATTTGAAATTTTACAAGCACGCAATTTTTGAACATAACAATTTAACTACCGGTACCGAAGAATGTGGTGAAGATCCTATCTGCGAGTTTCGAGAAGTGATTCCTGACTTGAGAGTGTGAAAGAAAAATGTTTTCTAAGTAGGCCTAAGATACTTTTATTACAATTAATTATCAAATTATTCCTGACTTAAGAGTAAATGAAAATGTTCTTTAACTAAATGACTTTCTCAAAAAAATGAATTTGGGCGTTGATTTCAATGAATTTACTAAAATAAAAAAAATTATTAGAAAAATAATGTTGTTGTGTTTTTTACTTAAAATTTCTCTATTAGAATTAATAAGATGCAAAAGTGGACATTTCCCTTAATGTTTGGTGCAAAAGCAGACATTTCCAAAATTAAACTTGCATTATTTATTTACTGCTAAACTCTAGTCCCGATTTCTTTTATTTATTCATTTTCGTAGGCTATAAAGATAATAAGTAAAAAAAATCATTAAAAAAATAATAAAAACCTCAATGTGAGAAGTTTTTCCCGGTTTACCGAAAATTTGCCAAAGTGCACATGTCCGGTTTTGCATCTAGACCCCTCATTTGTAGATAACATGTCAAATAATACACTTCCTTGTAGAGATATAAACATATAGATGAATTCACATTGCAATATAAACATTACGTTTAAATAAAATTTCCGTTTTGTTGCAAAAAATATACACTATGTTTAAATAACTGTTGTTTATATAACTTGATTTGTATTAATGACAGTGGTGGTTTCCTCCTATGAAATACAAATTCGTTCTAAATTTAGATTTTTTTATAAAGTAGTATGATGTAAAATGTCGTACGATATTCGTCTGAAATGTGTTTTCTGGACTCGCAAAATAATCCGGAACATCATATTCGCCAGGAAAACACCTATTTTCCGGACTTGTAACGTAATACACTATAAAGTTTCATCATGTAGGAGCGGAACAACCCATGTAGGATTAACATATTTTTGATGCAGCTTTGGTTAGAGCTCTCGCTTTCTTGTTTCCTATCAGGCCTCTCTTGACCAACTCTTCTTCTCTTTCGACCCTTAACTTATTAGAGTATTCAACGGCTACAGAGTTTTTATTTTATGTTCTTTGCTCTGTCTTTTTTTAGAAGGAGATTCTGACTAAGAGGACTTTTCGCCTTTAAATAACAAGGACAAAAATGGACAGCGAGTAACTTTTGGGGTTAAAAAGTAGTTATTTATGCAAAAATATCGTTTTATTTTTTAAGTACGTATAAGGTACAGAAACGTTCATAACAACAGTGGTAATATTCTTTGCATTAACTTCTGATTGCTTTAATTATTCAAAGGTGTCACCTTTAAGTAAACATTGTTCGAGTTATTTAAATTGAAGTTTAGTTTTTCTTGTTTGCTTTTTGAAATTCAGTTTTGAATGGTCGAGTAAGGATTACACTATTTATTTGATTCAATAATAAATAAATACAAATAATAATAATGAAAATATCCTAAGAAGTGGCATGGGTGGAAGGTGACCTACCACTAGAAAAATATTGGATATAACTTTCAGCTGCATAAAAAGGAAGACAAAGAAACAGACGGTCATACAAAGTTGAAAGATTTGCAAAGCTGTTGGAATATGCAACTGGGAAACTGAGGCACAGGATAGATAGAAAGTGGAGGAAAATAATTGATAAGGAAGGGTCAGTAAGACCTATATCGCCGGGTAATAATAATTGCTGCTAATAAAACTAAACAATATTACCAATAGAAATTTTTAATAATCCTGTTGGGTTGTCAAGACAGGGTTGCAGTATGTCACCGACACTTAGATGTTGTATATGTGAAGAGATATCGTCAAGGTCTGCACTATGACGACTGCGTTTTGGTTTCTAGGTTTTATCAGTAAATCTACGATTCGTCATCGGTGATCCCTATGATCAGAAATTTAAGGTCGCCTTAACGGAGTTTACCATATTCCGCAAGACTCTCAGATGGAATTGCTTCTGCTCTTTTGTTAGCAACTTTACACTTTTCGGTGAGATGAAATCAATGTGGCAAGTTACTTATGAGTATAAACCGTACACGTTTTATGATCTATTATGCCAGCGTTCTCTTGTAGGAACGGGAACAACTATAATTTCTATATGATACATATAATAATTGCAGTAATTAATAAGTTCATCAGTGAGCATTCGAGGTTAAATGTTCTACATTTCAAATAAATGTGTCAGCTGTTTGCCATACAGTAGGTGTTTCATTTTGTTTTAATGGCTTCCAGTAATTTATTTTGCAGTGATTTATTAGTCCAGGAATTGAGGTAAAATGAAATGAGAACTATTTTTCTTTAGCTAAGAACTATATTAGAAATATTTTCTTCTGCATTTATGAAATACTGAGGAAAATGGGAATGGAAATGAAATTGAGATTCTTAGCTTTGAAAACTGCTGATTATATAGAGTAAAGTGAAATACACAAGTTGTACACACTCAGATTTATTACAAGTTGCCTAATTAAGGTGTAATTAGAGACTGGTGTCTGGCAATATTGTAATAATTTAAAACGCCATTGTAATCATTTCTTTATTACAACCATGATTTAAAATTGTTTTTCAAATGTGGAAATATATTTTTTTCCTTTTTAGCCAATTTTCATTGAATAATTTCCTCTACGATCTCCGTCATAGAAACATTAATACTAGAGACCAGGAAATGTTCACTGGTCGCTAATTAGAGCAGTTTATCAACAGTTGAGGCTCTGTGCAAATTACTGTTTTTAAACGCTCTAGATTTTTCACTTGTGGCCTAAATTTTGAATGTTGGGTTGGTTTTATAAACTATTGGTCAACTTTTGTCGTTGTATTTTTAATTTTTCTGAATTTAAAAATGTTTCTATGAAGTATTACAATAGTTTTGCTTATAAAATTTTAAATCTATCTTAATATTTGTTTTGTGGTATTTTAATTATGTACAAATAAAACAATAACAACAGACAGCATATGACAATTCACTTTTTGTATATCTTTGTCGATGAAATGAAAATAATATAAATGAGGTTAAGTTTTGTTATAATTGCCATACTAACCCTTTAATATGGTTTCTGGGTAAGATATAGCGAGAATGTATCAGCTGTCTAGAAGGTATAATAAAGTCTCTAAGGGAAGTGACTGTGTAGTACCCCCTCTGGGACCCTTTTGGAGTGGTTCATATCTAGAACGTAGAAAGAGCTCAGAATAAACTTAGCTACATATTCACATGTTAATTTTTATTAATTAAAAGCTTTTCAAGTGTCATAGCTTAGGTAAATACAAAATAAATTGTTGCTTTCATAACATTTACACAGCTTTCCTATAAAAAATTATACCACTTTCATGCAACTTGTAAATAAACATAAAGGAATTGGAGTACAGTATGGATAGTAATACATGAAGGAGTTATTCTTTTCGCATAACAACTGGTAGAGCTCAGGTACAAGAAAATACAGTTTGCAGAAAATATGGTAATATATTAACTAGTAATAATTGATTATTACTACACAAGACAAATAGTTATGGCCATATTTATTAGTATTTATTTATTTATTTATTAGTATTTATTAGTATTTATGGCCATCCTTTATTACATCTAAGGATGGCCATAAAGTGAATATCGTACAGGTGATTACAAGAAAATAAGACGCCAAGTAAATACTCGCCAAAAGCTGAGGACATGCGTAAAACTGAATTAGTGGAACAAATAAACAAACTTAAACGTGCGGAAAAAATGTTTAAAGCGGATCAGAATTTTAAGCATAATGGGCATGATGTTTTACGTCTACCACTGTACATGTGGAATCTAAACTTAATTTAGTTGGATTGTTCAAGAGCAAACCTATTGGGGAAAGAATATAATATTACACGTAATTTTGCAATGGTAAAACTACAAAAGCTGCATAACTTGCAAAATAGTTTGACCTTTAAAATAAGGAATCCCAGCACTATAAAGCCACCATGAGTCCTTTGAGGGAGTAGCCAGTAGACAATCTCACCTTGAAGAAACCAATAGGGACCGTGCAGGTTTACCAAATCAACTCGTTTCCACACTATGCAGCTCCTGGCATCGCGATTCTTTGTAGTTACGTTCATTTAAAGCACTCGAATAAAATCATATATACTTCATTTAACTTTGGATCCCAGTTGCAAAGACTATAATTTAACAAACAATTTAAAAAAATCCATATTTGATTATCAGTAAACTTATCAACATCAGAACTATCGAAATTTTAAACTATTTTCCATCAAAAATTTATCAACGAAAATAATATTTTCTTCGATTAAATAAATGTAATACAAATCTTTCATCTTAAATTGAATGAACTTCAATTAAAAGTAATATTAATTTTCGTACTGCATTATTACTATTATTACAGGGATAATAATTATTACCGTTAAAGCAAATGTTTAAGAAATAAATGTGTCAGTACCGCTGACATAATGTATTAGTTAGACGGAACATATTTAAATTATTTTAAATAAACTATCGTTTAACTCATAGAAAAACTAAGAGAACATAATAAAACTACTTATTTACACAACTCTATTAGCAGTATATGACAAGGTAGCCTTGTGCAGGGTGCTATTCGAATTGACATCATCGCTCCCTGCACAACTGACATGATTCGTGGTGCATATTATAATTTGTTACTTTTGTACCGTAATTTGTAGGACAGTATTGTTTGACTAGGCAAGCAATAGCCAGTAGCTAGCGTATAAATTCGCTACATGGATTATTAAATAATTTTATTTATTATTAATAAAATATCTAAAGGCTTCAGGTGTTTAATCAAATATAGTTAATTCAAATGGTTTTATCGGATTTAGTCGCTGTCATTGCTTCCAGTAATTTATTTTGAATAGATTTATTATTACAGGAATTGACGTAGAAGGAAATGAGAACTATTTTCCTTCTGCAGAGAACTATATTATAAATGTTCCATTTTGCATTTATTGAATATTGAGGGAATGGGATTGCAAATTTAATTAAGATTTCACTCTATAAAAATTGCTGATTATGCACGCACAGTGTGGAGGTAATAGTTTTAAACATTCCGGTTTATTATAAGTACCCTTGTAGAGGTAAAATTATAGAGTGATATCAAGCAATATTTTTGTAATTTAAAACTCAATTGGCTTCTTTTCTATGTTATGAAAATGAGGTACAATAGCAACAAACGTTCTTTCCCAGTGGTGTTTAGCTACTAAGTACGTTCAATTACGATTTCCATTATACAGGGTGATTTGGAACTGCATGCAATCTCTCGAACAATGATTTTACAGCTAAAGATAAGATAAAACATTCATATAAACATAAGTCTAAAAACGTTTCATTTATCCACCGGTAATATGCAGCCATATTGAATTAGGACGGAGCATAAATTACGACAAATTTGATGTTCCTGTCCGCTTTGTGATCTTAAAATTGTAAACAATTTTAAGTCCCAATCGTGTCTCTTGTAGTTTTTGTGAAAACTATTGTAAAACCCCCAAAAATGTAGTGGAAAAATAAAATTCAAAAATTTAATTTTGAGTTGATCGATGTGAATAAAGTCAATAAAACAATTTCATGCTAATAGGAACTGTTTTTAAATTGCCTTATTTGAATTTTAAGGCATAAAATAAAAAAAAATATCGGAATACATTTCATATTTAGTTTATTCTTGAATGTTGTAGATAATTACAAAGATATTACATTTTTAGTTTTTTTAATAACTCGGTTATTTTTTGAGCTACGGAAAAACAAAGAAGGGACTTTGTTTGAAGTTAGAAGAGGAAATCCGTAACTTTTCGAGATAGTCTATTAAACATATGACATTTTGAAAATATTTAAAATAAACTCTTGGTTTTTTGGTATGGTAAAAGGTTATATAAATATTGCGAACACCAAATTTGCACTCAATATCTCATCTGCTTCCAACGAAATATGGTCTTTTTAACACAAAATTGCCTACAGTTGGGAAAAGAAACGTTTTCAAAGCTCTGTTTATATGAACTTTTTATATAACTTTTTAGCAATAGAAATTTTTCCGGAGAGATTTCCGTGCAGTCCGAATCACCATGTATAAGGATTAAGAACTAGAGGTCTTGATTGGAGGGCAGTGCTTTAGACGTACGTGTATTAGCCCAACCAAAAACATTGTCTATATATACATTTTCCATTTGAAGTGCGTTTATACGAGTACATAACTAAAGGTAATAACTGGGTGATTTGTAAAAGTCGTATCGTATACATTATTGGCAACGACTCATTAAGATTAGAAAATATCTTGATTGTTTTTAAATACACATTCTTATTCTTAATAGGATTTAAACTTATTCTTAACTTATATTTAATAAAATTCTTATTCTTAACTTTGGATTTAAGGTTATTTTATAATAATTAATAGTTCATTTTATTAATATGGTTTAATTGTACATTTGCATATTTGTGTGTATAAAAACTAAAACAAGATATTTAAATGGATATTACAACTCTAATTATCAAGTGTTAAACATTGAGTGTAAAAATGACAAAATTTTCGAAATTTTCGTTTCTGAAGAGATTTATTTTATTTTTATTTTTTACAATTGAAACTGAACTTAGTCCATCTATCAATATTTCTATAAAATGAAAGCGTTTGTTGGCTGCACATCCTACGACGTACTCCAATACACAAAATCACTTGTTCTTGTGTTGTTCACATTATTAGTCTTGTCTTAGGCCAAATCAAACAGTTTTATCCTGTCCAACCGCCGAACTTGAACTGAATTGTCGAGAACTTGTAGCATCTCGATGTTATGGTGCTTATGCAGTCTTTCTTCATGCTTCCTAGCAAATCGCCGAACCTCTTCATAAACTGTAGCAATTTGTAAATGTTTATGGAGGACATTATTGCGTATGTACCATGGGGCATTAACAATGCCCCTCAGTACTTTATTTTGATATGTTTGAATAATTTTGATGTTGCTTCTTTTTGCACAGCCCCAAAGTTGCACACCATATGTCCAGATAGGTTTTAGGACTTGTTTATAAAGTAATAGTTTATTGTGCACTGACAGCTCTGAATGCCGCCCAAGAAGCCAATGCATTTTCCTTAGTTTGAGATTCAGTTCATTACGTTTCTTTTTAACATGTACCTTCCATCGCAATCTTGCGTCTAGTGTCATGCCCAAGTATTTTGCATTATTGTCTTGTGGGATCACTTGTTGATTGACAACCACTGGGAGATAATTGGTTTTTCTGTTAGTAAAATTAACATGAACAGATTTTGTCTCATTCAGCTTTATTCACCATTTTTTAGTCCAGTTACAAATTCGATTGACAGCTGTCTGCAGCCTTCCAGTAGACTCCTCAATGCTTTTTACTTTTGAGATAACATCAGTATCATCCGCAAATGTAGCAACGATGGCCTCATCACAGACTGGAATATCACTTGTATAGAGCAAGTACAAGAAGGGCCCCAACACACTTCCTTGTGGAACTCCAGCAGATACCCGCTTCAAATCAGAGTAACTATCTTCATACTTGATTCGAAAGTGCCTTCCTGAAATATAGAACTTCAACAATTGACTATGTTGTTTTGGCAAGTATTTCTCCATCTTGTATTCCCATCCCCGATGCCACACCTTATCGAAAGCTTGGGAAACATCTAAAAACACAGTAGAACAGATTTGTTTTTCTTCAAGTGCATTTTCAAAGACACTGGTGATTCTATGAACCTGATCAATACAGTAGTTGAATGCTTATCTCTGAAACCAAATTGGTGTTTTGGAATCAGATTCTTCCTTTCAGTATCTTGCTTGAGCCGCTTTAATAATAACTTTTCAAAGATCTTAGAAATGATGGGTAATAATGATATTGGACGATATGATGTTTTATCATTAGGTGCCTTACCAGGCTTGGGTATCATTATAACTTCAGCAATTTTCCATTGCATCGGTACATAGCACAATCGAAATGCAGCATTGATAAGATGAGTAAGTTTAACTAACTATTCCTTTCTGTGGCATCTCCTTCAATGATTGTCCATTTATCAAGTCATAGCCCGGAGCCTTTTTTGAGCTCAAATTGGAAATCTCACTTGCTACTTCTTTAGGAGTAACAGGCTTCAACTGTGTCATATCTCTAGTTTGTAATTTTGGTAAGTGCTCATTTGCTGTTTTCTGAAGAGATGGTGCACTTTTAAATAAAAGCGTGTATTTCACCATGTTTACAAAATTAAAAAAAAAAAAAACTTAATTATTGTATGAAGTTTTTTAATTTATTCTAAACTACTTGTTCATGGTGTAAAAATGTTTATAAAAAAACATGTTTATAAATAAAAAACAACATCTTTCAAAGAATAACTATATCGTGAAGGTGGGAGGTTCACTCAATATTTAACTATACTCACTAAAATATTTTCATACATACTCATATTAGGGGTTGCCTGACAACATTGAAATCAGAGAGGGGGTGAGTAAAGGGAAATATGGATAACACTAATCTGAACTCTACTCACTGAGATCTTTTTATAGACAACCATATTGAGAGAGTAGTGAGATAATATTGTATGGAGTGAGAGATAGGAGGGAAGGGGGATGTACAAAATCGATAAAATATTGTTATGTAATCGGTAATACACAAGTATTCAAATTCTATTAAATATTAGGAAGTAGAGTAGGAATCTAAATAGAAAACGAGTTATAACGTTCATACTTTATGTTCGCAAAACTAATTAGACCGGGAATCCATCTTATCAGAGACAAAATTTACGGAGTTAATTAGAGTTCTTAACAGAAATTCAAATATTCGCCTCAAACTTGTTACCAATAATGTTGGTGACTAAAGTTCAAAATTGAGACAGAGAGTTAAATGCGAAAATCATTTTTTGTGCCGTCATCGAATCCACAAAGCCGTCAATATTAATGACAAAACAGGCTAAACACTGTACATTGAATTTGAAACAAAGCATTTAACTGATGGAAACCAAATCAAATCATTTAACATCTTAACAAAAGCAAGTTATTCGTCAATCAAACTTTTTGTCCAGCTGTAACACATTAATCATCAATGGAACAATGTCAAATGTTCCTGCATCAGAGACAAATGAAGGCTATTCATGTTGTAAGGTGAAGGTTATTTGTGAAACATTGTTATCTGTCGACTGCAGTATACACCTTACTTAAGCAGCTTACATGAGTGTTTAAAAAAGTATTTCATTTTTCCATTTAAATATCCATATTGTTTTATTAAACAGCTTTTACATTTCAAAATTATCGGTATTTCTCTTTTGTCTAACACATTGTACGGATTAAAGTATTGACGTAAGCAATTTTGATAAATTTTAGTAAAACAAAATTTAATACATATTTACTTTTTTGGTCCTTATTACTACACCTAGTTATGTTTATTAGTGAGAGTTAAAATTTAAAAAATCAGAGGGCACTCCACGAATCTTAGCAGGAGTTTGATACATAGAAAGTAATGTTTCAGATGTAAAAATTAGTAAGGATACATCAAAAGCAGTAATGGCGCTGGAAGGTGAAACGTATCATTCCTAGAAATTGACGCGTTAAACATATTTAGGTGCCTTATCCATCAGTTAAATATTTATCCCTATTGCCTGACATGCACAAGAGCTTATTGAGCTTTTAAATAAAGAGATGCCCCTAATCATCCTCAAGGAAACTTGTCGGCTCCAACAAATTCACGATCTTCTTGATAAATTTACTTGAGGTGTCTGCCCTTTTGTCAAAGAACCAAGTTTCTAAGTCCTTTCCCGATTAATGATTTTTTATTCGACGATCAGGCGCTCTGAAGTTTTTGATTACAGGAGACATTTTATCCACAGAGGCTCTTATAAATATGCACATCAAGTGCATATGTTTACTTAGCTCTATAAAGAAGTCTGCAACATTTTTCTATCTAACTAACTATAGAATCTCAAATGCAATTTGCTTAGAGGGAACAAAAAATTCCGAAAATATTTATCTTTTAACACAAATAACTGTTCATCTCCAAAACTATTGAAGATATTAAGCCAAAATTGTTTGAACACATAGCTCAGACAGTTGCAACGTTTAACAGAAATATTTAATAATATCTTTTGTTTAGTATAAAGAAAAGACAATTAATATTATTTGTTGAAAGTAATAAGCGTTGTTATGAAGGACAAATTCTGAAAAGAGTTTGGGTAAGCCTGTTCTTAAACTCTGTTAAAGTTTCTGTTAGGATTATTTGAAAGTGTGGTGAATTTATTTTCTTCAATGATAGATAAGAACAAAATGCCCTGAAGTTAGGAGGTTTTTGATTTACGCCCGCTCGTAATTATGCGACTATGAAATTGTGAGATTAGGGTTTGGAATTATAATTTGACAAAGGTAATTATTTTTCTTCTTCACGTCTTAGGATTTGTATTATTAGAGGAAGAATTTTAATTTACTAATTCTTACTGATATTACTTTTTTTGTGAGTTAAATTACTTTAAGGTAGGAACAAAAACTTTTTTAATTAGCTGTAGTTTTTATTTTTAATTTCAATAACGGAATACAAACCACATTTTAAGTTTCTTTAATTTTGGTCGTCTCTTCAAACAACACTACAATGACTGATGATATTATGAAAATAGCTAGTCAGGTTGAAGTAACTTGACAACTTTTGTTGCTTTTTGTGTGTGTTTAAATGCTCTAGGTTTTGTAATTTTTCCCCGATTTCGCTTAAATTTGGAATGTTAACTCAGCTTTACAATAATTATTTGTACAAGTTTATAAAATACAAATAACTGTAAATTTTGTTGAAGTTGGATTTTAAATTTGAAAAATTTTCTATACTGTATACAAAGGTTCTATGTACAAAGCTATCTTAATATTTCTTTCAGGTTAATTATCGACATACTTATCGAAAATCACTTTCCGCGTTAGTTTGACGTTGGTACTTAAAAATCCGAAAAAAACCCCTAGTTTATGTTTTGTTACAATTGTCATACTAACTCTTTACTACGGTTGCTGAATAAGTAATAGAAGGTATATGTTTGCTGTCTAGAGGGTGTATAATGCATAATAAAGTTCTTAGGGGTAGGAAGTGGCTGTGTAGAATAGCCTTTGGGAGCAATTCATCCTCTTTTGCAATGCTTCATCCTCTAAAACGTACAAAGATTTCATTATAAAATAAGTAACCAATATAGTTTTATTTGGTTATTAAATTTAACTATTTTTGAATTGTTTTTTGAACTACAACATTAAATGCGGTCACATAATAATTAGGCATTATTTTTTACTAATCTAGTAAACCATTTAAAAATTATTTAGTATATTGTTCCTTTCAATAAAGTCTGTAGCAATTTTTTTAATATTGTAAGTAGAAATTACTAGTTTCCTTTAATAATTAAGGACTTATTTAAATTTAATATTGACACTATTCCGGTTAAACCTCCACAATGAGTGATCACAAGGTCATGTGTTAAACTTTTGAGATTATTACTAAGCCAACTTTTAAGTCTAATACAACTGTTTAGATTCTTACTAGCCCAGTATACAAATTATAGGTTAAGTTTGGTAATCACAAATCAAATTCGATTCTTTTTTTGACTGATCTTTACGTTTCATGGCTTCAGGTTAATGAAAAAGCGATTTTCAACATGCCGTATATCCGTCGTCGTTGTCATTGTCGTCTGTACGTAAACAAGATGAAAGCCGCAAAAAAATAAGATTGAACCTAGAAATTTGGTTTATCGGAAATTTAGAATCCTATTGTCAATTTTTAAATACTTAAAAATGTCGACCATTTTAAACTGTTTTTTGTCCATTGATTGTCGGTTATTACATTTATAACACACTAAATAAGATGTATATTTACATATTTCAATTTGTCATGTAATAATACTAACTACACCTCTCTCGTATGACAAATAGCAAAGTTTCATAAAGGCAATTTCAAACCCTGACTTCATAAGAAAATATGATATTTCGTATAGTTACAACATCGGTCAGATCCGAGACATTGGTACGAGCGAAGCGAGCGGATACTGTTTAATATCTACGAGGCTCGTTAGGCCTTGTTAACATCAAGAAAGTAGGGACTCAATTAAGAGGTTCAGATAACCTAACAACTACTTTAAACCTACTACGTATACTGACCCATTGAGCCATTGATCTACCAACACAATTTAACCTTTCCTACAAGACTCAACCAACTATTGGAATTACATTTAGAGCATCTACTTCTATGATGGGGCTAAGTCATGGTGCTCATCAACTTTTTTCAAAAGGAAACAAATATTAGTAGTTTCTATTCACATCCTTCACTAATACACGAATTCAATTCAGATCATGAAACATTGCTAACCTCTCTCGATGTAAATATTATTCCTTATCAAAAATCCAATACCAGACCTAATCAGTCACTACTTTGATTGAAATTTCTACACTAAAATGTTAAGACTCTCTCGCCCCAACGAAGATACTTTCGAAATATTATATGCTATGTATATTTTCCTCACTCTGTTTTAAGCTAACTGTGAATATACCGTAAATGGCGAAACCAAACTTCAGTAAATATTCTGAAAATTCCATTGTGTTTATATATATGTAAATAACAGTTGACATGAACACTTTATTTATTAAATCCATACAAATTAAATAATTCAATTATTATTGTCGGAGAGTATAAAGAAAAGATTAAACTACTCTTAACCAGTTGGATATGTTTTAACTACTCATAATTGTCTGTCGATGTAATTAATTAAATTTTTAATATAAACTGTTTAAATAAATCGTTTTATTTAACCTGTCTCGATATTTTTGGAATGTGGATTTAGCCTTTGTTATAAAATCATTGTTAAAGAACTCATAAGTTTTGACGAAACATGTTTAGTGCCGAAAATTGAATCATGTTAATAACTTTTGAGATCTAATATTTTCTAAACTACATAAATTAAGCGTAATTCCGTCATTGTTTTGTTTATAAAAACACGACTTTTAAGAGTATAAAATCAACTTGAGAAAAGTGTCAAACTTAAACAAAAATGACAAACAACATGTTAACATTGGTCAACTAATTAAACAAGATTTGTATGCCAACGGAGCGTTTATCTAACGGTTTATCGAAGTGAGTAACCTTTCTCCTCCTATTTGAAAAGTTTAGTGAGTGACTTCGTTATCACTTGTTGTCGAGACTTAACGGGAACAAAATTACTTTTAATTAAATTCATTATGTGTTTAATGTTTTTGTTAATGGTTTATAGTTATATGTTCTAGGTGTATCACTTCACAACGGGAGTTGATTTATAATCTAGAAACGTTGTGTGTTAGTTTTTATATAAACAAATGATGGAAAGTGTCCCCTTAAACTATATTAATAATATGAATAATCTTTCATTATCAAATAACTACAAAAAAGTATTTTTTTTTCTTCTAAAGTACCAGGAATAAAATAGTCCTAAAATGCGATTTTAATAAAATCATATAGAAAAAATACGTTTGAAATTTTCACTTTTCCCTACTGGAGGGAGTCTTTTTTTGTAGAGTTGCATGCAAAAGGTTCCTTTTAACAAATATGTGTAATATACTTCAAGTTTCACCGCTGTTATTGGTTCAACCTTAGAGGCTCATTTTAGTGAGTACGGACGTAGCAATTCTGATGATCGCTAGCTGAATCTTTACATTTTTGTATGTTGTCTTGTGTTAGATCCCTCTCTTTCATTTTAACCAACTCTTGTCCTTTTCCAACCCTAACGATTTAGAGTATTTCAGGGTTAGTAGGTATTAATTTTACGTATTGTTCTTCGTTTTATTATAACGTAATGACGACAAGACAAAAAAGTTTAAACGTTATCAAGCCATATCCATCCTTTTCTAACACCCTATATTTGCCAACAGATGTTTAATTTATACGACTTTCTGTTATGGACGCAAGGTGTTAATTGAACAATATCATAAATTATTGTTAAAGTAATAACGAGTTCCTACAACAATGTACATTGTAGTTCGAAATTAGTTATTTGGAAGTTTCCGCAAATATTTGTGTATTTGAATAAACATGAAGTAAATTATAACAATAAGTATATATTGTTATGAAAAAATGATTTCGTGGTAATGTATCTAAGAAGAAAAAAATATTTATTTGTATACCAAAATATATTGAAAATGATCAAGTTTACCTTATCTAGTACGTTTCAATATACTCCGTTTTTCGGCAAACACCTACGCTATAGTTGATTCCGCCCAGTTTAGCTCGATGATAACAGAAGTGACAGTCGCTAAAGAGGCGGTGTTTATCTCTTCTAAATGGCATAAATCACGGATTTCCTCAGCGCAAACGCTTTTCTTAACGTAATCCAAAAAGAAAAAGTTCATGTGGCTTAGATTGGAACTTTTTGTTGAGCAAAAAAATAGAACCATACGTTGTAATCTAACAATGAAGAAACTTGTCATTGAGAGCTTGTCGTACACTGAGACTGTAATGATGTGCCATTTAATCCTGAAAATTATACTTATTTTCTTTTTTCTCCATATGTAATCAGTTTGTTGAAAACACGTTTTTGAGCTACTTCAACGCGTTATGGATACTTGGGGTGAAAACTAAATAATTTTATGCTGCAATTGAGGTAACCCCTTATACGGTTAACTAGATAAACGTTATAAACCATTACTTTCCCTTATCCCTTTTGACGTTATGTCCCCTATCCCTTTTGACAACCACCACTCTAGGTAATAAGATCTTAATGAATTATTAATAGTAATAGGAAATTGGAGGACTTACATTCCAATTAAAAAAAAGACTCCGTACAATACCAAAAGCAATAAGGGTGGTATAAGACTGGTAGCATATTACATTACACCTCCTAATTAAAATATAACTGATATATTTTATAGACCTTCCCGACAATTTCGAGAACGCCATTTCCCTAAACATGGTTGGACATGATAATTATGAAATGTTCACTTAAATATACTAAACTAAAGAATACTTGTTCGATCATAACTGAAGTATCAGTTATGGAGCCAGTGATTCTCTCTTCTAAATAACGTAGATCCTGGATTTTCTCAACCCAAACAATTTTCCGAACGTAATCCGAGAAGAAAAAGTCCGTACAAGTCAGATTGAATTTTAAAATATGCATCTAATAGTATGACGTGATTTTAATATATAACATCTATTCTATATAACTGCTTTATAGTTCACTTTACTTTGTTAATCATAACTCCCTTGAAATATTGCTGGAGTATGTGACGTATTTGTTTTTACTTAGAATTTGGTTTGCGAAACTTTACAGTTGTTATGCGTTTAAGTAATTATATCTACAGCTATAAAACCAGAGATTAAACGTGTTTTCTGGTTAAATTGTGTTGTGTAACAAGTTGCTTACGATCTCTAGGGGAATTGTTTAGTTCCTAACATGAAGCGAGACCAATCAATCCACTTTCAATTCGCAGTGTAAATACAATTGGGAAGACGGCCCATGTTAACGATTCAAAAATATGCGACCAGGACATGAATTGAATTAAACCAATTACAGAGTGGACTTCAATTAATATTCTTTCGTTGAAAATACTTGTTGAAAAAATATTGCACAATCTTTTTCACAAACCTATCACACTGTAATGAAGTTTTTTTTTTTTTTTTTTTTTTTTTTTTTTTTTTTTTTTTTTTTTTTTTTTACTTTCATTTTTACACTTAAGATAACATTTATAATTTTTGTACTTACAAAATTTAAATTTAACACCGCATAATCTTGTTACTGATTAAAATAAAAGCTGTAAGATTGCACTGACATTCTCACACAGCCATCATAACAAATACTTTTTTTTTGTTTAAATTTTGTAATAGCTGCTATAAAACTAAAAATGAAATTACCCTTTTAAAAACAACTTATACGATTTTTATAACATTTCCCACATATAATGTCATTAATATCTCCGCTCAAAGTTCATTGTTCGCAATTTTTCCAAAAACAACGATTTTGAACTTGTCTTGAAAAAACCCAAAAATACCAGGTTGTATTAGATTTATTTCCTCAAAAATGACCTTATCAAGTTTTTTTCTAAATTTTAGTGAAGATTTATAGTACCTAACCATGATGAAAAACTGCAAATAAAAGTTACGCTCCTAGATTAAATGAAAAATGTACCTTGACCACCGTCATAAAACCTCGATTTCAATGAAATACTATTAATGCTTATGAAAAGTTTATGACAAGGGAATCAATCTTAAATTATATTTAAACATATTAATAACTTTAAAAATCACATAATGAAATAACAAATTTTTATTTTAAAAAAGACGGCGCAACATTTTAATGACTAAATAATCATTTTCAGGTTATTACATAGCCTTCATACAATAATACAGTGTTCATAAAGTATGAAATATATAAAAAAAAACTTTTAAAACTGCTGAGGATAGATATTTTTTATTCTATATGTTTAAGAGATAACATTTACTTCTAGTTTTGATAATTTTACATTTTGGTGGCTATATGAATTTTCTAGGTTCAATAGTGGAAGATGTTTTTTATATCTCATTTTCCTTTAAAAGTTATCAACTTTTAAAAATATAATTTATGGATGGACAAATTAGTTGGGTACTTTCTTTAAACAGTACATGTTGTAGTTTTGAACTTGTGATTTTCAAAGATGTTCAAATTGTTAGACTAAAGCTATTTGACACAGTCCTAAACGGTTTAAAATGTATTAATTTAACCAACCAGAAAACCTAAATGAACTAAAAAATAGAATACGAACAGAAATTAACGCTATTACTGATCAAACAATTTTCTAAAGTAGTTGGTGGATTTTATAACCGTTTAGAACTGTGCCAGGGCAACATTTTGAGCATCTTTGAAAGACATAAGTTCAAAACTACATTATGTTGAAAGATGTTTAAATCTTAGTATCAAACTTATTTTGGATTTAAATATTCTGTAGTTCTATTAGTTTATAACGTTTTAAGGAAATTAGATATAAAAAATGAATTCCAACATTAAAAAAAAAAAAAATGGCGGAACCGAGATGGCCACCAAAATTAAAAATATTCAAGAAGTAAAATTATAAAAACGAACTTTTTATGTTCAGGCGATTTAAAGATTTTTTATAAATTCAATACTTTATGAAGACTGTATTGATAGTTGTATATATACTCATAAAAAATTGATAGTATTTATGTAGAACATATATTTTTTCTTTTTTTTACCCGCGAATGAGTTGAATAGAGATATTTTTGTAGGGAGATCTAAAAATGTTATTTTTGTGGGAAGGGAGGTTTCAGGATTGTTGTGAGAAAGTTAGTGCAAAATATTTACATCGATTATTGAATATATAAACTGTTTTATGTAATAATACATTTTGCATTCGAGATTTTCTAAATACAAACCTTCAACGATCAAATGTATTACGTTTAACTGAGAATAAACTTACAAATAGAACGAATTGATCCATTACTGCGTATTCCGTTGGTTCTGTTTGAACGACTCCATCTACACTCGTGGATTAATACATCAAGAGGTATTTATTTGTCTCGTCTCTCGGAAAACTGAAAATTCAATAGCTCATACGAATAACTCTTCTCTCAAATAAATTTAAGAAAAAAACCAACTGCCAAAATAGTCTATTTATCAGTGTTATCATCATTGCTAATTAAAAATATTATTCATCAAGGTTACAACTCAAATTGTATTTGCTTATATTATAAGATAAGTATTATAAATATATTCTAACAATGATAAGTTGTAAGTTAGAGTTTCCGGTACGTCGAGTGACTAAACATATTACCTTTGTGTGTAAAAGAGTTCAGATACATCTCCTGTTGGAGCTCAGAAAGTTAAGGTGTTCATCCAGTATTGTGGAAAATATCGAGGCTACTATCATAGTAACGGGAACTCATGAGAGCTAACACATTACCTGAAAGTAAACCTGTCTATTAGGCCCTGACTTTAGAGTCGCCACGAGATTATTATAATTTTTAAGTATGATGGTTTAAGAATAATTGCTAATTTTGATTTTTATGGAACTGTTTTTTCATACCCTTAATACTTGTGCCGCTTCAATGAGACCAAATTAGACAAACATTTTGGATCATTTTGTGGGATAATTTTGATTTATATACGAAACAACACATGGGTTTTCAATCTCCCATTAGTCCTAATGGCTAGATCTCCATAATAGGTTTCGAATACGATCCATATGGGGCACGAATTCAGTGTTGATCTGTATTCGTGAGGAAAGTGGGAAGCTAGGATTACTAGTAAATCCTGGTCTCTAAAGATAAAATTCACCGACGGGAACTCTAAGCGTTGATGACTACATATCACTCGATGAAAAATCGCCAGAAGGCCAAAATTCGGTTTTTACATTTATGATATCGTACATATGTAGGTGATTCTAACGTTATGTTTTTTTTTACATTTTTAAAACAATATTATTGCACCATGTATTCTTGAATTCACACGTGCATTGTTCTTAAAAGCAGCCCAAGAACTCCAAAGATGTAATAAAAAAAAATTGGAATCTCACAACTTACAACGAAAACTTTAAAAGCATATTCGCATGGATGCACAGTATTATAAGAGTTGGTCCAAGATATATTAGTTCTATTAGATGCTCTTAATTCCTTTAAAACTTTTGAAACTAAACATTAACAATTTGTTTTAAATTTCGGTAGCGAAATTCATTTTACTTTTCAATAAACGTATAAGTGGATGTGTGGACACAGACTTCGTCATAGTTAATGCTTGTATTTCACTGATTGTAGTATGAATCCTACCATTTATATTTATATTACCTCCTTAGTACAATTTCCTGTTCAAATTTATAAAAAAATGTACGTTAAAAGACAAGAATTTATCTTCAATTAAGTATACTTTGTTGTATAGGTCTATTAATAACAATTCCAATGTTTTAGCCTTATTGAACCTTAACTAGGACTTCCATATTATTAATGAACTTTTTCCTAAAATGGTTCTTATTCGCTAGTTTGCTTCTTTAAATATTATTAGAAGTGTTTTTTGCCTTTGAGGTTTTTCATAACCTGCACCTGACGACCACTATCTGTAGACCTCACCTCCATCCAATGTTAGTCGGAGCAATCTTGACAAATCAGATTATAGTATTATATCTTATGCCAGAAATCTGTACACTTTACGAGTCAGTTTTTAATCGGTGAAGTTTACGAAATTGTACTCTCAAGGCGGTGCAGTTTACAAGATATGCTCGTAAGTCAATGCATTTTACAAGAAACAGTACTCACAAGTCGGTATAGTTTTACAAGACTGTGCTCACAGTTCAGTGCAGTTTGCGAAACTGTTTTGTATCGTATATTTACAAATAAATGTATAAGGAGGAACACATTTCAGACACTGAATGGTGTTCATATATACAAAAGGTATTCCAGTGCTTCCCGAGATATCTCGCGTTTAGACTTATTAGTTCCATGAAAATATTTAATCAGTATCTTAACAGACTTAGCGTCTTAATTGGTTGGTTAGTCTTAGCGACTACAATAATTAATATATCAACAGGAAATTGTTAGGGTATAGGGTTCAAATAGAAACCTACAAAAATGTATAAAAAGTCGAACTTAATGGTTAGAAACCATTATATACGAGCTATAAATTCCCCTATCCCTTTTTTCCAACCACCACTCTAGGTAATACGATGTTACCGAATTATTATTTATATAGTAAATGAAATTGGAGGACTTACATTCCAATTAAAAAAAAGTACTCCGTACAATACCAAAATTAATAAGGGTGGTTTAACACTGGTAGCATATTGCATCACACCTCCCATAATTATAATATAACTGATATATTTTATAGACCTTCCCGACAATTTAGAGAACGCCATTTCCATAAACATGGCTGGACATGATAATTAAGAAATGTTCACTCAAATAAACTAAACTAAAGAATACTTGTTCGATCATAACTGAAGTATCAGTTGTTATGGAGCCAGTGATTCTCTCTTCTAAATAACGTAGAGCCTGGATTTTCTCAACCCACACAATTTTCCGAACGTAATCCGAGAAGAAAACGTCCCTACAAGTCAGATTGAATTAAAAAAATATGCATCTAATATTTTGAGGTGATTTTAATATATAACATCTATTCTATATAACTGCTTTATAGTTCACTTTACTTTGTTAATCATAACTCCCTTGAAATATTGCTGGAGTATGTGACGTATTTGTTTTTACTTAGAATTTACTAGAATATTACATAGCCTTCATACAATAATACAGTGTTCATAAAGTATGAAATATATACAAAAATCTTTAAAACGGCTGAACATAGGTAGTTTGTTTTTTCTATATGTTTATGAGATAACATTTACTTCCAGATTTGATAATTTTAGATTTTGGCGGCCATATTGGATCCGCAATCTTGAAATTAGGTTTAATTTTGAAAATAGAAATTTGATCACGTGACACATTTTTTACGTTGTTTTTTTTATTCTAGGTTCAATGGTGAAATCTGTTTTGTTATATCTCATTTTCGTTTAAAAGTTATCAACTTTTAAAACTATAATTTATGGATAGACAAATTAGTTGGGTACTTTCTTTAAACAGTACATGTTGTAGTTTTGAACTTGTGATTTTCAAAGATGTTCAAATTGTTAGACTAAAGCTATTTGACACAGTTCTAAACGGTTTTAAAATGTATTAATTTAACCAACCAGAAAACCTAAATGAACTAAAAAATAGGATACGAACAGAAATTAACGCTATTACTGATCAAACAATTTTCTAAAGTAATTGGTGGATTTTATAACCGTTTAGAACTGTGCCAGGGCAACATTTTGAGCATCTTTGAAAGACATAAGTTCAAAACTACATTATGTTGAAAGATGTTTAAATCTTAGTATCGAACTTATTTTGGATTTAAATATTCTGTAGTTCTATTAGTTTATAACGTTTTAAGGAAATTAGATATAAAAAATGAATTCCAACATTAAAAAAAAAAAAAAAAAAAAAAAAAAATGGCGGAACCGAGATGGCCACAAAAATTTAAAATATTCTAGAAGTAAAAATATAAAAACGAACTTTTTATGTTCAGGCGATTTAAAGATTTTTTTATAAATTCAATACTTTATGAAGACTCTGTATTGATAGTTGTATATATATTCATAAAAAACTGATAGTATTTATGTCGAACATATATTTTTTCTTTTTTTACCCGCGAATGAGTTGAATAGAGATATTTTTGTAGGGAGATCTAAAAATGTTATTTTTGTGGGAAGGGAGGTTTCAGGATTGTTGTGAGAAAGTTAGTGAAAAATTTTTACATCGATTATTGAATATATAAACTGTTTTATGTAATAATACATTTTGCATTCGAGATTTTCTAAATACAAACCTCCAACGATCAAATGTATTACGTTTAACTGAGAATAAACTTACAAATAGAACGAATTGATCCATTACTGCGTATTCCGTTGGTTCTGTTTGAACGACTCCATCTACACTCGTGGATTAATACATCAAGAGGTATTTATTTGTCTCGTCTCTCTGAAAACTGAAATACTGCTCATACGAATAACTCTTCTCTCAAATAAATTTAAGGAAAAACCCAAATGCCAAAATGATCTATTTATCAGTATAATCATCATTGCTAATTAAAAAAACAGTATTATTCATCAATATTACAATTCAAATTGTATTTGCTTACAGTAAATATACTGTAAGTATTATACGTATACTGTAAATATATTATAAGTAAAAGACTGTACACTTTACGAGTCAGTTTTAAATCGGTGCAGTTTACGAAATTTTACTCTCAAGGCGGTGCAGTTTACAAGATATGCTCGCAAGTCAATGCATTTTACAAGAAACAGTACTCACAAGTCGGTACAGTTTTACAAGACTGTGATCACAGTTCAGTGCAGTTTGCGAAACTGTTTTGTATTGTATATTTACAAATGTACAAGGTGAAGGTGGAACATATTTCAGATACAGAATGGTTTACATATGTACAAAATGTATTCCAGTTCTTCCAGAGATATCTCGCGTTTAGACTTATTAGTTCCATAAAAATATTTAATCAGTATCTTAACAGACTTATATTGAAAATGAAATAATATTTTCTGTCATCAGTTTGTATGAGGCCCTTTTCAAAGATTATGATCTACAGTAGAAGTTGCAAAATATATTCAAAGAAGATACCAGGAATTGAATATTTACTAATAATAAGAACACAGAAAGGAATATAGTGAATTCAGTAATGGCGATTTAATAATGAATTCTACTTTAGCAAATAAATCTAATGACTTGTTTTCATTTATAGTTACCAAACGAGATTGTTCTATTACAACTGCTCTCTAAAATTGCTAAAGATAAACTACTATAGAAGCATGAACTGCCCAAATAATAATTTTATTATCGTTTCAAACTTGTTTAAATAAGTGTATATGTTTTATATTATTTGATTATTTAAAATAATCCAGTGGCGTAACCGTCTAAGAAGGTCCTATGGCTACTAGACAGCTTTAAAATCGTGTCAGTGTATAGAGTTTTCCTAGCAGTAATTTTAGCTTAATAGCTTCTCAAATTTTAAACGATGGTTGTCCAATCTAGAACAGTAGTGGGAGGGGTGGTGGTTGCATTATTTCATTACATTTTTACTTATTTGTGTACGCTTATTTTCGCAATTCTAAAGATTAATATGAAAAAGTTTACTGACAATAATAAAGTTATTTAGATATGAACTGACTACAAAAAATCCAGCGTTACATTATGCACATTGTGTTTCAAGTGTTTAATATAATTTATCAGGAGATATTGACCTATTTTATAAATCCTTTGAAACTAATTTGATAGTGTTGTTTTACTTCTTCATTTACTTGCATTTTAAATGAGCTTAGCACAAAATTGAAACTTCTTGGCGAACAGAACACGTATAAAATCTGTCCCCCTGGTTTGATACTTTGTTTGAATGTGTCAAGTTTAGACATGTGAAGAGTTATCGACTTGAGAACTTGTTAAGAAACCTTCATCCCTGTACTATTTTATTTTTTACGAACTTCATCAGTGATGAAAACTTTTCATATTTTCTTTCCTCCTTTACTATTACGTCATCCTGATGGAAAATAAGAAGACAATGTCAAAATATTAGAGGTATAATTTTTAAGAGTTTATTTTTGGTTAAAACTTTTTGGTGAAGTATGTTGATGATAACAACTTTGAAACTTCGACTGGATATCAATCAGGTTATTAAACAATATCTCTCACAGCTAACTACATGAGTTATTTAATCCTTGTAAAGAAATTGGCAGGTCCTAACATACGAGAGGCAGCCAAAAAGTAAGTTGCATATTATGTTTTAAAGGTAAATTTTGATTAGAGCTGTTTGTAAAATTATTTGAACTTCTGTAAAATTTGAACGATCCCATTGTTGACAAATACGACTAATAATGTCGCGTGACTTGGAAGTTGAATCTAAATGGGAAATCCGTCTTAATATTTGTATTATATCCGCTAAAAAGTGTAATCCTACTGAAATTAATCGAAAGTTAAGTGAAGTTTAAGGTGAATAAGTTTTTTCTCACCAGATCATTGCAAATTGGTGCGATTTGTTTGAAAATGGCCGCAGTGATATTGAGGATGAGTGTAGGCATCGAGTACGGTCATGGATAGAAACGTTCAACGTGTTCAACACTTGCAAACAAAAGAATCACGGAAGACGAAATCGCAACTGAGATAAATATTTCTAATGGACGTGTGCATAGTATCATCTCTGAGCATCTGGAGTTTAGAAAAGTGTGCACTCGTTCGGCACCTCGCTTATTTACTGCAGAACGCAATGAGAAACGTTTTCAATCGACACTACAGTTCTTGCTTCGTTATGACAGGAAAGGTAATGAAAAATGCAGTAAGAATATAGTTGTCAGAAATTGAACGCAATTTTTTTGATGAAGGAGTTGAAAAACTTGTCACTCGATTTGATAAATGTCTGAAACGATATGGCGAATATGTAATAAATATAATTTGAATTGTAGTTTCAGAATAAATAATGAAATTTTTTAAATTTTTTAAACTTTTATTTTTTTTAGGCTAGTGGAATTTACATTTTGACTGCCTCTAGTATAAAAAATACTCTTCAAGCAAAATGATATGCTGATGGAATATACAAGGTATTGGATCAATTTGGTAATCGTAAAATAATCGATTTACGCTTTTCTGATCTTCTGATTTTCTGGAACAGAGATTTTTGAAATGCCGTCCTTATATTGTGATTGTCATTTGTACGTAAGCCCGGTAGCGACTACAATAATTAATATATCAATAGGAAATTGTTAGGGTATAGGGTTCAAATAGAAACCTACAAAAATGTATAAAAAGTCGAACTTAATGGCGGCCATTTAAAAGACATTTGTGGTTTGTATTTCGCGAACAAGAGATGGTGAAAAAAAAAACATGATAGAAAAGATAAAAGAGAGGGATCTAACCCAATAAGTGAAAAAAGGTTTTCCCGGGTTTACTAAGTACTCCTTTCAGTGTACCAGTGACGGTGAATTTTGTAGACCTCCTAAACCGAAATAATTTTAAAAACAAACTCACGTCAAAACACTCTAAAACTAATCAACTTGTTACAGTGAAACTTAACACATACAATTTTATGGTCAAAACCAAACATAGGATTGAAAGTAAAATCGTAAAAATGGCATTTATTTTAAAATAGTGTGCGTTTAAATTAGTTTTTCATAATGTGAATGTCTTACAATAAATTATAAATTACTTAGAACTATATTTTCCATCTAATAATACCATTACTCATCCACCATCTTCAGTAATAAATGTACAAGACAATTTTGAAAACACATATTTTAGAATGTTACGTAAAATCCACACGTAAACACAATTGAATAATTAATAATACTTTTTGCTTTCCTGCCTTTGCATCATAATTAAATTGAGTTTAATATTCTCTTTGAATATTTGACAGTTGTTAGCTCATGCAGAAGCTGTTTTAAGTCTTTTCACAATAAAATTCTGTTAAGATATTAATGCAGACACTTCAGTTGTGAAAGACTGCAATACATTTTACTTAACGCTGACAAGAGTAAATGGACCAAGTATTGTTTCTACGCTCATTTGAATAATACTTTGATATCCGTAGCGTTGTATCTTGAATCAAGTATTGTAAAAGAAAACACATTTTGTTAGACGTAGCAGTCTACTCAATTCTTTTCTTGGGATATTTTATCTAATGTTCCTTTTTCAGGAGGTGAAAACTATAAATTTGACTTATTATGTAATAAATGTTATTCGAAAGAATAATATACATAGTGTTTAAAAATTTGTATAGTAAATTCGGCAAGTGATTTATGGCTTCAAAATAAAAAAAAAAGATTCTTATAAAATTATCAGTTTGTCTACCATTATGTGCTTTCACAAAATAAAGATAAATTTAAAAATTGATACAAAATTTGGGATACACTTTTTCATTTTATGTTTTACGTGTAACAAGAATCAAAACTTTATATTATAAATCGTTGAAATGGCGGTAGTGATACAATTTTATTATTGATTATCTCTAAAATAAATACTTTTAATCTTATTGTAAACTGCCGCTTTTTTGAAAACACATAAGATATAGTTTGTATTCTTGTTATACTGGTAAAACGTTGTGTAAAAAGTCTGTAAACCAAATTTCGACTCAAAATCTTAACAATTAGTTAAAGTTTTTCAAATTTCTTTATTAAAAACACGAAATGGCCGACTAACGGTTAACAAAGCGTTTTTGGATATGTTTTTGGCTTCAATAAACACAGTAGCAGTAACTATTTATTGTTGGACCTTTAGGATGGAAGTCAACCAAAGTTGGTCCTTCCATATCTCAGAATATCGACATCATAACATTTCCTGCAGACATCTGAGTTTTGAACTTGTTGGCTGTGGGTGATGACGGAGGCAAACTTTGTCGCTTACCCTGATGGACCCATGTTTCTTCAACGGTTAATTTTCGCTTAAAAAATCAGTCTCCTTCTTCTTCCTAACGTTGAAATTCTTCTTGGAAATTTTCAAACGATTCTCTATGTGGATGCTGGTCAATTGACTTGGAAACCCAGCGAGCACAGGCTTTTCGAAAGTTTAAATCATCGTACATGATTGAATATGCTGAGCCATTACTTACATTTACTCACTTGCAATTTCATTAACTTTAGTTCGTCGATTAAAGAAAATCATTTGTTTATCACTTCAATATTGTCATTAGTTTTTGACGTGCAAGGGCCTACTAGGCCGTAGCTCAACACACAGAGAAATCCTACCACTTTTGAAGCCATCAATTCATTCGTAGATTTTGCTTCCACTTAAACAACTCTCTCCATATTGCTGCTGCATTCAACGAATAATCTCTGCTGGTTTCACGCCTTCAGAATTGAGGAAACATATCATTGCTCCCCTTTCTTCCTTGGTGCAATCAGACAAAGAAGAATTCATTGCACACAGTCTTTTAAACACAATCACAAATAGTAATTATTTCTTTATTTTGATTAATGTCATAAATCACTCCCCTAAGGTAGGCATGTTATTATATAATATAATATGTATAAAAATATGGAAACGGCTTAATATTTCAAGTACTGCTTTAGATAGGAAATTTTCGTCCTCTAATTTTAAAGCTCTAAACCTGTGCTATCTACAGGGTGTTACACAAGTTTAGTAGGATGTACAGGGTGTTCCAAAAATATATTTTACTTACTTTTTTCAAATTTAAATCTAATAATATTTTTAGCCCTGGCAGAGTTTACTATGTCATCTTTGCGGTGAGGTAAGATTCGTGGTGGTAGTGGTGCTGCTGATAATAGATAATCTTCCCTTTTTTTCTTAGTGGATGTCGAAGTTGTGATGAAAGGCTCTAGTTGCGTAGGCTCTCCTAGGTTCTCGTTATGTAACTAGAGATAATCAAATTCATGATAACAAACCATCTTAAGCCCTCTTAAGGCTGATAAAGATAGAAAATATTTGAGATTTACTCGCTACGCTCACAGCGGTGACTCGACCAGATCACGTAACTATATGGATATTATATTTTCTTGAGGTGGTTCTTAATTACATTTCTGGCAATAACTTTGCTATTTGAAATCGTGGAGAGGTGAGGTTTAATAAATTAGATTTAGAATTGATATCTGTAAATTGTATCTAATTTAGTGTTTTATAAGTTGAATAAATCATAACATATGAACAAAAACACTTGAAATTTTAAATTTAAATTTTTCGAATAGACATGAGCACACTATATATATATAGATGAATACCAAATTTTATTTTCCAGTTTTGTTTTTTATCTTACACTAGATGACAACTATGTCGGACGGACGGTTGGTCTAAAATAACTTTTTGATTTCCTGAGATTATGAAACGTAAAAATTTGTTAAAAAATGGAGGTGATTTTTTTTTTACAATTATCAAACTTATACCTTTATACTGGGTAAATTATAGTGTAAAATCCATCACATAGTAGCTTTGAATATTTAAAGTTAATATTGTTTCACTAAGAACGTTTACCACCTGTTACAATTTAATAACTACCTAAATGGGTGTAAACAGTTTTTTTTCCTCTCCTGGTAAACATACTTCTCATAGTAGAATCTTCAAATTACAATTATTTTTTTAATTTTAAAATAGTCCCTTTCAACAGAATATTTCTTTATAATGATATACATTCCCAAGCTTTTTATAATTTTCATTTATTGAAAATATTTGATGTATGTAAGCTCCAAGGATATACAGACTTCATTCTTAAAATTCTTATGAAAAGAAAAACAGAAAAACTTTCGTTCAACTGGTGTTTCATTGATCTTCATATGGGCGCCTGATTCGACACCGATTTGACAAATTAACACATCCCCCTCCTTCCGTCACCATTATGTCGCCCTTATAATCTATGCCACCACTTTCGTAAATAAAAGCGCAGGGGAGAAGATTAACACATTGTTTCAACGTAACTCCAAGATATTACATATATCGTAATGGTTTCACTCATTTTTCAGACTGTAGGAGATCATAACATGTTAATAACAAGGATATTTGGAAAGTACTTATGTAATAAAAGATAAGTCATACTAAAATACTTACAAACTCATTTATATACTTTATACTCTGAACCGTCTACTTTTAGATTAAACTATTCTAAATACCATATCTTTACACGGTTTATTAGGCTTATTTAATCGCTTATTGTTCTCTCAATTTTTACCCTATTCTTCGAGTAATGTTTGCTCAAGAGGAGCCAAAGCAACAGTAGACAACCGTGATCAGTAAATTGATAAGATAACTACACAATAAATTATACTGATCAAATCAACAAAATAGTTTAATTAACGGGTTTTCGAGATGAACAATCTTTTTCTTTTCTATTTTAGTGCAGGATCTTGTAGGTAATAGTTACGGAGAATTAACCGGAACAATTTTGGACTTATTAGGAAAAATGAATATGTATTTAAAAAATTTATAATTCAGTTTTTACTAATGAAGGTCGTGTTTCTACTTGTGTTAATTTATATATACAATTTTGTCAAATGTTCAATTATAGTATGCTAATAATATGAACAAATCGTTAATATAAACAATTTCTTTTCAAATATGGTGTAGTCACATTTTGTAATTGTTTCCCAGTGTTATAAAATTTAGTTAAAATTATATTTGGTAACAACATCACACCAAAACATTACAAAATATAAGTTAGTTTTCAATATGAACGTTATTACATTGAGAAGAGATTCCTTATCGGATAGATGTTCAATGAGCACTGTGGTGAATGTGAACAATATAAAACACTGAAACCACTACCACAATTTTGTTACAATAACACACATACAAATAAAATGAAATAAAATATTTATTTGCCCTATCGGAATTTAAGTACCTTGTGATAACCACACTTCACGTTTTTCCGATTGAGGAATTGACAATATTATTATTGTCATAAGCTTATCTTGATTTAATTAATTTCTTAAATTAAAATTGTATTGTTGAGCTTCGCTTCTAAAGTACAGGATTTCCTATCACGTGACTCTATTAATCTGTATTTATTCCTTACAATTTATTAATCCTCCTCAATAATTGTATTATTATAAAGTATATTTTCGTATTATAATATCGAAGGGAGTATAAAATGTTAGTTATATTTAATTACATTTATAATTGAATCCATTCTTAATACCAAATTTGTTTTAAAAGTATTATTTAGGAATCTGGTTTTTCCCATTAGACACCTCAGTATAATAGACTTTTGGGTACTTCCATGTTCTAATCCAGCCACCTTATTCCTATGTAAGGCTTCACTAGATTCTGAATTTCCAGAAGTAAGAAACAGACAATAGTCTATTTTCTCAAGTACTTCACATATCCGTACTAAGTGTCATTTAGTTCGCATTTTTCTACACAGCCTGCAATCCAAATCACCAGTAAGGGCTATGTTGTTTAGATTTTCTTGATGTCCAATGACAAAACTCATGAATTTTCCCAGTTTAAATATATTAGAACAGTTTTTATATATGTAATGCCCGATAACTAGTTGCCTGATATCTAGTAATTCTATATTTTTAAATAGTTTATTCGATGTGTGACGCGATCCAAGGAAGAAATCACCCCGAATAATTGAGATTGACATTCCGATGGAATACCAATTAATCTTGTGTCGCATGTTGCCTTGCCAATGCAATATTATTTGCAAAGTTAACCAGGATCGCAGACCGGATTATCATCACTACGACATTAGGATGGCACTGGATCAGCTGTTTGAAACATGGAGCGATTGATGTTGGGATATTTCAGACTCGTGGACCAACCAGCTTGAGGCTAGAGAAGTGGTGGTATGTAACAGTTTGCTTCCGGTTTTTTGGTTATACATACTTCAAAATTTCCTCAAGATTGCCACTATTATTCCTATCCATCAGATCCACGTTATTTGTTTTATCAATATTAAATGTTAATAAATTGCGGTTGAACCGAACTGTCAACAGTTAAATCTTGTATCGCTTGAGAGTACACTTCGTTCCAAATCCCCTCCTTAAATTGCATTAACATCGATAAATTAATTAACAGCTTCCGCGGAATGAATGACTGAAATACAAATATTCTAGACGATTACAAAACAACTACAAATCGGTTATGAATGCAGAGAGTTAATCAAAATTGTTTCAATTTCTCATGATCGAATTCTATACTGATGAGACTTCAAATTCATTACTGAATTGTTGTGATATTTTACTAAAATCGATACTTCTTCTTTTGTAGATATTATTTCATTGTACGAGTGGAGGCAATAGAAATTCGTATTCAGTAAAATCTTTCGTTGTGTTTGAAACATACTTTAAGCCTTATTTGTAACCGGTGTTATTTTAAATCTTAATGATGGAATAAGAGAAGAAAATCCTCACTTCTATATTTAGTCTTGCTCTTGGTCTTTTTACTCGAGCAGGTCTCGGCCTCAAATTTCATCTTCTTTGTAAACATAAACATTCCCAAATGAACTCGTTTGTTTTCTTAGTAGAGGATTACAAGAAGTTCTACAATTGTTTACGTTTCAAAATAATGATAGAAGAAACAGGAAACCCTTAGATAGATTTTGTTTCATTGATTTCATTCTTCATTTCGGCGCCTTACTTGACACGAGTTTGGAACATTGCCACATCTCCCACCCACACCACTTTCCTGTTTCTATAATAGCTACGTATATTTTCTTAAATAACATAGTTAAACGGCCGAGGGGTAATTTTTAAGACTTTATTTATAATTTTAATATTATCACAAGTTTAAATTGTATCGTTTGGTTTCGGCGGGGATTTTGTTGTTGTTTAAAATCAAAAAAACCTCTCGGTCCTTTTTAAAAAAAAGAAGAGAAAACGTAAAATAAAGACGGCTACCTCTGGAATATTCAACAGCGTCAGAGTCGGAAAATAACAGGATATGGTAAGACGGGCCTGATAGGAAAGATGAAAGAGAGGGATCTGTTATAGTTATCCCGGTACCTTAAATAACATCTATGGTATCAGAGAAGGTGTTACTAACAATTATTTCTTATATAGTTTCAAGATTTTTTAAATAACTTTTAATTGTTTTACACTCAGATTATTAAATAAAATATACATTAAGGCGTATAATTATCTATTTTATATTTTATACACAGTAATAATAATGAAAACTAACATATTTACATACTTTTGCATATGTACGAAATAGTTTAGTTTAAATTCCGGGTTAAAAAAAAACATTGAATATTCTAAATTATCAGTTTTAATCCAGTGCCTTTGGGTCACATACAAAATTAAAAATAATGGTTAAAACCTAGTTTAAAATACTTTTGCAACTTTTGAAGTTTCTTCATTGACTTATTGGAATTTAGATTGATAAAAAACTTCTAAGGATTTATATATCTACAAAGCCCGGCGAAATCTGATATTTTATTCTATTTTTTAAACAACAAGTTTCACAGGAGAAGTTTTACACATACTTTTTACCAATTCATAACAGCTTCTCAACTATAAACATCCCAAAAATTGCAGCTATAAAGCAAAGTCAAGTGAGAAGTCTACGCCATGTGCTGGGAAGCGAGTAGGATAGCTCAGTTGGTTGAGCATTGGCGCATAAAGCCAAAACTCCTGGGTTCGATTCCCAGTCTAGGTAATGTATTTCTCACTTGAAATATTATTGTATAAAAACATCTGTATGAATTATTGTGAAACTGAAAGTTATTTATAGTTGCTTTGGGCCATTAACATTGCGCTTATGGAGCTGTACTTTAGAATAAAATTAAATATACTACCATCAGTATAAGGCATCAACGAACAGTTTTTACAGTTTATTGAGGTAAGAATAATATTTGCAATATCTACTTATCTTACACGTGGTGCAACTTTATCTATTTAGTTATCAAGTCATTAACCTTTTCTGTCCATCTAATCGAACTTACCGACACTTGTCATACCGGCCTTGTCTCTAATCTACCAAAGTTTATATTTCTATCATTTTCATGTGATAAAAATTTACACTTGTGTGTAAATTACACCGGTAAGTTTTTCTAGGCAAACATTATTAAACCTTGACCATTAATATGACATCGTCTGCAGATACTCACTTTCAACTCTAGGTTTACAGTAAACAGAATGTTTTCATGTTAGAGCAGGTTGCAACAGGTCAGAAGAGACATCAACAGGTCAGAACAAACAGGTATGAAGGATACTTTGTTTACACAAGATGTTCACACCCACACATCGATATGGAAGAGAAAGCTGTTGAATACTCGACTATTTGTAAAAATGTGGAATAACTGATAAATAGAAGTGGGGAAGAAGAAAAATAAAAAGATCTGTCAAATTTAGTTCAATATCAGAATTGAGAGATTCGTAAACTTATTTGGTTCACATTTCGTTTTGTTTGCGTGGTTTATTGTAATGAACGAAGAGAAAATGAATAACTATTGAGTCGTTCGGAATGATGATAGAACAAGAGCCAAACAATTAATGGTGATAACGTCTGACTCTTGAACTCTGTAATTAACTTTAAACGTTCTGCGTTCCCTACTTCGCTGAACGCCCGGTTTTTCTATCAATTTTATTAAAATTTAAATATAATATTAGTTAAAGCGTGCTATACTCATCTTCCTGGAGTGCAATGGGTCTACTATAACGTTAATGGTCTGTCCATCTATTCATTAGACGTCCTGTAAGTCTTCTTACTCCCGCTTGCAACAGAAGAACTCCCTTCGGTAATTTTCCTAGTTTCATTCTTTGGTTATATAAACACGCAACTACTTGCTTTGCTCTTAATTCTTTCAGTACATCGTGTTTTTTCTGCACTCCACTATTTGACGCATGCTGTAATTCCTGAGATGTCTTTTGTGTTTTGAATTCGAACCTCACTACCATAGCTTAATACGTTTAAAGTTAACCTTAATTTTGAGTGTAATTCGGATAAAAGATTATTGACTCATCAAAGAATTTAAAACTGTAACATTCGGGCTCCATTGTGATATGTTGGTCGTGAACAAAGCGTTTATGACTTGTCCATAAATAATTTATTGTTTCATCTACTTAATTAATTACAAGCGCCGAACATTTACAACAGGAGAGGTTAAAAGGAGGTTAAAAAACCGCCTCTATCGTTTAATAATTGATCGATAAAATGTTCATAGAGTAAAGTTTTATAACTGTTTTTCATTTCTATTTTATTTTAATTAAATATATATTACTAATAAAGTTTACCCTTAAGTACTCCTTTTAGTGAGTACGGGGTTTGCAATACCTCTCTCTAAATTCAGCTCTTTCATCTTTCCTATAAGGTCTCCCTTGATTAATTTTTATTTTCTTCCGTCTTGACATAATTAAAATATTTGAGATTCTATACTTTACATTAATTTCATCTTGTATGAAGAGATTTTTCCTTTTACACTAAAGGAAAATATTAATAACGTTGTATTGAAAAAAATCATTGTGATTTATTTGAAATAATCAAGTATTGATCCTCTACGTCATTGATAAGCGGTTATCTGTTAGATTGTAATTACCTTGCTGTGATAACCACAGCTCACCTTTATGTGATTAAGGAAAGGAAATGGTGTTACTAATATTGGAAATCCTTTTCCTGTTCAATACGTGATTTAATTTACAATAATTAATTAGTTCGGATAAACTGATACGTTCTGATTACCGTTATTGAATTGTTGAGCTCCACCCCTAAAGTACAGTATACTCGTATCCTGGCTATGAAGATTACTGTGATTATAGTAATATGATATTAAGTCAATTATCCTCAAGTTAATTAAGTCAATTAACTGTTGTTAATTTAAATCTTTCTTGATGAAAATATAGAAGGAAATGAAATACAAACTCATGTGGTCAGTTTAGATATCAACTCATTTGTTTCACGAGATCTCGCTCTCAAATCTTGTCCCCTGAGCAACCATAACAATTCCTAAGTGTATTTGTTTTCCTTAATATGAGTTTGTGAAAAGATTCTGTTATGTCCTTCTTTACAAAATAAACAAAGTACAAACAGAAAAACCATGAGGTAGCTTTGGTTTCATTGATTTCATTCTTCATATCGGCGCCTGACTCTACACGGATTTGGCACATTGCCGCCTTTACTATACATCCCTCCTGCCCCCCCAGCCACATGTTGTCTTCCTTATTTATTCCTGTACTGTAAAATAACATTTATGGGATCGGATGAGGGGTAATTAACATTACATTTTCATATACCTAATATCATTTTATAATCAACGTTTATATCTCCTTGTACATGGTACGTGCAATGTATAAAATCCAGGCGTTCTAAACATTGGCAAAGTATGAAATAAAGTAATTTTGTTAGACCTTTACTCACTATAAAAAGTATTAAATGGACAGATTTTCTCACAATATAAAAAATATGAAACGGAAAAAATAATATGTTTAAGTACTAAATATTTACTGCAGTAAATGAACCAAACCTAACTTAACCTAAAAGTCATAGAAAAATCGGTATTCAAAACTCTGTATGAAGGGGCCATTATATAGAATGCCTAGACAAATATAAAATATGATTGATTTTTACTTTGCCTGCCAAATTTAGTCAATTTATATAACGCCTAGACATTGTATAAAATCCATGATTTAACACATTGCTGGTAATATTGTATTATATTCAATTAAAACTATATACTTATATACTCAGGTATATATATATAAATTTCTTTTATTCCCCTCTACCACTATTTTCATGTCTTTCTTATATCTATACCACTACATTCGTAAAAACATCCTACTACACCCCTTAGGGGCTCACTTTAGTTAGTACGGCCTAGCAATACGAAATACCTATTAGGTTGATGTAGTAATGGTTCAGAATCTTTCATCTTTCCTATCGGGTCTCTCTTGATCAAATCTTGTTATTTTCCGTCCCTGACACTTTTGAATATTTGAGAGCTATGATTCTTTATTTTTTTTCTAATTTCCTCCTTTTGTAATGAGGCGAAGATGACAAGAGGATTTTTGTTTTTATACACAACAGAAAAACATCTATTAGAGAACTCTAAAGAGAAGTAATTCACATTTTATCTTAATACAACTCCCTGATATTACACATTTTATAATTGTTTTACTCATAACTCTCAGGACATAAATTGTTACTGCTGATGCACAAGACAGACTAATAGTAATAATCTCTTTTTAACACAGCATAGCCCGATGTTTAGTTAACAGTTGGTGACATTCAAGGCAAGGTGATGTTAAAGGTTCACCGTTTTTCATAACTTAATATTGCTATAATACATATGTGTTTAAATTACATATGTATCAAATGAATTGAATGAACACCCACTCACAAACAATTGCCTCTTTAAATGTCAGATTTTTAAGATAGCTTTTTCGTATTTTTGAAATAATCATATCATCTTGTGTTCTTTGACCTCAAAATATGATAATTTAAAAATTCTGCTGGTTACTTTTGCAGCTTTTGAAGTTTATTCAATAAACTTGAGATCTATTTTTAATTTCAGTATACTTATAAGCCTCTGATTATATTTACATCTTCTGTACAATAAACAGGAAATAAGTTGTCCGGACTGAACGCACCAAGGTTACCCAAAGCTTATAAATGGTTTGTCTTGTATTAAAATCTGGATAGGAAATGAAAATAGGGAAGGGGGGGATAGATGAAACGTAGCAAACTAGAAATCAAACTGACCAGATCGGTGTTGACACTTGGGTAAGAGATGATTGCCTTCAGGCGCAGAGAGGTTAATAACGTCTGTCGCTAATCCTTACTGGTGTAATTAAAAGAGAAAAGTAAATGTTTATAAAATAGTAATGGAGGAAACTTATCCTTTATAGATCAGAGACAAAATATTTTAAATTAAATTTTCTCATTTTATATTAATGTAATTTTATAGCATTCAAACGTCGGCCTTTGAGAGCACCCCGGTTGGAAAGCATCTGTATTAAAAGTTCAGTATTAAATCTACGCATTGCGGATTTAACAAAGACGAGATCCAGGCAGCCGAAACTTGGTAGTATAATCCAGCAAGTGAGCAGGTTGTTGCGCAGTTCAGGTTTTATTTGTGTTAATTATTTGAATGTGTAACTAGGCGTTGACGCATCGCTTCAACATTTTCAGCATCTGTGAACCGCGATTATGACATGCATGGAGAAGTTGTAATATGATCAGAAAGTCTCAGAGATTGCGAACTTGGATCTGTTGATTTGGCCCCGGGTTTGAATAGTTTAATTACTTTAAGCCTCATTTTAGCTGATTTTGTGCCCAAACGTTTATGGGTGGCTGGTTTTCCTCATCAGTATCAAGTATGGTTGAGTAATTTTCGCCCTCTGTGGGATATCAATTTACAGTCTAGGCCAGTAATGGTAGATCGCCACATTGAAAGTATAGTCTCCATTCAATAAATATGCCTAAATGTGTTGAACTTAATCTCCGCCGAAACCAAGCGATACGTTGCAATCTTGTAGTTAAGTTAAAATTATAATGTGTTAAAAATTACACCTCTGCTATGCAAACAATGCTATTTACAGAAGTAGTGACATAGAGACAAAATGGTGACGTGTGTTGGAGATGTGGCAATGCTCCAAATTTGGGTCGAGTTAGGCGCCGTTATGAAGAATGAAATCAATAAACAAGAGCTATCCGAATGTTTTTCTGTTTGTACTGTCTTTGTTTTGAAAAAGTGCCTAAGAGATTACAGAAACTCTCTCCAGTTATTCCTTAACAAAACAAACACATTTACGAATACTCATAGTCACAGACGAGATGAGGTTAGGTTAGGTTAGGTTTATAATAGTGGAGTAAACAAATATGTCCTTCTATTATTTCATCAACTGAATGTTAAAATAACATCCATTAGAAGTATGTAGAAATTAATTGTAATGTCCTTAGAAGGAAAATCAGATAAATTTAGTAATGCTTAAAAATTACTAGCCTACCTATGGTCTCTTCAAGGAATAAGACCAAGAGGCCAAGACTGTATGTAGTTTTCATCCAAATTTTCTGCGTTGGTTTTTCGGAGTATTTAAGAATTGATCATCGTAAATACAAAAAATTTATTTGCTTTGTCATACAATGTAATACAAGATATATTCTAAATGCTATGAAGAGATAAAATGTAATTTTGGAGCCATTTTGTTTCTCAACAAAAACTGGGAATTTTCCCTTTATGAAAATTTCTATCTAAGGAGGATGATGGAAATTTAGCATTGTGTTAAGAAAATTGTGGGGAATAGAATCTTTATATGTTCACTTATTCACGCGCGCATGGTATAGTTTGTATCGAGGTCCAAAATAGAGATTTAATACTGAAATTATACGGATATAAAAATTGAGGTAAATTGTCGAAATTGTCCTAAATTCTCAAAAAGTACCTGTTTTGTAAATATACAAATATACTCGAAGTTTAGTTGTGATCGGAGTAAAAAGTTTTTTTTGTACCAATACTTTTGCGACAAAAATGTGGAGGTTTTTCGATTATTGAAAATTTCAATTCTTTATAATAATTATAAGAAATATTTTGCTATATCAAATTTTTCCTTAATATTGTAAAATATTTTACATAGGATTTCGTAGGATTTCCAAAAAATCAGTGTGTTGTTTTATAAGATAACATAATTTAAGTGAAAAGGTCTACCGTCAAAACACATCATTTAGTTCATGAACCAAAATTCGTGGTTTTTCTCTAAGTGTTTGCGTCGTCATAAATCTGCACTCGTCATTTTACGGGGATAAAAATATCTATTCTGTTCATAAAATGGTGGTCAATAAGACCGTCATATTTATATTTAGGAAACAATTATTATCGACATCCAAAAGAGAGACTTTATACCGCAGCGTTGAGGTCATAATAGTCGAGGTTTTTGTCAAAATCATGTCGAATTCTCAAAAAGTATCTCTTCTATAATATTCCAAGATATAAGGAAGTTTAAGTGTGATCGGAGCGAAAAAGTATTAATTTGGGGGCCAAAAGTTTTGCGTACAAACTATGACTATTTTCAATTAAAAAAAAAAAAATCATCTTTTATTATTATAATTATAATTATTATAATAATTAAATAAAAACTATTATAAATAAATCGAAATTTTCCCTATATACACCATATATTTGAAATAGAATATCTTTTTTTTCCTTAAAAGTATACCGTTAAAAAAAATTAAAAAACGCTACAAAATTAATGGGTCTAGTATAGATATAAGGAAGACATGGAAATAGTGGTAGAGGGGAATAAAAGAAATTTAAATCAAATTTCTTTTGTATATTTACCTGAGTATATAAGTATATAGTTTTAATTGCATATAATACATATATTACCAGCAATGTGTTAAATCAAGGATTTTATACAATGTCTAGGCGTTATATAAATTATTGCCTAAATTTGGCAGGCAAAGTAGAAATTAACCATATTTCATACTTTGTCTAGACATTCTATATAATGCACTTCATACAGAGTTTTGAATACCGATTTTTCTATGACTTTCAGGTTAGGTTAGGTTGGGTTCATTTACTGCAGTAAATATTTAGTACAAAAAATCCTATTTTCTACATTTAATTTTTTTTATATTGTAAGAAAATCTGTCCATTTAATACTTCTTTTTATAGTGAGTAAAGATCTAACAAAATTACTTTATTTCATACTTTGCCAAAAATGCTTTACCAATGTATAGAACGCCTGGATTTTATACATTGCACGTAACATGCACAAGTAGAAATAAACGTTGATTATAAAATGATATTAGGTATATCAAAATGTAATGTTAATTACCTCTCATCCGATCCGATAAATGTTATATAACAGTACTGGAATAAATAAGGAAGACAACATTTGCTGGGGGGGGGGGGAGACAGGAGGGATGTATCACTATAAAGTTTACATACATCTTTTTACGAAGATGAAAATATGTTATTCTGTTCAGAATATTTAATAGAGAATATATCGCCATATTGATCTTTACGGAAATATTTATATGAACGTCCAAAATTCCCTGGCTGGTTGCTCCACCTGACCACCAGTGAACATCCGAAAACAGTAACTATCTTCTCATTTCCCAGAGACGTACAATGTACCATTCAGAATACTAAACATCTAGTTCAGATACTTTCTGAGGGGCGCGCTCACATTTGCCGTGATAAAGTTGTCATTCCCTTGTTGTTTACTGTAACTAATTAAAAAGAGAGATAGGGGATACATGAAAATTATCTAGATTGGAAGTTACGAAAAGCAAACAGACCGAGAAAAACACCAAACATAATTTGACTGCATTTTTCTACCACTCCTATCATTATATTTACTTCTGCTGACGTATTTCAATGTACTAAATTTTCAAAAACTATTATTAACAACTGTTAAAGTACTTCAGACTACCTCGTTACAAAATTAAAATACCCACTATCATATCAACATATTTATGATGTGACTATCTATGATCAACTATGTGAATAAAACTGAAAATCTGTCGAAAAAATTTTTAAATACAGTTTTGTTATAATATTTTTATTTCAACTCTCTACCAAGGCAACCCTGCTCTAAAAATTTTTTATCTAATCAGACTATTACTTATATAAACTACATTTTCTCTAATGTTTTCAATATTAATATCACCTATTTTTAATCACTCTAAATATTGTTTTAAATAAGACAAGTTGAATTCAGAACACAATAAGCATTCCATAAATAACATCTCACTTAGCGTGTCGTTATACGTTTGTAAGTATATCACGGTTTTAAAAGCAATATCGTTTTAAACAAAATGGGATAAAACTTGACATAAAATTTATTTTAGAGAAAACAAACCCGCATTGAATCATCAAAGTGTAAAATATAATTTATTACATAACGGTAGTAAAACATGATCAACAAAACAGGATAAACTTATGAGTGAATTTGAAAGATCAAAAAGAGCAGCTACAACATGCAATATAGAATGACAATATATATTATGTGTTAACTAGGTTACGACAGTAATATATATTGCAACACATACAATGTGAAATGATTTTATATTTGTATATACCCGTATAAATATCGTATTTCTTATTATAATGATATTCTATATTTGTGCTGAAAGTAAATAATTGATTTTAGTACATATTTCTGCATTTTTAACATTGTCTGAAGTAGTTTTATGAAGAAGTAAGCAACTTTTAAAAATGGAGTAAATTTGAAACAAGTAAGCAGAAATGAGTAAGACCAATGCCAGGAGTGACAGAAAATCTATTATGTACGTACTAGGCAGACGTAATGTCGGATTAATGAAATTATAGTAATCTTCCCACTTAGGAGCTATATACTGTACTGTAGGGATTGATATCAACAATTCAATTATGATAATCGTAACATTTCAATTTAACCAAACTAATTGATTATTGAAAATGAAATCACGTATTGATTGGATAAGGCATTTTTTTCAATATTAAAATCATTTCGTTAATCAAACGAGTATTCTATATGTGATTATAACCGTTAATAAATGATGAGAGTTAAATCCTTCCTTGTCAATGATGTTTAAAATTTCGATTATTTTGATATGATATTGTTTTCATTTGTATGTTTAATTAAATTTAATAATATTGGTAAACAATTACAGAATTTGCTTACTTAATTTTGGATGTTACTTAATTCGATGCTTGTAATTTGTTAAGTTATTTATTAAATAAAAAACTATTTTAAAGTTGTATGAACGGTTTGTTCATAATGAACCTATCATATTGTGACCCGAATGATATGGCTTAATTATTCCATTACACAGAAGATCTATTAGTCAGAATCATTCTAAAAATAAAATTATGTTGAAAATGTAGTTGGTAGTCATATTTTATGGACTAGTAACATCATATGAAGGGAACATTGACTGGATTATTGGGACAGAAACAATGAGCAACGGATACTAATGACTATAGAACTTAAGAGTTAATAACACGGTTCTAGATTTCTTAGTCTTGTCATCGTTCATTGACTCTTACTCCAGTCGATAATTTACGTTATCAAACAATTGTCATTCATTTTTCTCTTGATTCATCCAAATTAACAGTTATTCAATAAATTGAAAGATGTGAACTAAAATATACGAATGTTTCGACTCTTCAAGGTAAACCTAATAGAAAATATCCATTTTGTTTGTTAATACAGATAATTTTGGTTAATCGGATTTGCATCTTTCTCTTATCTAATACGTATTTTACAAACCATTCAATAGCTCTTACATCCGAATATACAGGCGAGTGTTATAAAACCGCTAACGTGTACCCAAGCGCTGTAGTTCCGACAGTCAATCTTATTTCTGTTTCACAACATGTAACTTACTTTCTAGTTGAAGCTAAGTTTTTATAAATTATGTAGAATTAATACTCAGAGGTAAAAATACGCGTTCCTTAAATGTTATCGATTTGATGTAAAACATGATACAATTGTATGATAATTGGTAAAATATATTCTTTATTGGATAAAAAATGGGACCGGTCATTTAGATGTCGATATGTGCCTTTAGAGATATCATTTATAGGAAGGAATAGAAATATTATTCACTAGCGTTTGATTGTATTGTATAGAGTTATCAATATACATACACTGAAGGCGTATTTCAAGTTTATTAGAGTGTATGTTCTTTAAGAACAGTAAAATAAACATTAATGGACTTTCTATAAATCATGAATTGAAAACTAAATTAATTACGTATAAATAAGTATAATCATAAATATTAAATTTTATACTCTGAGTAATGTGTGTTAAACCTTTAAAGACTATCTAATACTGTCCCTTTTCCGTCTTTAACCTTGTTATTTACGAAAGTAAAGCAACAAAAGTAAAGACCGCTCGAAGATTATGGAGGGTGAAATGAAGCAGGTGTCGAAATCAAAGATATAATCAAGGAAAAGAGCAGAGGATTTTCTGTTTGCATTGTCTTAATTTCAAACGGAGTCGCTTTTGGGATATAAGGGTCTAGAGGATATGTAACATTCACCAATCAATGAGGAGAAATGAACGGTTGAATGTTTTCCTGTGTGTAGAATTGCGGTGGAAATTATCAAGTAGAAACAGGAGTGAATAGAGGAAGAGCAGGCGAAGTATAAATCCAACTGTTCAAATTATTTTCTGTTGGATTAATTTGTAATGATTGGATTCAATTGGATTAGTTCTCTACCTGAAAGATCAGTGACATTATTTGTCTTACAGTTCGTTTTATTTATTACGATAGACAATTTATTGAAAATAATGAAGAAAAAATAACAATGTGTAGCCCGTGTTCCAAATAATCAACTGAAGGGAGAGGCAATTGAACAACGCCAAACACTTAACTGAAAATAATATGTTTATTCTAAATACTCTTCTTTGCGTACATTTATTTACCAATATTTGAGTCACTGTTTGCTTCTCATATTTGTTCATAAAGTATTAGATTGATTTACATTTAAAGTTAACTTTTATTTGAAATGTAACTTGGATCAACAATTATGGAACAGATGAGATTCGTATCATTTGTGATCTGTTCATTTTGATCAGTTATTTTGTAACCAAAGAATGAAAACGCAATACACAAACAGTCTTAGTTCAGTTCAAAAATATTTTGTGTGAATGTAATAATTGTCGATGATGACTTAGTCATCAAAACATCGTCTTGTTTTGTATTACATAATACGTAATTGAAGATGGAAGTATGCACAAATGTAGCACATTATAGTGAACACTAATTTTCTGTTTATTGTCACTTAACAGCATAATATCTTCTGCAATACCGAATATCAAGTAGTTTAACTTTGTAACTGTTTCCCAAATTTATTAAGTGTATTATGGCTATAAATTCAAATTAATTCTGATTAATTAAAAATATAATCTAGTTATGTTTCAACAAGAAGACCTTTAATTTAATTACTTCACTGTGCAGCTCACCAAAGCTCAATTTTATGCGACCAAGGAAATGATGTTATTAAAATTGAAAAACCTTATCCTATTCAATACGTGATTTAATTTACAATAATTAATTCGTTTCGATATATTGGATTGTTTCGATTATTGTAATTGAATTGTTAAGTACAGTATTTCGTCATGGCTATGAAGATTACCGGTGTCGTAGTAATTTGATTTTGTCTTCTGTTTTACAAATAATCATCTGCAATAATTGGGTGAAACAGATATTTGAGCGTTATTAATAAAGTATTGGTAAAATAAGTCCAACAAAATATTTTCATCGCTAATTATTTTATTTTTTGCAGCAAGAGCAATAAACGCATTAAGACCTGACTTTTTATTGTGAGTATGCCTGTTTATCTGTCTACTTAATACGACGAAAGTTTTGACGTAATTTTGTATGTGCACAGTTTTTTTGATATCTTTGTTAAAAAACCAGTCGTAAAAAAAAAACAATAACGATTTAACCACTAATAATATTCGTTACCTCTAATAATGGCCCAAATAAAGTTGTTTTAAATATTCATATGGATCTAAGTATAATGTTAAGCTTCAAACGTTGTACTCATCTACAAGGTGAATATTAAAAGGTGATAATTTTTTACAACTACAGTACTTTCTGGAATAATTTTTAAAATGCTAACATATTCCTTTTGTAGAAATTAACAAAACATTTATTAGTATTGTTTAGTGTGATATTTGGCAATAGTTTTTTTGTATATATAAAATAATGTATGACGTTTCTGAAATAAAAATCAACTTACATTATAAAGTGATAAACCTTGAGCATACTAGTGAAAAAAACCTAAATTGCCATGTACACAGGGCCATGTAGGATACTAAAATTAAACTATAACCTAAGAAAGGAGCCCAATCCTAAAGTTCGGTCTGAGTTGTCAAAATTAGAACTAAATAAAAACTAATCAGAAAACACCACAAAATAGAAGACTGCACTACATAAAGTGCGGCAATCAACTAATTTATACTCTTTCTACCTTACATATTAGTTTTTATATTCACAAATGATAGCAAATCTACGATTAAAACATATTAATAATATAAATAATCCATCAATATGAAATAACTTTATAATCGGAATAATAATAGGTTAAAGGTTTTTCAAACATTGGTAAATACATTGTAAATTCCGGAATCAATTAATTGAGTTCCGTTGAATAATGTTAGCGATTTAATTCCAACAAATGACCAGGGTCGTGAATTCAATTATTACTGGACCATCAATAATTTTCCGTTTAAAGTACTACGTAAACGTAACCAACTTGTTTTCTACAACTTGGGATTCTATAGTTCTGAACATGTGGGAACAATCTGAACATTTTTAGAATTCGTTTCAGAATTTAGCTCTCTGACACTTCCGTGCATGTACGTTTTAAAAATAATAATATATATTAAATTCAAGAATAATACCATTCTGAAGAAAGAGGTACAAAACTATGACACCCGATTTTGAAATGATTTCCGATTATCCTTTTTCTTATTCCTTATCCGGGAGCGATTTTACGATATAATAACTTATGCAACCACATACCACATAGTCAAATTGCGTAACCCAGTGTTCATTAAAGTTTAACTAAAATTAAAATAGTGAACAAAGTCATATTACAACAATTGAGATTAATTTAAAACCTAATCTACTGTGTTGATTATCTGCATTATTATAATGAGTAGCATTTCAGTCACCTATCAGCGTTTAATTAATTTGTAATTGATAACCAAAGAACACCTTTTCATAATTAATATTGAATACGTGATTTAATTTACAATAATCAATTGATGTAAATAGATTAAAACGTTGCTCATAACCTAATTGAATTGTTAATCTGATTTTCTAAAATACTTTACTCTAACTTTTCTATTTATAAAACAAAAATTCCCAATGGTTAAAACATAATTTTGGGTATTACAAACTAAAGTAATAAAGTTTTCCGAAAGTAAATTATTACATTTGTTATTTGTTTGTACTTACGCGAAGTACATTTAACCGATTTAGGTGTTTTTGTGTGTAAATCTAATATTATAAAACCACTTCATTAGATTTTAAGGAATTTTTCATACGAACATTTTTTGGAGAGCTTGTTGAGGAGTGTTCATTATGTCATAATTTATCAAAATTTAGGTTTACCTGTCATCTAGATAATAATGAACATTTGTTCTAGTAGTATTTATTATTTAAATTAAATTTAAACTTAACTAATCAAACAAAGATTATTGATTATCATCTTTCGAGAATTTTGAATTATCAATAAAATAACTGGAAGTTTATGGACATCATTACGGAAGTCTTGGTTATCTCAAAATCTAATAAAGTAGTTTGATATAAAATGTTGGTAAAATGTAATATTTAAAGGCAGGAAAGTATAAAATCGCTTACAATGGAGATACAGAAATATTTTCAAATTTTTAAAGTACTTGCGAAACTTTATTTCTATTACAAACCGATAGATATGTTGGTTTCAATCTTTACACATCCTCAAAATGTAATCGAAATGGTTTGAGTCAGTTTATAAATAAAATAACTTTCATTATAATATTCATGGTTGGTTTCAGTTTTTTATTGATAAATTTCAGCCGGAATTTTCTCGGTACTTAGAAAAAAATTTAATGTAAATTTAATCAAAATGTTTACAATGAAAGTTATTTTCCTATAAAAAAGCTGTAACGTTTAAAATTGTAATACGGTCTGGAGATATCTTCTAATTATAATTAATCTTTAAGCTTTATATAATTATAATATGACGTGATCCCATTATGAAGTGGTCAGAATGTAGACTAAATAACCCTATAACTGGATCACTTGCTTCAGTATTGATCCAACATGTATTTACCAACAAATATATTTATTATCAGCATAATTTAAAGTAAAGAGATTCTTCCTGTAAGGAGATATAATGTCATCAATTTATTTGTTATATGATTTTGGAGACAGTAAAACAGAAAATGACAACGTAAGAAAGGTATGAAAGTTTATACAGAAACAACCGTAAGAAAGGTTATTTCAGTTGCCAATCTATTTAAATTTTGGAAGGAATGATATAGACAAAATCAGTACAAACAGTTTGATGAAGGAGCAAGTATTTTGCTTATAGTAGTTAGCAATCATAAAACCAAGTACTTGATGACGGGTAAACAGTTGTTGCTTGTGAGAATACTGGTCGATTAAACGTATCATTTCCCAGAATCGGAAGAGTTTAAATACTGTACTTTGGTGTCTGGTCTTTGGGAGGAAATGAAAAACGACATAGAAGAAAGATTGACGGCGAAAAATATATCCTATACAGCAACTTATTCTACATTCAGAAGTAGGAGCATGCGAAGAAAAGATAAGTTAATAATATATACATAAATGTACTAAGACTTATTTGGTTTTTGTTTTGTACACGTGGGAGTTGACAAAGAAAGAGAAATTTCTCACGGTTGCAATAGGGAAAGAGAAACAAGGAGGAAACTACATAGTCCAATGATAGAAGGATAAATATGGAGCTTTAGAACAATTAAAGTGATATGATATTCAGATGATTTATTAATTTTTGTTAGGAATACATGTCACTGAATTTCGTTTGATTAGTACACTGACATACTCTTTAAGTATTTCGAGTATGGGGGTTATCAAGCATAAAACCAAGTAGGCCTACATGTTGTCAAAAAGACAAGTGATATCAATAACAGCTCCGAAGGGTGAAAAGTATCAATTACCAGAACCAGAGGTGTCCATTAAACACTTAAATGTCTTGGTCACAGTGAGTATAAGTTAATCAACGATATCAGTGCAAGATGGGCGGCAAGAATACATGCTATACGGCACTATATGAAGAAGTTAAGAATAATCAGAAAAGTTAAATTAGTCATATATAACTGTACTAAGACTCCACTGTGTTATAAGTCTTAGGACGTTTAGATTGATAATGAAAATGAAGTAATTAGAAAAGTGTATAATTCTGTGAGAGAAGGAGAAATTTAGAAGTTAGGAATAAATTGATAGGATTCGTTGGGACATACATCAAAATTGAGGGTAAGAGGAGATAGAAAACATTGTAGAAGTAGTACAAAGGGCTGAGTTGAAAGCGTAGAAGGGGTTGTTGCATATATTTTATGACAAAGTGAGTAGTGTAGTAGGTAATATATATATATATATATATATATATATATATATATATATATATATATATATAGTGTAGCTACTATATTATAGTTCCCAGCTACACTATAATTATATAGTGTAGCTGGTAAGGCTAATTTTGGTTAGTTAGAAAAAAAATCCTTTACTTCTTACTTCTTAAGAATAAATTATTTTTTCCAACGCGGAATTCACCTTTTCGCCGAAAATTTCAATTTAGAAACTACAAAATCGACGTATTATATAGGTTGTGTACATATGGAAATGGGAATCGCGTATGGTTTGACTATGTCGTAGGTTTGGTGATGTCAATAATTTTGCTTACCTAAATAAATATATAGATAAAATAATATTTGAAGTGAAAAATATACGACCTAGACTGGGAATCGAACCCAAAACTTTTGGCTTTACGCGCCAATGCTCTACCAACTGAGCTATCATAGTCGCTTCCCAGCGCAGGGCGTAGACTTCTTACTTGATTTTTTTACGTTTATTGCTGCAATATTGAGTTTCTAAATCAATTACCTCTCATATGCGACGTTGAAATGAATTTTTACTAATTTTTCAGCCCTTACGTATGCATTTGTTAATTTTTCCGCTCATACGTTTTTACTAGCAGGTTATTGGAAATACAATTATATTTCAACCTGCTATTATTGTATTATAGTATTGTACTTTCAATACCTGCTAGTAAAAACGTATAAGCGTAAAAAATTATAAATTAAAAATTAATTAATATATATGGCGATATAATTTCGCAGACGCTAGGAAGAAATGTTGGAGGAATGATAGCATTTCACGTTACCTGTAATCACAGATATAAGCATTACAATAAAATTACTTTAACGTACGGACATGATTGTGAAGAATTGCTATTATGTCTAACCTATAAATGCGTAGTTACAATCTAACCTATAAATTACGTAGTTTTACAATTGTGATTTTTCGGTGAAAAAGTGAATTCCGCATTGGAAAAATATTTTTTTCCTAAGAAGTTCGGTATGCAGTAAAAGATTTTTTTTAAATAACCAAAATTAGCTGTACCGCGTATTATTGAGAAGGTGGAGAAAAAGATCTTCTGATAGTAAAGGTGATTTGTTGTTGCAGACTACATGGCTCTCTTAGGACTGCAATACCACAGGGTAAATGTAAACCTATTTATTTCTAAGTTAAGGCTCTGCGAGAGTTTGCAAGTTGATTCCAGCACCAAGACAGTGGCACATCTGTAAATAATTATTAATGCCTTTATTCCGCCTCGATGTTTCATAATATTGTTAAAGTTTCAGGGTGGGAAACAGTAAGCATAGAAGACATTTTAATGCGCGTACGTGCCAACAATCTTCTCTGTTGCTCCTATGAATTTCCACCCTTTCTTGAAATTTCTGGTCTTCTTATATTTTCTATTCACTACTATTTGATGCTTTTGACCTTCAGCTTAAATTTTCCGTGTTTACATAGACACAAAATATCCAAATGTTTACAAGATTGGATCAGTGCTTTTGGCGTCGTCGATAGTATAGTCGACTTCAACAATACGTTCTGAATATAAATAATCCATTTTGTCTTACTTTTTTTTTTTCAGAAAATATAACAGAGATATAAACTTATATAACAGAGACTAGAATATTCTGTAAAAAAATGTAAGCTTATACTTTATTTGGTAATAAAATTAAAACGATAAAAACAATAGAAGTGCAATATGATAAATACGAGTATAACCTATTTTGGTAACATTTATCATGATTTTGTGTTCGTTTAATTAGTTTTAGCTTTTCCAGTCTATTAAGTTTCGATTGCTGGATTTGCAATCATATTTATTCATAAGCAATTAAACTTAATTAATTCACGAAGAGTATCAATTTTTGCCAATAAATCATCCCTAAATAACTCTAACTGAAAACATTAGGGTTAAGTAAGTTTATTTTATTATTCGATAACATTTGAAACGATATTATATTGTTGGAAGGCAGGATTTAAACATCTGGGGATATTTATATGTTGAACAATTGTCAGTGATGCAAATATAGAGTGACAATAGTATGTCTGTCCATAGGGGAGAGGAGGTTTGGGGAACATTTACATTTACATATTGCAGTGTGGGAAATAAATTTTATAAGGCCTATAAACGTAGTGCGGAACTTACAGTGTAATATCTAAAACATTTATCGGTTTACCTATTTTTCATGAGCTTCTGTTTCATTGTTGACAAAAAATTTAAATAACTTGTGGTAAATTTTAAATGAAAATAATCCTGCTTTTCCAGTTTTTAAAACTGTTAGAATATTTTTTTAAACCTTTAATAAGTCGAGAAAATTTGTAATTTAGTATCAGAATTTGATCATATTATAAATAGTAGATAGTAGGCTGGACCACTCAGTTTGCAGATTTTTTGTTAACTTTTCTAAATATAGAAGGTTCAGAGTTCTACTTTACTTTAGACAAATTTTAATTTTAATTTTCTATTCGATGTTAAAAATGAAAGTTGTTAAGGCCACAAAGTTTGCATAACTCTGAAAATATTTGTCAAAA